>CAJZCY010000018.1:600000-930000 GCA_914969975.1 Anopheles atroparvus | reverse complement strand
AGTAACAAACTTGGTACAAACTTCCTAAGTCCACGCCAAAACAGTAACAAACTTGGTACAAACTTCCTAAGTCCACGCCAAAACAGTAACAAACTTGTTACAAACTTCCTAAGTCCACGCCAAAACAGTAACAAACTTGGTACAAACTTCCTAAGTCCACGCCAAAACAGTAACAAACTTGGTACAAACTTCCTAAGTCCACGCCAAAACAGTAACAAACTTGGTACAAACTTCCTAAGTCCACGCCAAAACAGTAACAAACTTGGTACAAACTTCCTAAGTCCACGCCAAAACAGTAACAAACTTGGTACAAACTTCCTAAGTCCACGCCAAAACAGTAACAAACTTGGTACAAATTTCCTAAGTCCACGCCAAAACAGCACCAAACTTGATACAAACTTCCTAAGTCCACGCCAAAACAGCACCAAACTTGGTACAAACTTCCTAAGTCCACGCCAAAACAGCACCAAACTTGGTACAAACTTCCTAAGTCCACGCCAAAACAGTAACAAACTTGGTACAAACTTCCTAAGTCCACGCCAAAACAGTCACAAACTTGGTACAAACTTCCTAAGTCCACGCCAAAACAGCACCAAACTTGGTACAAACTTCGTAAGTCCGCGCCAAAACAGAAACAAACTTGGTACAAACTTCCTAAGTCCACGCCAAAACAGTAACAAACTTGGTACAAACTTCCTAAGTCCACGCCAAAACAGTAACAAACTTGGTACAAACTTCCTAAGTCCACGCCAAAACAGCACCAAACTTGGTACAAACTTCGTAAGTCCACGCCAAAACAGTAACAAACTTGGTACAAACTTCCTAAGTCCACGCCAAAACAGTAACAAACTTCGTACAAACTTCCTAAGTCCACGCCAAAACAGTAACAAACTTGGTACAAACTTCCTAAGTCCACGCCAAAACAGTAACAAACTTGGTACAAACTTCCTAAGTCCACGCCAAAACAGTAACAAACTTGGTACAAACTTCCTAAGTCCACGCCAAAACAGTAACAAACTTGGTACAAACTTCCTAAGTCCACGCCAAAACAGTAACAAACTTGGTACAAACTTCCTAAGTCCACGCCAAAACAGTAACAAACTTGGTACAAACTTCCTAAGTCCACGCCAAAACAGCACCAAACTTGGTACAAACTTCCTAAGTCCACGCCAAAACAGCACCAAACTTGATACAAACTTTCTAAGTCCACGCCAAAACAGCACCAAACTTGATACAAACTTCCTAAGTCCACGCCAAAACAGTAACAAACTTGGTACAAACTTCCTAAGTCCACGCCAAAACAGCACCAAACTTGGTACAAACTTCCTAAGTCCACGCCAAAACAGTAACAAACTTGGTACAAACTTTCTAAGTCCACGCCAAAACAGCACCAAACTTGGTACAAACTTCCTAAGTCCACGCCAAAACAGTAACAAACTTGGTACAAACTTCCTAAGTCCACGCCAAAACAGTAACAAACTTGGTACAAACTTCCTAAGTCCACGCCAAAACAGCACCAAACTTGGTACAAACTTCGTAAGTCCGCGCCAAAACAGAAACAAACTTGGTACAAACTTCCTAAGTCCACGCCAAAACAGAAACAAACGAGGTACAAACTTCCTAAGTCCACGCCAAAACAGCACCAAACTTGATACAAACTTCCTAAGTCCACGCCAAAACAGTAACAAACTTGGTGCAAAGTTCCTAAGTCCACGCCAAAACAGTAACAAACTTGGTACAAACTTCCTAAGTCCACGCCAAAACAGTAACAAACTTGGTACAAACTTCCTAAGTCCACGCCAAAACAGAAACAAACTAGGTACAAACTTTTTAAGTCCACGCCAAAACAGCACCAAACTTGATACAAACTTCCTAAGTCCACGCCAAAACAGCACCAAACTTGGTACAAACTTCCTAAGTCCACGCCAAAACAGCACCAAACTTGGTACAAACTTCCTAAGTCCACGCCAAAACAGTAACAAACTTGGTACAAACTTCCTAAGTCCACGCCAAAACAGCACCAAACTTGGTACAAACTTCCTAAGTCCACGCCAAAACAGTAACAAACTTGGTACAAACTTCCTAAGTCCACGCCAAAACAGAAACAAACTAGGTACAAACTTCCTAAGTCCACGCCAAAACAGCACCAAACTTGATACAAACTTCCTAAGTCCACGCCAAAACAGTAACAAACTTGGTGCAAAGTTCCTAAGTCCACGCCAAAACAGAAACAAACTAGGTACAAACTTCCTAAGTCCACGCCAAAACAGCACACAACTTGATACAAACTTTCTAAGTCAACGCCAAAACAGCACCAAACTTGGTACAAACTTCGTAAGTCCGCGCCAAAACAGAAACAAACTTGGTACAAACTTCCTGAGTCCACGCCAAAACAGTAACAAACTTGGTACAAACTTCCTAAGTCCACGCCAAAACAGCACCAAACTTGATACAAACTTTCAAAGTCCAAGCCAAAACAGTAACAAACTTGGTACAAACTTCCTAAGTCCACGCCAAAACAGTAACAAACTTGGTACAAACTTCCTAAGTCCACGCCAAAACAGTAACAAAGTTGGTACAAACTTCCTAAGTCCACGCCAAAACAGTAACAAACTTGGTACAAACTTCCTAAGTCCACGCCAAAACAGTAACAAACTTGGTACAAACTTCCTAAGTCCACGCCAAAACAGTAACAAACTTGGTACAAACTTCCTAAGTCCACGCCAAAACAGTAACAAACTTGATACAAACTTCCTAAGTCCACGCCAAAACAGTAACAAACTTGGTACAAACTTCCTAAGTCCACGCCAAAACAGTAACAAACATGGTACAAACTTCCTAAGTCCACGCCAAAACAGCACCAAACTTGGTACAAACTTCCTAAGTCCACGCCAAAACAGCACCAAACTTGATACAAACTTTCTAAGTCCACGCCAAAACAGCACCAAACTTGATACAAACTTCCTAAGTCCACGCCAAAACAGAAACAAACTAGGTACAAACTTCCTAAGTCCACGCCAAAACATCACCAAACTTGGTACAAACTTCGTAAGTCCGCGCCAAAACAGCACCAAACTTGGTACAAACTTCCTAAGTCCACGCCAAAACAGTAACAAACTTGGTACAAACTTCCTAAGTCCACGGCAAAACAGTAACAAACTTGGTACAAACTTCCTAAGTCCACGCCAAAACAGCACCAAACTTGGTACAAACTTCCTAAGTCCACGCCAAATCAGCACCAAACTTGGTACAAACTTCCTAAGTCCACGCCAAAACAGTAACAAACTTGGTACAAACTGCCTAAGTCCACGCCAAAACAGCACCAAACTTGGTACAAACTTCCTAAGTCCACGCCAAAACAGTAACAAACTTGGTACAAACTTCCTAAGTCCACGCCAAAACAGCACCAAACTTGGTACAAACTTCCTAAGTCCACGCCAAAACAGTAACAAACTTGGTACAAACTTCCTAAGTCCACGCCAAAACAGTAACAAACTTGGTACAAACTTCCTAAGTCCACGCCAAAACAGCACCAAACTTGATACAAACTTCCTAAGTCCACGCCAAAACAGTAACAAACTTGGTGCAAAGTTCCTAAGTCCACGCCAAAACAGTAACAAACTTGGTACAAACTTCCTAAGTCCACGCCAAAACAGTAACAAACTTGGTACAAACTTCCTACAACTACCCGAATTCCAACAGAGTTGCAACAGAGTGTCAAATACAAACTTTGTAGAAACTTCTTAAAACTACCCAAAAACACTTGCAAACTTGGTACAAACTTCCTAAGTCCACGCCAAAACAGCACCAAACTTGGTACAAACTTCCTAAGTCCACGCCAAAACAGTAACAAACTTGGTACAAACTTCCTACAACTACCCGAATTCCAACAGAGTTGCAACAGAGTGTCAAATACAAACTTTGTAGAAACTTCTTAAAACTACCCAAAAACACTTGCAAACTTGGTACAAACTTCCTAAGTCCACGCCAAAACAGCACCAAACTTGGTACAAACTTCCTAAGTCCACGCCAAAACAGTAACAAACTTGGTACAAACTTCCTACAACTACCCGAATTCCAACAGAGTTGCAACAGAGTGTCAAATACAAACTTTGTAGAAACTTCTTAAAACTACCCAAAAACACTTGCAAACTTGGTACAAACTTCCTAAGTCCACGCCAAAACAGCACCAAACTTGGTACAAACTTCCTAAGTCCACGCCAAAACAGTAACAAACTTGGTACAAACTTCCTACAACTACCCGAATTCCAACAGAGTTGCAACAGAGTGTCAAATACAAACTTTGTAGAAACTTCTTAAAACTACCCAAAAACACTTGCAAACTTGGTACAAACTTCCTAAGTCAACGCCAAAACAGCACCAAACTTGGAACAAACTTCCTAAGTCCACGCCAAAACAGTAACAAACTTGGTACAAACTTCCTAAGTCCACGCCAAAACAGAAACAAACTTGGTACAAACTTCCTAAGTCCACGCCAAAACAGCACCAAACTTGGTACAAACTTCCTAAGTCCACGCCAAAACAGTAACAAACTTGGTACAAACTTCGTAAGTCCGCGCCAAAACAGAAACAAACTTGGTACAAACTTCCTAAGTCCACGCCAAAACAGCACCAAACTTGGTACAAACTTCGTAAGTCCGCGCCAAAACAGAAACAAACTTGGTACAAACTTCCTAAGTCCACGCCAAAACAGAAACAAACTAGGTACAAACTTCCTAAGTCCACGCCAAAACAGAACCAAACTTGATACAAACTTCCTAAGTCCACGCCAAAACAGTAACAAACTTGATACAAACTTCCTAAGTCCACGCCAAAACAGAAACAAACTTGGTACAAACTTCCTAAGTCCACGCCAAAACAGAAACAAACTAGGTACAAACTTCCTAAGTCCACGCCAAAACAGCACCAAACTTGATACAAACTTTCTAAGTCCACGCCAAAACAGCACCAAACTTGATACAAACTTCCTAAGTCCACGCCAAAACAGTAACAAACTTGGTACAAACTTCCTAAGTCCACGCCAAAACAGCACCAAACTTGATACAAACTTCCTAAGTCCACGCCAAAACAGTAACAAACTTGGTACAAACTTCGTAAGTCCGCGCGAAAACAGCACCAAACTTGGTACAAACTTCCTAAGTCCACGCCAAAACAGTAACAAACTTGGTACAAACTTCCTAAGTCCACGCCAAAACAGTAACAAACTTGGTACAAACTTCCTAAGTCCACGCCAAAACAGTAACAAACTTGGTACAAACTTCCTAAGTCCACGCCAAAACAGTAACAAACTTGGTACAAACTTCGTAAGTCCGCGCCAAAACAGCACCAAACTTGGTAAAAACTTCCTAAGTCCACGCCAAAACAGTAACAAACTTGGTACAAACTTCCTAAGTCCACGCCAAAACAGCACCAAACTTGATACAAACTTCCTAAGTCCACGCCAAAACAGCACCAAACTTGGTACAAACTTCCTAAGTCCACGCCAAAACAGTAACAAACTTGGTACAAACTTCCTAAGTCCACGCCAAAACAGCACCAAACTTGGTACAAACTTCCTAAGTCCACGCCAAAACAGTAACAAATTTGGTGCAAAGTTCCTAAGTCCACGCCAAAACAGCACCAAACTTGATACAAACTTTCTAAGTCCACGCCAAAACAGCACCAAACTTGATACAAACTTTCTAAGTCCACGCCAAAACAGCACCAAACTTGATACAAACTTCCTAAGTCCACGCCAAAACAGCACCAAACTTGGTACAAACTTCCTAAGTCCGCGCCAAAACAGCACCAAACTTGATACAAACTTCCTAATTCCACGCCAAAACAGTAACAAACTTGGTACAAACTTCCTAAGTCCACGCCAAAACAGCACCAAACTTGATACAAACTTCCTAAGTCCACGCCAAAACAGTAACAAACTTGGTACAAACTTCCTAAGTCCACGCCAAAACAGCACCAAACTTGGTACAAACTTCCTAAGTCCACGCCAAAACAGTAACAAACTTGGAACAAACTTCCTAAGTCCACGCCAAAACAGTAACAAACTTGGTACAAACTTCCTAAGTCCACGCCAAAACAGCACCAAACTTGATACAAACTTCCTAAGTCCACGCCAAAACAGTAACAAACTTGGTACAAACTTCCTAAGTCCACGCCGAAACAGCACCAAACTTGATACAAACTTTCTAAGTCCGCGCCAAAACAGAAACAAACTTGGAACAAACTTCCTAAGACCACGCCAAAACAGCACCAAACTTGATACAAACTTCCTAAGTCCACGCCAAAACAGTAACAAACTTGGTACAAACTTCCTAAGTCCACGCCAAAACAGCACCAAACTTGGTACAAACTTCCTAAGTCCACGCCAAAACAGTAACAAACTTGATACAAACTTCCTAAGTCCACGCCAAAACAGTAACAAACTTGGTACAAACTTCCTAAGTCCACGCCAAAACAGTAACAAACTTGGTACAAACTTCCTAAGTCCACGCCAAAACAGCACCAAACTTGATACAAACTTTCTAAGTCCAGGCCAAAACAGTAACAAACTTGGTACAAACTTCCTTAGTCCACGCCAAAACAGTAACAAACTTGGTACAAACTTCCTAAGTCCACGCCAAAACAGTAACAAACTTGGAACAAACTTCCTAAGTCCACGCCAAAACAGTAACAAACTTGGTACAAACTTCCTAAGTCCACGCCAAAACAGTAACAAACTTGGTACAAACTTCCTAAGTCCACGCCAAAACAGCACCAAACTTGGTACAAACTTCCTAAGTCCACGCCAAAACAGTATCAAACTTGGTACAAACTTCCTAAGTCCACGCCAAAACAGTAACAAACTTGATACAAACTTCCTAAGTCCACGCCAAAACAGAAACAAACTTGGTACAAACTTCCTAAGTCCACGCCAAAACAGTAACAAACTTGGTACAAACTTCCTAAGTCCACGCCAAAACAGCACCAAACTTGGTACAAACTTCCTAAGTCCACGCCAAAACAGTAACAAACTTGGTACAAACTTCCTAAGTCCACGCCAAAACAGAAACAAACTTGGTACAAACTTCCTAAGTCCACGCCAAAACAGTAACAAACTTGGTACAAACTTCCTTAGTCCACGCCAAAACAGCACCAAACTTGATACAAACTTCCTAAGTCCACGCCAAAACAGCACCAAACTTGGTACAAACTTCCTAAGTCCACGCCAAAACAGCACCAAACTTGGTACAAACTTCCTAAGTCCACGCCAAAACAGTAACAAACTTGGTACAAACTTCCTAAGTCCACGCCAAAACAGTAACAAACTTGGTACAAACTTCCTAAGTCCACGCCAAAACAGTAACAAACTTGGTACAAACTTCCTAAGTCCACGCCAAAACAGCACCAAACTTGGTACAAACTTCCTAAGTCCACGCCAAAACAGTAACAAACTTGGTACAAACTTCCTAAGTCCACGCCAAAACAGCACCAAACTTGGTACAAAGTTCCTAAGTCCACGCCAAAACAGTAACAAACTTGGTACAAACTTCCTAAGTCCACGCCAAAACAGTAACAAACTTGGTACAAACTTCCTAAGTCCACGCCAAAACATTACCAAACTTGGTACAAACTTCCTAAGTCCACGCCAAAACAGCACCAAACTTGGTACAAACTTCCTAAGTCCACGCCAAAACAGTTACACACTTGGTACAAACTTCCTAAGTCCACGCCAAAACAGTAACAAACTTGGTACAAACTTCCTAAGTCCACGCCAAAACAGTAACAAACTTGGTACAAACTTCCTAAGTCCACGCCAAAACAGTAACAAACTTGGTACAAACTTCCTAAGTCCACGCCAAAACAGTAACAAACTTGGTACAAACTTCCTAAGTCCACGCCAAAACAGTAACAAACTTGGTACAAACTTCCTAAGTCCACGCCAAAACAGAAACAAACTAGGTACAAACTTCCTAAGTCCACGCCAAAACAGCACCAAACTTGATACAAACTTCCTAAGTCCACGCCAAAACAGCACCAAACTTGGTACAAACTTCCTAAGTCCACGCCAAAACAGCACCAAACTTGGTACAAACTTCCTAAGTCCACGCCAAAACAGTAACAAACTTGGTACAAACTTCCTAAGTCCACGCCAAAACAGTAACAAACTTGGTACAAACTTCCTAAGTCCACGCCAAAACAGTAACAAACTTGGTACAAACTTCCTAAGTCCACGCCAAAACAGTAACAAACTTGGTACAAACTTCCTAAGTCCACGCCAAAACAGTAACAAACTTGATACAAACTTCCTAAGTCCACGCCAAAACAGTAACAAACTTGGTGCAAAGTTCCTAAGTCCACGCCAAAACAGAAACAAACTAGGTACAAACTTCCTAAGTCCACGCCAAAACAGTAACAAACTTGGTACAAACTTCCTAAGTCCACGCCAAAACAGAAACAAACTAGGTGCAAACTTCCTAAGTCCACGCCAAAACAGCACCAAACTTGGTACAAACTTCGTAAGTCCACGCCAAAACATTACCAAACTTGGTACAAACTTCCTAAGTCCACGCCAAAACAGCACCAAACTTGGTACAAACTTCCTAAGTCCACGCCAAAACAGTTACACACTTGGTACAAACTTCCTAAGTCCACGCCAAAACAGTAACAAACTTGGTACAAACTTCCTAAGTCCACGCCAAAACAGTAACAAACTTAGTACAAACTTCCTAAGTCCACGCCAAAACAGCACCAAACTTGGTACAAACTTCCTAAGTCCACGCCAAAACAGTTACACACTTGGTACAAACTTCCTAAGTCCACGCCAAAACAGTAACAAACTTGGTACAAACTTCCTAAGTCCACGCCAAAACAGCACCAAACTTGATACAAACTTCCTAAGTCCACGCCAAAACATTACCAAACTTGGTACAAACTTCGTAAGTCCACGCCAAAACATCACCAAACTTGGTACAAACTTCCTAAGTCCACGCCAGAACAGTAACAAACTTGGTACAAACTTCCTAAGTCCACGCCAAAACTGTAACAAACTTGGTACAAACTTCGTAAGTCCGCGCCAAAACAGCACCAAACTTGGTACAAACTTCCTAAGTCCACGCCAAAACAGAAACAAACTAGGTACAAACTTCCTAAGTCCACGCCAAAACAGCACCAAACTTGATACAAACTTTCTAAGTCCACGCCAAAACAGTAACAAACTTGGTACAAACTTCCTAAGTCCACGCCAAAACAGTAACAAACTTGGTACAAACTTCCTAAGTCCACGCCAAAACAGTAACAAACTTGGTACAAACTTCCTAAGTCCACGCCAGAACAGTAACAAACTTGGTACAAACTTCCTAAGTCCACGCCAAAACTGTAACAAACTTGGTACAAACTTCGTAAGTCCGCGCCAAAACAGCACCAAACTTGGTACAAACTTCCTAAGTCCACGCCAAAACAGTAACAAACTTGGTACAAACTTCCTAAGTCCACGCCAAAACAGCACCAAACTTGGTACAAACTTTCTAAATCCACGCCAAAACAGCACCAAACTTGGTACAAACTTCCTAAGTCCACGCCAAAACAGAAACAAACTAGGTACAAACTTCCTAAGTCCACGCCAAAACAGCACCAAACTTGATACAAACTTCCTAAGTCCACGCCAAAACAGTAACAAACTTGGTACAAACTTCCTAAGTCCACGCCAAAACAGCACCAAACTTGGTACAAACTTCCTAAGTCCACGCCAAAACAGTAACAAACTTGGTACAAACTTCCTAAGTCCACGCCAAAACAGCACCAAACTTGGTACAAACTTCCTAAGTCCACGCCAAAACAGCACCAAACTTGATACAAACTTCCTAAGTCCACGCCAAAACAGCACCAAACTTGGTACAAACTTCCTAAGTCCACGCCAGAACAGTAACAAACTTGGTACAAACTTCCTAAGTCCACGCCAAAACTGTAACAAACTTGGTACAAACTTCGTAAGTCCACGCCAAAACAGTAACAAACTTGGTACAAACTTCCTAAGTCCACGCCAAAACAGTAACAAACTTGGTACAAACTTTTTAAGTCCACGCAAAAACAGCACCAAACTTGGTACAAACTTCCTAAGTCCACGCCAAAACAGCACCAAACTTGGTACAAACTTCCTAAGTCCTTGCCAGAACAGTAACAAACTTGGTACAAACTTCCTAAGTCCATGCCAAAACTGTAACAAACTTGGTACAAACTTCCTAAGTCCACGCCAAAACAGTAACAAACTTGGTACAAACTTCCTAAGTCCACGCCAAAACAGTAACAAACTTGGTACAAACTTCCTAAGTCCACGCCAAAACAGCACCAAACTTGGTACAAACTTCCTAAGTCCACGCCAAAACAGTAACAAACTTGGTACAAACTTCCTAAGTCCACGCCAAAACAGCACCAAACTTGATACAAACTTCCTAAGTCCACGCCAAAACAGCACCAAACTTGGTACAAACTTCCTAAGTCCTTGCCAGAACAGTAACAAACTTGGTACAAACTTCCTAAGTCCATGCCAAAACTGTAACAAACTTGGTACAAACTTCCTAAGTCCACGCCAAAACAGTAACAAACTTGGTACAAACTTCCTAAGTCCATGCCAAAACTGTAACAAACTTGGTACAAACTTCCTAAGTCCACGCCAAAACAGTAACAAACTTGGTACAAACTTCCTAAGTCCACGCCAAAACAGTAACAAACTTGGTACAAACTTCCTAAGTCCACGCCAAAACAGCACCAAACTTGATACAAACTTCCTAAGTCCACGCCAAAACAGCACCAAACTTGGTACAAACTTCCTAAGTCCACGCCAGAACAGTAACAAACTTGGTACAAACTTCCTAAGTCCACGCCAAAACTGTAACAAACTTGGTGCAAAGTTCCTAAGTCCACGCCAAAACAGTAACAAACTTGGTACAAACTTCCTAAGTCCACGCCAAAACAGTAACAAACTTGGTACAAACTTCCTAAGTCCACGCCAAAACAGTAACAAACTTGGTACAAACTTCCTAAGTACACGCCAAAACAGTAACAAACTTGGTGCAAAGTTCCTAAGTCCACGCCAAAACAGAAACAAACTAGGTACAAACTTCCTAAGTCCACGCCAAAACAGTAACAAACTTGGTACAAACTTTTTAAGTCCACGCCAAAACAGCACCAAACTTGGTACAAACTTCCTAAGTCCACGCCAAAACAGCACCAAACTTGGTACAAACTTCCTAAGTCCACGCCAAAACAGCACCAAACTTGGTACAAACTTCCTAAGTCCACGCCAGAACAGTAACAAACTTGGTACAAACTTCCTAAGTCCATGCCAAAACTGTAACAAACTTGGTACAAACTTCCTAAGTCCACGCCAAAACAGCACCAAACTTGGTACAAACTTCCTAAGTCCACGCCAAAACAGTAACAAACTTGGTACAAACTTCCTAAGTCCACGCCAAAACAGCACCAAACTTGGTACAAACTTCCTAAGTCCACGCCAAAACAGCACCAAACTTGATACAAACTTCCTAAGTCCACGCCAAAACAGCACCAAACTTGGTACAAACTTCCTAAGTCCACGCCAAAACAGTAACAAACTTGGTACAAACTTCCTAAGTCCACGCCAAAACAGCACCAAACTTGGTACAAACTTCCTAAGTCCACGCCAAAACAGCACCAAACTTGATACAAACTTCCTAAGTCCACGCAAAAACAGCACCAAACTTGGTACAAACTTCCTAAGTCCACGCCAGAACAGTAACAAACTTGGTACAAACTTCCTAAGTCCACGCCAAAACTGTAACAAACTTGGTGCAAAGTTCCTAAGTCCACGCCAAAACAGTAACAAACTTGGTACAAACTTCCTAAGTCCACGCCAAAACAGTAACAAACTTGGTACAAACTTCCTAAGTCCACGCCAAAACAGTAACAAACTTGATACAAACTTCCTAAGTCCACGCCAAAACAGTAACAAACTTGGTGCAAAGTTCCTAAGTCCACGCCAAAACAGAAACAAACTAGGTACAAACTTCCTAAGTCCACGCCAAAACAGTAACAAACTTGGTACAAACTTCCTAAGTCCACGCCAGAACAGTAACAAACTTGGTACAAACTTCCTAAGTCCACGCCAAAACTGTAACAAACTTGGTACAAACTTCGTAAGTCCACGCCAAAACAGTAACAAACTTGGTACAAACTTCCTAAGTCCACGCCAAAACAGTAACAAACTTGGTACAAACTTTTTAAGTCCACGCCAAAACAGCACCAAACTTGGTACAAACTTCCTAAGTCCACGCCAAAACAGCACCAAACTTGGTACAAACTTCCTAAGTCCACGCCAGAACAGTAACAAACTTGGTACAAACTTCCTAAGTCCACGCCAAAACAGCACCAAACTTGATACAAACTTCCTAAGTCCACGCCAAAACAGCACCAAACTTGGTACAAACTTCCTAAGTCCACGCCAGAACAGTAACAAACTTGGTACAAACTTCCTAAGTCCACGCCAAAACTGTAACAAACTTGGTGCAAAGTTCCTAAGTCCACGCCAAAACAGTAACAAACTTGGTACAAACTTCCTAAGTCCACGCCAAAACAGTAACAAACTTGGTACAAACTTCCTAAGTCCACGCCAAAACAGTAACAAACTTGATACAAACTTCCTAAGTCCACGCCAAAACAGTAACAAACTTGGTGCAAAGTTCCTAAGTCCACGCCAAAACAGAAACAAACTAGGTACAAACTTCCTAAGTCCACGCCAAAACAGTAACAAACTTGGTACAAACTTCCTAAGTCCACGCCAGAACAGTAACAAACTTGGTACAAACTTCCTAAGTCCACGCCAAAACTGTAACAAACTTGGTACAAACTTCGTAAGTCCACGCCAAAACAGTAACAAACTTGGTACAAACTTCCTAAGTCCACGCCAAAACAGTAACAAACTTGGTACAAACTTTTTAAGTCCACGCCAAAACAGCACCAAACTTGGTACAAACTTCCTAAGTCCACGCCAAAACAGCACCAAACTTGGTACAAACTTCCTAAGTCCACGCCAAAACAGCACCAAACTTGGTACAAACTTCCTAAGTCCACGCCAAAACAGTAACAAACTTGGTACAAACTTCCTAAGTCCACGCCAAAACAGTATCAAACTTGGTACAAACTTTCTAAGTCCACGCCAAAACAGCACCAAACTTGGTACAAACTTCCTAAGTCCACGCCAGAACAGTAACAAACTTGGTACAAACTTCCTAAGTCCACGCCAAAACTGTAACAAACTTGGTGCAAAGTTCCTAAGTCCACGCCAAAACAGTAACAAACTTGGTACAAACTTCCTAAGTCCACGCCAAAACAGTAACAAACTTGGTACAAACTTCCTAAGTCCACGCCAAAACAGTAACAAACTTGATACAAACTTCCTAAGTCCACGCCAAAACAGTAACAAACTTGGTGCAAAGTTCCTAAGTCCACGCCAAAACAGAAACAAACTAGGTACAAACTTCCTAAGTCCACGCCAAAACAGTAACAAACTTGGTACAAACTTCCTAAGTCCACGCCAGAACAGTAACAAACTTGGTACAAACTTCCTAAGTCCACGCCAAAACTGTAACAAACTTGGTACAAACTTCGTAAGTCCACGCCAAAACAGTAACAAACTTGGTACAAACTTCCTAAGTCCACGCCAAAACAGTAACAAACTTGGTACAAACTTTTTAAGTCCACGCCAAAACAGCACCAAACTTGGTACAAACTTCCTAAGTCCACGCCAAAACAGCACCAAACTTGGTACAAACTTCGTAAGTCCACGCCAAAACAGTAACAAACTTGGTACAAACTTCCTAAGTCCACGCCAAAACAGCACCAAACTTGGTACAAACTTCCTAAGTCCACGCCAAAACAGTAACAAACTTGGTACAAACTTCCTAAGTCCACGCCAAAACAGCACCAAACTTGGTACAAACTTCGTAAGTCCACGCCAAAACAGCACCAAACTTGGTACAAACTTCCTAAGTCCACGCCAAAACAGTAACAAACTTGGTACAAACTTCCTAAGTCCACGCCAAAACAGTATCAAACTTGGTACAAACTTTCTAAGTCCACGCCAAAACAGCACCAAACTTGGTACAAACTTCCTAAGTCCACGCCAGAACAGTAACAAACTTGGTACAAACTTCCTAAGTCCACGTCAAAACTGTAACAAACTTGGTACAAACTTCGTAAGTCCGCGCCAAAACAGCACCAAACATGGTACAAACTTCCTAAGTCCACGCCAAAACAGAAACAAACTAGGTACAAACTTCCTAAGTCCACGCCAAAACAGCACCAAACTTGATACAAACTTTCTAAGTCCACGCCAAAACAGCACCAAACTTGATACAAACTTTCTAAGTCCACGCCAAAACAGCACCAAACTTGATACAAACTTCCTAAGTCCACGCCAAAACATTAACAAACTTGGTACAAACTTCGTAAGTCCGCGCCAAAACACTACCAAACTTGGTACAAAATTCCTAAGACCACGCCAAAACACTACCAAACTTGGTACAAAATTCCTAAGACCACGCCAAAACACTTGCAAACTTGGTACAAACTTCCTAACACCACGCCAAAACACTTGCAAACTTGCTACAAACTTCCAAAGACCACGCCAAAACACTTGCAAACTTGGTACAAACTTCCTAAGACCACGCCAAAACACTACCAAACTTGATACAAACTTCCTAAGTCCACGCCAAAACAGCACCAAACTTGGTACAAACTTCCTAAGTCCACGCCAAAACAGTAACAAACTTGATACAAACTTCCTAAGTCCACGCCAAAACAGTAACAAACTTGATGCAAAGTTCCTAAGTCCACACCAAAACAGAAACAAACTAGGTACAAACTTCCTAAGTCCACGCCAAAACAGCACCAAACTTGATACAAACTTTCTAAGTCCACGCCAAAACAGCACCAAACTTGGTACAAACTTCGTAAGTCCGCGCCAAAACAGTAACAAACTTGGTACAAACTTCCTAAGTCCACGCCAAAACAGTAACAAACTTGGTACAAACTTCCTAAGTCCACGCCAAAACAGCACCAAACTTGGTACAAACTTCCTAAGTCCACGCCAAAACAGTAACAAACTTGGTACAAACTTCCTAAGTCCACGCCAAAACAGTAACAAACTTGGTACAAACTTCCTAAGTCCACGCCAAAACAGCACCAAACTTGGTACAAACTTCCTAAGTCCACGCCAAAACAGCACCAAACTTGGTACAAACTTTCTAAGTCCACGCAAAAACAGCACCAAACTTGGTACAAACTTCGTAAGTCCGCGCCAAAACAGCACCAAACTTGGTACAAACTTCCTAAGTCCACGCCAAAACAGTAACAAACATGGTACAAACTTCCTAAGTCCACGCCAAAACAGTAACAAACTTGGTACAAACTTCCTAAGTCTACGCCAAAACAGCACCAAACTTGGTACAAACTTTCTAAGTCCACGCCAAAACAGTAACAAACTTGGTACAAACTTCCTAAGTCCACGCCAAAACAGTAACAAACTTGGTACAAACTTCCTAAGTCCACGCCAAAACAGTAACAAACTTGGTACAAAGTTCCTAAGTCCACGCCAAAACAGTAACAAACTTGGTACAAACTTCCTAAGTCCACGCCAAAACAGCACCAAACTTGGTACAAACTTCCTAAGTCCACGCCAAAACAGCACCAAACTTGGTACAAACTTCCTAAGTCCACGCCAAAACAGCACCAAACTTGATACAAACTTCCTAAGTCCACGCCAAAACAGTAACAAACTTGGTACAAACTTCCTACAACTACCCGAATTCCAACAGAGTTGCAAGAGAGTGTCAAATACAAACTTTGTAGAAACTTCTTAAAACTACCCAAAAACACTTGCAAACTTGGTACAAACTTCCTAAGTCCACGCCAAAACAGCACCAAACTTGGTACAAACTTCCAAAGTCCACGCCAAAACAGTAACAAACTTGGTACAAACTTCCTAAGTCCACGCCAAAACAGTAACAAACTTGGTACAAACTTCCTAAGTCCACGCCAAAACAGTAACAAACTTGGTACAAACTCCCTAAGTCCACGCCAAAACAGTAACAAACTTGGTACAAACTTCCTAAGTCCACGCCAAAACAGTAACAAATATGGTACAAACTTCGTAAGTCCGCGCCAAAACAGCACCAAACATGGTACAAACTTCCTAAGTCCACGCCAAAACAGTAACAAACTTGGTACAAACTTCCTAAGTCCACGCCAAAACAGTAACAAACTTAGTACAAACTTCCTAAGACCACGCCAAAACAGCACCAAACTTGGTACAAACTCCCTAAGTCCACGCCAAAACAGTAACAAACTTGGTACAAACTTCCTAAGTCCACGCCAAAACAGTAACAAACTTGGTACAAACTTCCTAAGTCCACGCCAAAACAGCACCAAACTTGATACAAACTTCCTAAGTCCACGCCAAAACAGTAACAACATTGGTACAAACTTCCTAAGTCCACGCCAAAACAGCACCAAACTTGGTACAAACTTCGTAAGTCCGCGCCAAAACAGAAACAAACTTGGTACAAACTTCCTAAGTCCACGCCAAAACAGTAACAAACTTGGTACAAACTTCCTAAGTCCACGCCAAAACAGTAACAAACTTGGTACAAACTTCCTAAGTCCACGCCAAAACAGTAACAAACTTGGTACAAACTTCCTAAGTCCACGCCAAAACAGCACCAAACTTGGTACAAACTTCCTAAGTCCACGCCAAAACAGTAACAAACTTGGTACAAACTTCCTAAGTCCACGCCAAAACAGCACCAAACTTGGTACAAACTTCCTAAGTCCACGCCAAAACAGTAACAAACTTGGTACAAACTTCCTAAGTCCACGCCAAAACAGTAACAAACTTGGTACAAACTTCCTAAGTCCACGCCAAAACAGTAACAAACTTGGTACAAACTTCCTAAGTCCACGCCAAAACAGTAACAAACTTGGTACAAACTTCCTAAGTCCACGCCAAAACAGTAACAAACTTGGTACAAACTTCCTAAGTCCACGCCAAAACAGTAACAAACTTGGTACAAACTTCCTAAGTCCACGCCAAAACAGCACCAAACTTGATACAAACTTCCTAAGTCCACGCCAAAACAGTAACAACATTGGTACAAACTTCCTAAGTCCACGCCAAAACAGCACCAAACTTGGTACAAACTTCGTAAGTCCGCGCCAAAACAGAAACAAACTTGGTACAAACTTCCTAAGTCCACGCCAAAACAGTAACAAACTTGGTACAAACTTCCTAAGTCCACGCCAAAACAGTAACAAACTTGGTACAAACTTCCTAAGTCCACGCCAAAACAGTAACAAACTTGATACAAACTTCCTAAGTCCACGCCAAAACAGCACCAAACTTGATACAAACTTTCTAAGTCCACGCCAAAACATCACCAAACTTGGTACAAACTTCGTAAGTCCGCGCCAAAACAGCACCAAACTTGGTACAAACTTCCTAAGTCCACGGCAAAACAGTAACAAACTTGGTACAAACTTCCTAAGTCCACGCCAAAACAGCACCAAACTTGGTACAAACTTCCTAAGTCCACGCCAAAACAGCACCAAACTTGGTACAAACTTCCTAAGTCCACGCCAAAACAGCACCAAACTTGATACAAACTTCCTAAGTCCACGCCAAAACAGTAACAAACTTGGTACAAACTTCCTACAACTACCCGAATTCCAACAGAGTTGCAAGAGAGTGTCAAATACAAACTTTGTAGAAACTTCTTAAAACTACCCAAAAACACTTGCAAACTTGGTACAAACTTCCTAAGTCCACGCCAAAACAGCACCAAACTTGGTACAAACTTCCAAAGTCCACGCCAAAACAGTAACAAACTTGGTACAAACTTCCTAAGTCCACGCCAAAACAGTAACAAACTTGGTACAAACTTCCTAAGTCCACGCCAAAACAGTAACAAACTTGGTACAAACTCCCTAAGTCCACGCCAAAACAGTAACAAACTTGGTACAAACTTCCTAAGTCCACGCCAAAACAGTAACAAATATGGTACAAACTTCGTAAGTCCGCGCCAAAACAGCACCAAACATGGTACAAACTTCCTAAGTCCACGCCAAAACAGTAACAAACTTGGTACAAACTTCCTAAGTCCACGCCAAAACAGTCACAAACTTGGTACAAACTTCCTAAGACCACGCCAAAACAGCACCAAACATGGTACAAACTTCCTAAGTCCACGCCAAAACAGTACCAAACTTGGTACAAACTCCCTAAGTCCACGCCAAAACAGTAACAAACTTGGTACAAACTTCCTAAGTCCACGCCAAAACAGTAACAAACTTGGTACAAACTTCCTAAGTCCACGCCAAAACAGCACCAAACTTGATACAAACTTCCTAAGTCCACGCCAAAACAGTAACAACATTGGTACAAACTTCCTAAGTCCACGCCAAAACAGCACCAAACTTGGTACAAACTTCGTAAGTCCGCGCCAAAACAGAAACAAACTTGGTACAAACTTCCTAAGTCCACGCCAAAACAGTAACAAACTTGGTACAAACTTCCTAAGTCCACGCCAAAACAGTAACAAACTTGGTACAAACTTCCTAAGTCCAGGCCAAAACAGTAACAAACTTGGTACAAACTTCCTAAGTCCACGCCAAAACAGCACCAAACTTGATACAAACTTTCTAAGTCCACGCCAAAACATCACCAAACTTGGTGCAAAGTTCCTAAGTCCACGCCAAAACAGCACCAAACTTGGTACAAACTTCCTAAGTCCACGCCAAAACAGTAACAAACTTGGTACAAACTTCCTAAGTCCACGCCAAAACAGTAACAAACTTGGTACAAACTTCCTAAGTCCACGCCAAAACAGTAACAAACTTGGTACAAACTTCCTAAGTCCACGCCAAAACAGTAACAAACTTGGTACAAACTTCCTAAGTCCACGCCAAAACAGCACCAAACTTGATACAAACTTCCTAAGTCCACGCCAAAACAGTAACAACATTGGTACAAACTTCCTAAGTCCACGCCAAAACAGCACCAAACTTGGTACAAACTTCGTAAGTCCGCGCCAAAACAGAAACAAACTTGGTACAAACTTCCTAAGTCCACGCCAAAACAGTAACAAACTTGGTACAAACTTCCTAAGTCCACGCCAAAATAGTAACAAACTTGGTACAAACTTCCTAAGTCCACGCCAAAACAGTAACAAACTTGATACAAACTTCCTAAGTCCACGCCAAAACAGCACCAAACTTGATACAAACTTTCTAAGTCCACGCCAAAACATCACCAAACTTGGTACAAACTTCGTAAGTCCGCGCCAAAACAGCACCAAACTTGGTACAAACTTCCTAAGTCCACGCCAAAACAGTAACAAACTTGGTACAAACTTCCTAAGTCCACGCCAAAACAGCACCAAACTTGGTACAAACTTCGTAAGTCCGCGCCAAAACAGAAACAAACTTGGTACAAACTTCCTAAGTCCACGCCAAAACAGAAACAAACTAGGTACAAACTTCCTAAGTCCACGCCAAAACAGCACCAAACTTGATACAAACTTCCTAAGTCCACGCCAAAACATCACCAAACTTGGTACAAACTTCCTAAGTCCACGCCAAAACAGTAACAAACTTGGTACAAACTTCCTAAGTCCACGCCAAAACAGTAACAAACTTGGTACAAACTTCCTAAGTCCACGCCAAAACAGCACCAAACTTGGTACAAACTTCCTAAGTCCACGCCAAAACAGCACCAAACTTGATACAAACTTCCTAAGTCCACGCCAAAACAGTAACAAACTTGGTACAAACTTCCTAAGTCCACGCCAAAACAGTAACAAACTTGGTGCAAAGTTCCTAAGTCCACGCCAAAACAGTAACAAACTTGATACAAACTTTCTAAGTCCACGCCAAAACAGCACCAAACTTGATACAAACTTTCTAAGTCCACGCCAAAACAGCACCAAACTTGATACAAACTTCCAAAGTCCACGCCAAAACAGCACCAAACTTGATACAAACTTCCTAAGTCCACGCCAAAACAGCATCAAACTTGGTACAAACTTCCTAAGTCCACGCCAAAACAGCACCAAACTTGGTACAAACTTCCTAAGTCCACGCCAAAACAGTAACAAACTTGGTGCAAAGTTCCTAAGTCCACGCCAAAACAGCACCACACTTGGTACAAACTTCTTAAGTCCGCGCCAAAACAGAAACAAACTTGGTACAAACTTCCTAAGTCCACGCCAAAACAGAAACAAACTAGTTACAAACTTCCTAAGTCCACGCCAAAACAGCACCAAACTTGATACAAACTTCCTAAGTCCACGCCAAAACAGCACCAAACTTGGTACAAACTTCCTAAGTCCACGCCAAAACAGTAACAAACTTGGTACAAACTTCCTAAGTCCACGCCAAAACAGTTACACACTTGGTACAAACTTCCTAAGTCCACGCCAAAACAGCACCAAACTTGGTACAAACTTCCTAAGTCCACGCCAAAACAGTAACAAACTTGGTACAAACTTCCTAAGTCCACGCCAAAACAGTAACAAACTTGGTACAAATTTCCTAAGTCCACGCCAAAACAGTAACAAACTTGGTACAAACTTCCTAAGTCCACGCCAAAACAGCACCAAACTTGGTACAAACTTTCTAAGTCCACGCCAAAACAGTAACAAACTTGGTACAAACTTCCTAAGTCCACGCCAAAACAGCACCAAACTTGGTACAAACTTCGTAAGTCCGCGCCAAAACAGAAAAAAACTTGGTACAAACTTCCTAAGTCCACGCCAAAACAGCACCAAACTTGGGACAAACTTCCTAAGTCCACGCCAAAACAGTAACAAACTTGGTACAAACTTCCTAAGTCCACGCCAAAACAGCACCAAACTTGGTACAAACTTCCTAAGTCCACGCCAAAACAGTAACAAACTTGGTACAAACTTCCTAAGTCCACGCCAAAACAGCACCAAACTTGGTACAAACTTCCTAAGTCCACGCCAAAACAGTAACAAACTTGGTACAAACTTCCTAAGTCCACGCCAAAACAGCACCAAACTTGATACAAACTTCCTAAGTCCACGCCAAAACAGAAACAAACTAGGTACAAACTTCCTAAGTCCACGCCAAAACAGCACCAAACTTGATACAAACTTCCTAAGTCCACGCCAAAACAGTAACAAACTTGGTACAAACTTCCTAAGTCCACGCCAAAACAGCACCAAACTTGATACAAACTTCCTAAGTCCACGCCAAAACAGTAACAAACTTGGTACAAACTTCCTAAGTCCACGCCAAAACAGTAACAAACTTGGTACAAATTTCCTAAGTCCACGCCAAAACAGTAACAAACTTGGTACAAACTTCCTAAGTCCACGCCAAAACAGCACCAAACTTGGTACAAACTTTCTAAGTCCACGCCAAAACAGTAACAAACTTGGTACAAACTTCCTAAGTCCACGCCAAAACAGCACCAAACTTGGTACAAACTTCGTAAGTCCGCGCCAAAACAGAAAAAAACTTGATACAAACTTTCTAAGTCCACGCCAAAACAGCACCAAACTTGATACAAACTTCCTAAGTCCACGCCAAAACAGCACCAAACTTGGTACAAACTTCCTAAGTCCACGCCAAAACAGCACCAAACTTGGCACAAACTTCCTAAGTCCACGCCAAAACAGTAACAAACTTGGTACAAACTTTCTAAGTCCACGCCAAAACAGCACCAAACTTGGTACAAACTTCCTAAGTCCACGCCAAAACAGTAACAAACTTGGTACAAACTTCCTAAGTCCACGCCAAAACAGCACCAAACTTGATACAAACTTCCTAAGTCCACGCCAAAACAGAAACAAACTAGGTACAAACTTCCTAAGTCCACGCCAAAACAGCACCAAACTTGATACAAACTTCCTAAGTCCACGCCAAAACAGTAACAAACTTGGTACAAACTTCCTAAGTCCACGCCAAAACAGCACCAAACTTGGTACAAACTTCCTAAGTCCACGCCAAAACAGCACCAAACTTGATACAAACTTCCTAAGTCCACGCCAAAACAGTAACAAACTTGGTACAACTTCCTAAGTCCACGCCAAAACAGCACCAAACTTGATACAAACTTCCTAAGTCCACGCCAAAACAGTAACAAACTTGGTACAAACTTCCTCAGTCCACGCCAAAACAGTAACAAACTTGGTACAAACTTCCTAAGTCCACGCCAAAACAGCACCAAACTTGGTACAAACTTCCTAAGTCCACGCCAAAACAGCACCAAACTTGGTACAAACTTCCTAAGTCCACGCCAAAACAGCACCAAACTTGGTACAAACTTCCTAAGTCCACGCCAAAACAGCACCAAACTTGGTACAAACTTCCTAAGTCCACGCCAAAACAGTAACAAACTTGGTACAAACTTCCTAAGTCCACGCCAAAACAGTAACAAACTTGGTACAAATTTCCTAAGTCCACGCCAAAACAGTAACAAACTTGGTACAAACTTCCTAAGTCCACGCCAAAACAGCACCAAACTTGGTACAAACTTTCTAAGTCCACGCCAAAACAGTAACAAACTTGGTACAAACTTCCTAAGTCCACGCCAAAACAGCACCAAACTTGGTACAAACTTCGTAAGTCCGCGCCAAAACAGAAAAAAACTTGGTACAAACTTCCTAAGTCCACGCCAAAACAGCACCAAACTTGGGACAAACTTCCTAAGTCCACGCCAAAACAGTAACAAACTTGGTACAAACTTCCTAAGTCCACGCCAAAACAGCACCAAACTTGGTACAAACTTCCTAAGTCCACGCCAAAACAGTAACAAACTTGGTACAAACTTCCTAAGTCCACGCCAAAACAGCACCAAACTTGGTACAAACTTCCTAAGTCCACGCCAAAACAGTAACAAACTTGGTACAAACTTCCTAAGTCCACGCCAAAACAGCACCAAACTTGATACAAACTTCCTAAGTCCACGCCAAAACAGAAACAAACTAGGTACAAACTTCCTAAGTCCACGCCAAAACAGCACCAAACTTGATACAAACTTCCTAAGTCCACGCCAAAACAGTAACAAACTTGGTACAAACTTCCTAAGTCCACGCCAAAACAGCACCAAACTTGATACAAACTTCCTAAGTCCACGCCAAAACAGCACCAAACTTGGTACAAACTTCCTAAGTCCACGCCAAAACAGCACCAAACTTGGTACAAACTTCCTAAGTCCACGCCAAAACAGTAACAAACTTGATGCAAAGTTCCTAAGCCCACGCCAAAACAGTAACAAACTTGGTACAAACTTCCTAAGTCCACGCCAAAACAGCACCAAACTTGGTACAAACTTCCTAAGTCCACGCCAAAACAGCACCAAACTTGGTACAAACTTCCTAAGTCCACGCCAAAACAGTAACAAACTTGGTACAAACTTCCTAAGTCCACGCCAAAACAGTAACAAACTTGGTACAAACTTCCTAAGTCCACGCCAAAACAGTAACAAACTTGGTACAAACTTCCTAAGTCCACGCCAAAACAGCACCAAACTTGGTACAAACTTCCTAAGTCCGCGCCAAAACAGCACCAAACTTGGTACAAACTTCGTAAGTCCGCGCCAAACTAGAAACAAACTTGGTACAAACTTCCTAAGTCCACGCCAAAACAGAAACAAACTTGATACAAACTTTCTAAGTCCACGCCAAAACAGCACCAAACTTGGTACAAACTTCCTAAGTCCACGCCAAAACAGTAACAAACTTGGTACAAACTTCCTAAGTCCACGCCAAAACAGCACCAAACTTGGTACAAACTTCCTAAGTCCACGCCAAAACAGTAATAAACTTGGTACAAACTTCCTAAGTCCACGCCAAAACAGCAACAAACTTGGTACAAACTTCCTAAGTCCACGCCAAAACAGCACCAAACTTGGTACAAACTTCCTAAGTCCACGCCAAAACAGAAACAAACTTAGTACAAACTTCCTAAGTCCACGCCAAAACAGAAACAAACTTAGTACAAACTTCCTAAGTCCACGCCAAAACAGCACCAAACTTGATACAAACTTCCTAAGTCCACGCCAAAACAGTAACAAACTTGGTACAAACTTCCTAAGTCCACGCCAAAACAGCACCAAACTTGGTACAAACTTCCTAAGTCCACGCCAAAACAGTAACAAACTTGGTACAAACTTCCTAAGTCCACGCCAAAACAGTAACAAACTTGGTACAAACGTCCTAAGTCCACGCCAAAACAGCACCAAACTTGGTACAAACATTCTAAGTCCACGCCAAAACAGTAACAAACTTGGTACAAACTTCCTAAGTCCGCGCCAAAACAGTAACAAACTTGGTACAAATTTCCTAAGTCCACGCCAAAACAGTAACAAACTTGGTACAAACTTCCTAAGTCCACGCCAAAACAGCACCAAACTTGGTACAAACTTTCTAAGTCCACGCCAAAACAGTAACAAACTTGGTACAAACTTCCTAAGTCCACGCCAAAACAGCACCAAACTTGGTACAAACTTCGTAAGTCCGCGCCAAAACAGAAAAAAACTTGGTACAAACTTCCTAAATCCACGCCAAAACAGCACCAAACTTGGGACAAACTTCCTAAGTCCACGCCAAAACAGTAACAAACTTGGTACAAACTTCCTAAGTCCACGCCAAAACAGCACCAAACTTGGTACAAACTTCCTAAGTCCACGCCAAAACAGTAACAAACTTGGTACAAACTTCCTAAGTCCACGCCAAAACAGCACCAAACTTGGTACAAACTTCCTAAGTCCACGCCAAAACAGTAACAAACTTGGTACAAACTTCCTAAGTCCACGCCAAAACAGCACCAAACTTGGTACAAACTTCGTAAGTCCGCGCCAAAACAGCACCAAACTTGATACAAACTTTCTAAGTCCACGCCAAAACAGCACCAAACTTGATACAAACTTCCTAAGTCCACGCCAAAACAGCACCAAACTTGGTACAAACTTCCTAAGTCCACGCCAAAACAGCACCAAACTTGGCACAAACTTCCTAAGTCCACGCCAAAACAGTAACAAACTTGGTACAAACTTTCTAAGTCCACGCCAAAACAGCACCAAACTTGGTACAAACTTCCTAAGTCCACGCCAAAACAGTAACAAACTTGGTACAAACTTCCTAAGTCCACGCCAAAACAGCACCAAACTTGATACAAACTTCCTAAGTCCACGCCAAAACAGAAACAAACTAGGTACAAACTTCCTAAGTCCACGCCAAAACAGCACCAAACTTGATACAAACTTCCTAAGTCCACGCCAAAACAGTAACAAACTTGGTACAAACTTCCTAAGTCCACGCCAAAACAGCACCAAACTTGATACAAACTTCCTAAGTCCACGCCAAAACAGCACCAAACTTGGTACAAACTTCCTAAGTCCACGCCAAAACAGCACCAAACTTGGTACAAACTTCCTAAGTCCACGCCAAAACAGTAACAAACTTGATGCAAAGTTCCTAAGCCCACGCCAAAACAGTAACAAACTTGGTACAAACTTCCTAAGTCCACGCCAAAACAGCACCAAACTTGGTACAAACTTCCTAAGTCCACGCCAAAACAGCACCAAACTTGGTACAAACTTCCTAAGTCCACGCCAAAACAGTAACAAACTTGGTACAAACTTCCTAAGTCCACGCCAAAACAGTAACAAACTTGGTACAAACTTCCTAAGTCCACGCCAAAACAGTAACAAACTTGGTACAAACTTCCTAAGTCCACGCCAAAACAGCACCAAACTTGGTACAAACTTCCTAAGTCCGCGCCAAAACAGCACCAAACTTGGTACAAACTTCGTAAGTCCACGCCAAACTAGAAACAAACTTGGTACAAACTTCCTAAGTCCACGCCAAAACAGAAACAAACTTGATACAAACTTTCTAAGTCCACGCCAAAACAGCACCAAACTTGATACAAACTTTCTAAGTCCACGCCAAAACAGTAACAAACTTGGTACAAACTTCCTAAGTCCACGCCAAAACAGTAACAAACTTGGTACAAACTTCCTAAGTCCACGCCAAAACAGTAACAAACTTCCTAAGTCCACGCCAAAACAGTAACAAACTTGGTACAAACTTCCTAAGTCCACGCCAAAACAGTAACAAACTTGGTACAAACTTCCTAAGTCCACGCCAAAACAGTAACAAACTTGATACAAACTTCCTAAGTCCACGCCAAAACAGTAACAAACTTGGTGCAAACTTCCTAAGTCCACGCCAAAACAGAAACAAACTAGGTACAAACTTCCTAAGTCCACGACAAAACAGCACCAAACTTGGTACAAACTTCCTAAATCCACGCCAAAACAGTAACAAACTTGGTACAAACTTCGTAAGTCCACGCCAAAACAGTAACAAACTTGGTACAAACTTCCTAAGTCCACGCCAAAACAGTAACAAACTTGGTACAAACTTCCTAAGTCCACGCCAAAACAGTAACAAACTTGGTACAAACTTCCTAAGTCCACGCCAAAACAGAAACAAACTTGATACAAACTTCCTAAGTCCACGCCAAAACAGCACCAAACATGGTACAAACTTCCTAAGTCCACGCCAAAACAGCACCAAACTTGGTACAAACTTCCTAAGTCCACGCCAAAACAGCACCAAACTTGGTACAAACTTCCTAAGTCCACGCCAAAACAGTAACAAACTTGGTACAAACTTCCTACAACTACCCGAATTCCAACAGAGTTGCAACAGAGTGTCAAATACAAACTTTGTAGAAACTTCTTAAAACTACCCAAAAACACTTGCAAACTTGGTACAAACTTCCTAAGACGACGCCAAAACAGTAACAAACTTGGTACAAACTTCCTAAGTCCACGCCAAAACAGTAACAAACTTGGTACAAACTTCCTAAGTCCACGCCAAAACAGTAACAAACTTGGTACAAGCTTCCTAAGTCCACGCCAAAACAGCACCAAACATGGTACAAACTTCCTAAGTCCACGCCAAAACAGCACCAAACTTGGTACAAACTTCCTAAGTCCACGCCAAAACAGCACCAAACTTGGTACAACCTTCCTAAGTCCACGCCAAAACAGTAACAAACTTGGAACAAACTTCCTAAGTCCACGCCAAAACAGTAACAAACTTGGTACAAACTTCCTACAACTACCCGAATTCCAACAGAGTTGCAACAGAGTGTCAAATACAAACTTTGTAGAAACTTCTTAAAACTACCCAAAAACACTTGCAAACTTGGTACAACCTTCCTAAGTCCACGCCAAAACAGTAACAAACTTGGTACAAACTTCCTAAGTCCACGCCAAAACAGTAACAAACTTGGTACAAACTTCCTAAGTCCACGCCAAAACAGTAACAAACTTGGTACAAACTTCCTAAGTCCACGCCAAAACAGTAACAAACTTGGTACAAACTTCCTAAGACCACGCCAAAACAGTAACAAACTTGGTACAAACTTCCTAAGTCCACGCCAAAACACTTCCAAACTTGGGACAAACTTCCTAAGTCCACGCCAAAACAGCACCAAACTTGGTACAAACTTCCTAAGTCCACGCCAAAACAGTAACAAACTTGGTACAAACTTCCTACAACTACCCGAATTCCAACAGAGTTGCAACAGAGTGTCAAATACAAACTTTGTAGAAACTTCTTAAAACAACCCAAAAACACTTGCAAACTTGGTACAAACTTCCTAAGTCCACGCCAAAACAGTAACAAACTTGGTACAAACTTCCTACAACTACCCGAATTCCAACAGAGTTGCAACAGAGTGTCAAGTACAAACTTTGTAGAAACTTCTTAAAACTACCCAAAAACACTTGCAAACTTGGTACAAACTTCCTAAGTCCACGCCAAAACAGTAACAAACTTGGTACAAACTTCCTACAACTACCCGAATTCCAACAGAGTTGCAACAGAGTGTCAAATACAAACTTTGTAGAAACTTCTTAAAACTACCCAAAAACACTTGCAAACTTGGTACAAACTTCCTAAGTCCACGCCAAAACAGCACCAAACTTGGTACAAACTTCCTAAGACCACGCCAAAACAGTAACAAACTTGGTACAAACTTCCTACAACTACCCGAATTCCAACAGAGTTGCAACAGAGTGTCAAATACAAACTTTGTAGAAACTTCTTAAAACTACCCAAAAACACTTGCAAACTTGGTACAAACTTCCTAAGTCCACGCCAAAACAGTAACAAACTTGGTACAAACTTCCTAAGTCCACGCCAAAACAGTAACAAACTTGGTACAAACTTCCTACAACTACCCGAATTCCAACAGAGTTGCAACAGAGTGTCAAATACAAACTTTGTAGAAACTTCTTAAAACTACCCAAAAACACTTGCAAACTTGGTACAAACTTCCTAAGTCCACGCCAAAACAGCACCAAACTTGGTACAAACTTCCTAAGTCCACGCCAAAACAGTAACAAACTTGGTACAAACTTCCTACAACTACCCGAATTCCAACAGAGTTGCAACAGAGTGTCAAATACAAACTTTGTAGAAACTTCTTAAAACTACCCAAAAACACTTGCAAACTTGGTACAAACTTCCTAAGTCCACGCCAAAACAGTAACAAACTTGGTACAAACTTCCTAAGTCCACGCCAAAACAGTAACAAACTTGGTACAAACTTCCTAAGTCCACGCCAAAACAGTAACAAACTTGGTACAAACTTCCTAAGTCCACGCCAAAACAGCACCAAACTTGGTACAAACTTCCTAAGTCCACGCCAAAACAGCAACAAACTTGGTACAAACTTCCTAAGTCCACGCCAAAACAGTAACAAACTTGGTGCAAACTTCCTACAACTACCCGAATTCCAACAGAGTTGCAACAGAGTGTCAAATACAAACTTTGTAGAAACTTCTTAAAACTACCCAAAAACACTTGCAAACTTGGTACAAACTTCCTAAGTCCACGCCAAAACAGCACCAAACTTGGTACAAACTTCCTAAGTCCACGCCAAAACAGTAACAAACTTGGTACAAACTTCCTACAACTACCCGAATTCCAACAGAGTTGCAACAGAGTGTCAAATACAAACTTTGTAGAAACTTCTTAAAACTACCCAAAAACACTTGCAAACTTGGTACAAACTTCCTAAGTCCACGCCAAAACAGCACCAAACTTGGTACAAACTTCCTAAGTCCACGCCAAAACAGTAACAAACTTGGTACAAACTTCCTACAACTACCCGAATTCCAACAGAGTTGCAACAGAGTGTCAAATACAAACTTTGTAGAAACTTCTTAAAACTACCCAAAAACACTTGCAAACTTGGTACAAACTTCCTAAGTCCACGCCAAAACAGTAACAAACTTGGTACAAACTTCCTAAGTCCACGCCAAAACAGTAACAAACTTGGTACAAACTTCCTACAACTACCCGAATTCCAACAGAGTTGCAACAGAGTGTCAAATACAAACTTTGTAGAAACTTCTTAAAACTACCCAAAAACACTTGCAAACTTGGTACAAACTTCCTAAGTCCACGCCAAAACAGCACCAAACTTGGTACAAACTTCCTAAGTCCACGCCAAAACAGCAACAAACTTGGTACAAACTTCCTAAGTCCACGCCAAAACAGTAACAAACTTGGTGCAAACTTCCTACAACTACCCGAATTCCAACAGAGTTGCAACAGAGTGTCAAATACAAACTTTGTAGAAACTTCTTAAAACTACCCAAAAACACTTGCAAACTTGGTACAAACTTCCTAAGTCCACGCCAAAACAGCACCAAACTTGGTACAAACTTCCTAAGTCCACGCCAAAACAGTAACAAACTTGGTACAAACTTCCTACAACTACCCGAATTCCAACAGAGTTGCAACAGAGTGTCAAATACAAACTTTGTAGAAACTTCTTAAAACTACCCAAAAACACTTGCAAACTTGGTACAAACTTCCTAAGTCCACGCCAAAACAGCACCAAACTTGGTACAAACTTCCTAAGTCCACGCCAAAACAGTAACAAACTTGGTACAAACTTCCTACAACTACCCGAATTCCAACAGAGTTGCAACAGAGTGTCAAATACAAACTTTGTAGAAACTTCTTAAAACTACCCAAAAACACTTGCAAACTTGGTACAAACTTCCTAAGTCCACGCCAAAACAGTAACAAACTTGGTACAAACTTCCTAAGTCCACGCCAAAACAGTAACAAACTTGGTACAAACTTCCTACAACTACCGGAATTCCAACAGAGTTGCAACAGAGTGTCAAATACAAACTTTGTAGAAACTTCTTAAAACTACCCAAAAACACTTGCAAACTTGGTACAAACTTCCTAAGTCCACGCCAAAACAGCACCAAACTTGGTACAAACTTCCTAAGTCCACGCCAAAACAGTAACAAACTTGGTACAAACTTCCTACAACTACCCGAATTCCAACAGAGTTGCAACAGAGTGTCAAATAGAAACTTTGTAGAAACTTCTTAAAACTACCCAAAAACACTTGCAAACTTGGTACAAACTTCCTAAGTCCACGCCAAAACAGCACCAAACTTGGTACAAACTTCCTAAGTCCACGCCAAAACAGTAACAAACTTGGTACAAACTTCCTACAACTACCCGAATTCCAACAGAGTTGCAACAGAGTGTCAAATACAAACTTTGTAGAAACTTCTTAAAACTACCCAAAAACACTTGCAAACTTGGTACAAACTTCCTAAGTCCACGCCAAAACAGTAACAAACTTGGTACAAGCTTCCTAAGTCCACGCCAAAACAGCACCAAACATGGTACAAACTTCCTAAGTCCACGCCAAAACAGCACCAAACTTGGTACAAACTTCCTAAGTCCACGCCAAAACAGCACCAAACTTGGTACAACCTTCCTAAGTCCACGCCAAAACAGTAACAAACTTGGAACAAACTTCCTAAGTCCACGCCAAAACAGTAACAAACTTGGTACAAACTTCCTACAACTACCCGAATTCCAACAGAGTTGCAACAGAGTGTCAAATACAAACTTTGTAGAAACTTCTTAAAACTACCCAAAAACACTTGCAAACTTGGTACAACCTTCCTAAGTCCACGCCAAAACAGTAACAAACTTGGTACAAACTTCCTAAGTCCACGCCAAAACAGTAACAAACTTGGTACAAACTTCCTAAGTCCACGCCAAAACAGTAACAAACTTGGTACAAACTTCCTAAGTCCACGCCAAAACAGTAACAAACTTGGTACAAACTTCCTAAGTCCACGCCAAAACAGCACCAAACTTGGTACAAACTTCCTAAGTCCACGCCAAAACAGTAAAAAACTTGGTAAAAACTTCCTAAGTCCACGCCAAAACAATAACAAACTTGGTACAAACTTCCTAAGTCCACGCCAAAACAGTAACAAACTTGGTACAAACTTCCTAAGTCCACGCCAAAACAGCACCAAACTTGATACAAACTTCCTAAGTCCACGCCAAAACAGTAACAAACTTGGTACAAACTTCCTAAGTCCACACCAAAACAGCACCAAACTTGGTACAAACTTCGTAAGTCCGCGCCAAAACAGCACCAAACTTGGTACAAACTTCCTAAGTCCACGCCAAAACAGAAACAAACTTGGTACAAACTTCCTAAGTCCACGCCAAAACAGAAACAAACTTGGTACAAACTTCCTAAGTCCACGCCAAAACAGTAACAAACTTGATACAAACTTCCTAAGTCCACGCCAAAACAGCACCAAACTTGGTACAAACTTCCTAAGTCCACGCCAAAACAGTTACAAACTTGGTACAAACTTCCTAAGTCCACGCCAAAACAGTAACAAACTTGGTACAAACTTCCTAAGTCCACGCCAAAACAGCACCAAACTTGGTACAAACTTCCTAAGTCCACGCCAAAACAGTTACAAACTTGGAACAAACTTCCTAAGTCCACGCCAAAACAGTTACAAACTTGGTACAAACTTCCTAAGTCCACGCCAAAACAGTAACAAACTTGGTACAAACTTCCTAAGTCCACGCCAAAACAGTAACAAACTTGGTACAAACTTCCTAAGTCCACGCCAAAACAGTAACAAACTTGGTACAAACTTCCTAAGTCCACGCCAAAACAGCACCAAACTTGGTACAAACTTCGTAAGTCCGCGCCAAAACAGAAACAAACTTGGTACAAACTTCCTAAGTCCACGCCAAAACAGTAACAAACTTGGTACAAACTTCCTAAGTCCACGCCAAAACAGTAACAAACTTGGTACAAACTTCCTAAGTCCACGCCAAAACAGCACCAAACTTGGTACAAACTTCCTAAGTCCACGCCAAAACAATTACAAACTTGGTACAAACTTCCTAAGTCCACGCCAAAACAGTAACAAACTTGGTACAAACTTCCTGAGTCCACGCCAAAACAGTAACAAACTTGGAACAAACTTCCTAAGTCCACGCCAAAACAGTAACAAACTTGGTACAAACTTCCTAAGTCCACGCGAAAACAGCACCAAACTTGGTACAAACTTCCTAAGTCCACGCCAAAACAGTTACAAACTTGGTACAAACTTCCTAAGTCCACGCCAAAACAGTAACAAACTTGGTACAAACTTCCTAAGTCCACGCCTAAACAGAAACAAACTAGGTACAAACTTCCTAAGTCCACGCCAAAACAGCACCAAACTTGATACAAACTTCCTAAGTCCACGCCAAAACAGTAACAAACTTGGTGCAAAGTTCCTAAGTCCACGCCAAAACAGAAACAAACTTGGTACAAACTTCCTAAGTCCACGCCAAAACAGTAACAAACTTGATACAAACTTCCTAAGTCCACGCGAAAACAGCACCAAACTTGATACAAACTTTCTAAGTCCACGCCAAAACAGCACCAAACTTGATACAAACTTCCTAAGTCCACGCCAAAACAGTTACAAACTTGGTACAAACTTCCTAAGTCCACGCCAAAACAGTAACAAACTTGGTACAAACTTCCTAAGTCCACGCCAAAACAGTAACAAACTTGGTACAAACTTCCTAAGTCCACGCCAAAACAGTAACAAACTTGGTACAAACTTCCTAAGTCCACGCCAAAACAGCACCAAACTTGGTACAAACTTCGTAAGTCCACGCCAAAACAGTAACAAACTTGGTACAAACTTCCTAAGTCCACGCCAAAACAGTAACAAACTTGGTACAAACTTCCTAAGTCCACGCCAAAACAGTAACAAACTTGGTACAAACTTCCTAAGTCCACGCCAAAACAGCACCAAACTTGGTACAAACTTCCTAAGTCCACGCCAAAACAATTACAAACTTGGTACAAACTTCCTAAGTCCACGCCAAAACAGTAACAAACTTGGTACAAACTTCCTAAGTCCACGCCAAAACAGCACCAAACTTGGTACAAACTTCCTAAGTCCACGCCAAAACAGTTACAAACTTGGAACAAACTTCCTAAGTCCACGCCAAAACAGTTACAAACTTGGTACAAACTTCCTAAGTCCACGCCAAAACAGTAACAAACTTGGTACAAACTTCCTAAGTCCACGCCAAAACAGTAACAAACTTGGTACAAACTTCCTAAGTCCACGCCAAAACAGTAACAAACTTGGTACAAACTTCCTAAGTCCACGCCAAAACAGCACCAAACTTGGTACAAACTTCGTAAGTCCGCGCCAAAACAGAAACAAACTTGGTACAAACTTCCTAAGTCCACGCCAAAACAGTAACAAACTTGGTACAAACTTCCTAAGTCCACGCCAAAACAGTAACAAACTTGGTACAAACTTCCTAAGTCCACGCCAAAACAGCACCAAACTTGGTACAAACTTCCTAAGTCCACGCCAAAACAATTACAAACTTGGTACAAACTTCCTAAGTCCACGCCAAAACAGTAACAAACTTGGTACAAACTTCCTGAGTCCACGCCAAAACAGTAACAAACTTGGTACAAACTTCCTGAGTCCACGCCAAAACAGAAACAAACTTGGTACAAACTTCCTAAGTCCACGCCAAAACAGTAACAAACTTGGTACAAACTTCCTAAGTCCACGCCAAAACAGCACCAAACTTGGTACAAACTTCCTAAGTCCACGCCAAAACAGTAACAAACTTGGTACAAACTTCCTAAGTCCACGCCAAAACAGTAACAAACTTGGTACAAACTTCCTGAGTCCACGCCAAAACAGAAACAAACTTGGTACAAACTTCCTAAGTCCACGCCAAAACAGTAACAAACTTGGTACAAACTTCCTAAGTCCACGCCAAAACAGTAGCAAACTTGGTACAAACTTCCTAAGTCCACGCCAAAACAGCACCAAACTTGGTACAAACTTCGTAAGTCCGCGCCAAAACAGAAACAAACTTGGTACAAACTTCCTAAGTCCACGCCAAAACAGTAACAAACTTGGTACAAACTTCCTAAGTCCACGCCAAAACAGTAACAAACTTGGTACAAACTTCCTAAGTCCACGCCAAAACAGCACCAAACTTGGTACAAACTTCCTAAGTCCACGCCAAAACAGCACCAAACTTGATACAAACTTCCTAAGTCCACGCCAAAACAGTAACAAACTTGGTACAAACTTCCTAAGTCCACGCCAAAACAGCACCAAACTTGGTACAAACTTCCTAAGTCCACGCCAAAACAGCACCAAACTTGGTACAAACTTCCTAAGTCCACGCCAAAACAGTAACAAACTTGGTACAAACTTCCTAAGTCCACGCCAAAACAGTATCAAACTTGGTACAAACTTCCTGAGTCCACGCCAAAACAGAAACAAACTTGGTACAAACTTCCTAAGTCCACGCCAAAACAGTAACAAACTTGGTACAAACTTCCTAAGTCCACGCCAAAACAGTAACAAACTTGGTACAAACTTCCTTAGTCCACGCCAAAACAGCACCAAACTTGGTACAACCTTCCTAAGTCCACGCCAAAACAGTAACAAACTTGGTACAAACTTCCTAAGTCCACGCCAAAACAGCACCAAACTTGGTACAAACTTCCTAAGTCCACGCCAAAACAGTAACAAACTTGGTACAAACTTCCTAAGTCCACGCCAAAACAGTAACAAACTTGGTACAAACTTCCTAAGTCCACGCCAAAACAGCACCAAACTAGGTACAAACTTCCTAAGTCCACGCCAAAACAGCACCAAACTTGATACAAACTTTCTAAGTCCACGCCAAAACAGTAACAAACTTGGTACAAACTTCCTGAGTCCACGCCAAAACAGAAACAAACTTGGTACAAACTTCCTAAGTCCACGCCAAAACAGTAACAAACTTGGTACAAACTTCCTAAGTCCACGCCAAAACAGCACCAAACTTGGTACAAACTTCCTAAGTCCACGCCAAAACAGTAACAAACTTGGTACAAACTTCCTAAGTCCACGCCAAAACAGTAACAAACTTGGTACAAACTTCCTAAGTCCACGCCAAAACAGTAACAAACTTGGTACAAACTTCCTAAGTCCACGCCAAAACAGCACCAAACTAGGTACAAACTTCCTAAGTCCACGCCAAAACAGCACCAAACTTGATACAAACTTTCTAAGTCCACGCCAAAACAGTAACAAACTTGGTACAAACTTCCTGAGTCCACGCCAAAACAGAAACAAACTTGGTACAAACTTCCTAAGTCCACGCCAAAACAGTAACAAACTTGGTACAAACTTCCTAAGTCCACGCCAAAACAGTAACAAACTTGGTACAAACTGCCTAAGTCCACGCCAAAACAGCACCAAACTTGGTACAAACTTCCTAAGTCCACGCCAAAACAGTAACAAACTTGGTACAAACTTCCTAAGTCCACGCCAAAACAGCACCAAACTTGATACAAACTTTCTAAGTCCACGCCAAAACAGTAACAAACTTGGTACAAACTTCCTAAGTCCACGCCAAAACAGCACCAAACTTGGTACAAACTTCCTAAGTCCACGCCAAAACAGTAACAAACTTGGTACAAACTTCCTAAGTCCACGCCAAAACAGCACCAAACTTGATACAAACTTTCTAAGTCCACGCCAAAACAGTAACAAACTTGGTACAAAGTTCCTAAGTCCACGCCAAAACAGCACCAAACTTGATACAAACTTCCTAAGTCCACGCCAAAACAGCACCAAACTTGATACAAACTTTCTAAGTCCACGCCAAAACAGCACCAAACTTGATACAAACTTCCTAAGTCCACGCCAAAACAGTAACAAACTTGGTGCAAAGTTCCTAAGTCCACGCCAAAACAGTAACAAACTTGGTACAAACTTCCTAAGTCCACGCCAAAACAGAAACAAACTAGGTACAAACTTCCTAAGTCCACGCCAAAACAGCACCAAACTTGATACAAACTTCCTAAGTCCACGCCAAAACAGTAACAAACTTGGTGCAAAGTTCCTAAGTCCACGCCAAAACAGAAACAAACTTGGTACAAACTTCCTAAGTCCACGCCAAAACAGCACCAAACTTGATACAAACTTCCTAAGTCCACGCCAAAACAGCACCAAACTAGGTACAAACTTCCTGAGTCCACGCCAAAACAGTAACAAACTTGGAACAAACTTCCTAAGTCCACGCCAAAACAGTTACAAACTTGGTACAAACTTCCTAAGTCCACGCCAAAACAGTAACAAACTTGGTACAAACTTCCTAAGTCCACGCCAAAACAGCACCAAACTTGGTACAAACTTCCTAAGTCCACGCCAAAACAGTAAAAAACTTGGTAAAAACTTCCTAAGTCCACGCCAAAACAATAACAAACTTGGTACAAACTTCCTAAGTCCACGCCAAAACAGTAACAAACTTGGTACAAACTTCCTAAGTCCACGCCAAAACAGCACCAAACTTGATACAAACTTCCTAAGTCCACGCCAAAACAGTAACAAACTTGGTACAAACTTCCTAAGTCCACACCAAAACAGCACCAAACTTGGTACAAACTTCGTAAGTCCGCGCCAAAACAGCACCAAACTTGGTACAAACTTCCTAAGTCCACGCCAAAACAGAAACAAACTTGGTACAAACTTCCTAAGTCCACGCCAAAACAGAAACAAACTTGGTACAAACTTCCTAAGTCCACGCCAAAACAGTAACAAACTTGATACAAACTTCCTAAGTCCACGCCAAAACAGCACCAAACTTGGTACAAACTTCCTAAGTCCACGCCAAAACAGTTACAAACTTGGTACAAACTTCCTAAGTCCACGCCAAAACAGTAACAAACTTGGTACAAACTTCCTAAGTCCACGCCAAAACAGCACCAAACTTGGTACAAACTTCCTAAGTCCACGCCAAAACAGTTACAAACTTGGAACAAACTTCCTAAGTCCACGCCAAAACAGTTACAAACTTGGTACAAACTTCCTAAGTCCACGCCAAAACAGTAACAAACTTGGTACAAACTTCCTAAGTCCACGCCAAAACAGTAACAAACTTGGTACAAACTTCCTAAGTCCACGCCAAAACAGTAACAAACTTGGTACAAACTTCCTAAGTCCACGCCAAAACAGCACCAAACTTGGTACAAACTTCGTAAGTCCGCGCCAAAACAGAAACAAACTTGGTACAAACTTCCTAAGTCCACGCCAAAACAGTAACAAACTTGGTACAAACTTCCTAAGTCCACGCCAAAACAGTAACAAACTTGGTACAAACTTCCTAAGTCCACGCCAAAACAGCACCAAACTTGGTACAAACTTCCTAAGTCCACGCCAAAACAATTACAAACTTGGTACAAACTTCCTAAGTCCACGCCAAAACAGTAACAAACTTGGTACAAACTTCCTGAGTCCACGCCAAAACAGTAACAAACTTGGAACAAACTTCCTAAGTCCACGCCAAAACAGTAACAAACTTGGTACAAACTTCCTAAGTCCACGCGAAAACAGCACCAAACTTGGTACAAACTTCCTAAGTCCACGCCAAAACAGTTACAAACTTGGTACAAACTTCCTAAGTCCACGCCAAAACAGTAACAAACTTGGTACAAACTTCCTAAGTCCACGCCTAAACAGAAACAAACTAGGTACAAACTTCCTAAGTCCACGCCAAAACAGCACCAAACTTGATACAAACTTCCTAAGTCCACGCCAAAACAGTAACAAACTTGGTGCAAAGTTCCTAAGTCCACGCCAAAACAGAAACAAACTTGGTACAAACTTCCTAAGTCCACGCCAAAACAGTAACAAACTTGATACAAACTTCCTAAGTCCACGCGAAAACAGCACCAAACTTGATACAAACTTTCTAAGTCCACGCCAAAACAGCACCAAACTTGATACAAACTTCCTAAGTCCACGCCAAAACAGTTACAAACTTGGTACAAACTTCCTAAGTCCACGCCAAAACAGTAACAAACTTGGTACAAACTTCCTAAGTCCACGCCAAAACAGTAACAAACTTGGTACAAACTTCCTAAGTCCACGCCAAAACAGTAACAAACTTGGTACAAACTTCCTAAGTCCACGCCAAAACAGCACCAAACTTGGTACAAACTTCGTAAGTCCACGCCAAAACAGTAACAAACTTGGTACAAACTTCCTAAGTCCACGCCAAAACAGTAACAAACTTGGTACAAACTTCCTAAGTCCACGCCAAAACAGCACCAAACTTGGTACAAACTTCCTAAGTCCACGCCAAAACAGTAACAAACTTGGTACAAACTTCCTAAGTCCACGCCAAAACAGTAACAAACTTGGTACAAACTTCCTAAGTCCACGCCAAAACAGCACCAAACTTGGTACAAACTTCCTAAGTCCACGCCAAAACAGTTACAAACTTGGTACAAACTTTCTAAGTCCACGCCAAAACAGTAACAAACTTGGTACAAACTTCCTAAGTCCACGCCAAAACAGTAACAAACTTGGAACAAACTTCCTAAGTCCACGCCAAAACAGTTACAAACTTGGTACAAACTTCCTAAGTCCACGCCAAAACAGCACCAAACTTGATACAAACTTCCTAAGTCCACGCCAAAACAGTAACAAACTTGGTGCAAAGTTCCTAAGTCCACGCCAAAACAGTAACAAACTTGGTACAAACTTCCTAAGTCCACGCCAAAACAGTAACAAACTTGGTACAAACTTCCTAAGTCCACGCCAAAACAGCACCAAACTTGGTACAAACTTCCTAAGTCCACGCCAAAACAGTAACAAACTTGGTACAAACTTCCTAAGTCCACGCCAAAACAGAAACAAACTAGGTACAAACTTCCTAAGTCCACGCCAAAACAGCACCAAACTTGATACAAACTTCGTAAGTCCGCGCCAAAACAGTTACAAACTTGGTACAAACTTCCTAAGTCCACGCCAAAACAGTAACAAACTTGGTACAAACTTCCTAAGTCCACGCCAAAACAGTAACAAACTTGGTACAAACTTCCTAAGTCCACGCCAAAACAGCACCAAACTAGGTACAAACTTCCTAAGTCCACGCCAAAACAGCACCAAACTTGATACAAACTTTCTAAGTCCACGCCAAAACAGTAACAAACTTGGTACAAACTTCCTAAGTCCACGCCAAAACAGCACCAAACTTGGTACAAACTTCGTAAGTCCGCGCCAAAACAGAAACAAACTTGGAACCAACTTCCTAAGTCCACGCCAAAACAGTTACAAACTTGGTACAAACTTCCTAAGTCCACGCCAAAACAGTAACAAACTTGGTACAAACTTCCTAAGTCCACGCCAAAACAGCACCAAACTAGGTAAAAACTTCCTAAGTCCACGCCAAAACAGCACCAAACTTGATACAAACTTTCTAAGTCCACGCCAAAACAGTTACAAACTTGATACAAACTTCCTAAGTCCACGCCAAAACAGTAACAAACTTGGTACAAACTTCCTAAGTCCACGCCAAAACAGTAACAAACTTGGTACAAACTTCCTAAGTCCACGCCAAAACAGCACCAAACTTGGTACAAACTTCCTAAGTCCACGCCAAAACAGTAACAATCTTGGTACAAACTTCCTAAGTCCACGCCAAAACAGAAACAAACTAGGTACAAACTTCCTAAGTCCACGCCAAAACAGCACCAAACTTGGTACAAACTTCCTAAGTCCACGCCAAAACAGTTACAAACTTGGTACAAACTTCCTAAGTCCACGCCAAAACAGTAACAAACTTGGTACAAACTTCCTGAGTCCACGCCAAAACAGTAACAAACTTGGAACAAACTTCCTAAGTCCACGCCAAAACAGTAACAAACTTGGTACAAACTTCCTAAGTCCACGCCAAAACAGCACCAAACTTGGTACAAACTTCCTAAGTCCACGCCAAAACAGTAACAAACTTGGTACAAACTTCCTAAGTCCACGCCAAAACAGCACCAAACTTGATACAAACTTCCTAAGTCCACGCCAAAACAGCACCAAACTAGGTACAAACTTCCTAAGTCCACGCCAAAACAGTAACAAACTTGGTACAAACTTCCTAAGTCCACGCCAAAACAGTAACAAACTTGGTACAAACTTCCTAAGTCCACGCCAAAACAGTAACAAACTTGGTACAAACTTCCTAAGTCCACGCCAAAACAGCACCAAACTTGATACAAACTTCCTAAGTCCACGCCAAAACAGCACCAAACTAGGTACAAACTTCCTAAGTCCACGCCAAAACAGTAACAAACTTGGTACAAACTTCCTAAGTCCACGCCAAAACAGTAACAAACTTGGTACAAACTTCCTAAGTCCACGCCAAAACAGAAACAAACTAGGTACAAACTTCCTAAGTCCACGCCAAAACAGAAACAAACTTGGTACAAACTTCCTAAGTCCACGCCAAAACAGCACCAAACTTGATACAAACTTTCTAAGTCCACGCCAAAACAGCACCAAACTTGATACAAACTTCCTAAGTCCACGCCAAAATAGCACCAAACTTGGTACAAACTTCCTAAGTCCACGCCAAAACAGTAACAAACTTGGTACAAACTTCCTAAGTCCACGCCAAAACAGTAACAAACTTGGTACAAACTTCCTAAGTCCACGCCAAAACAGCACCAAACTTGGTACAAACTTCGTAAGTCCGCGCCAAAACAGAAACAAACTTGGTACAAACTTCCTAAGTCCACGCCAAAACAGTAACAAACTTGGTACAAACTTCCTAAGTCCACGCCAAAACAGTAACAAACTTGGTACAAACTTCCTAAGTCCACGCCAAAACAGCACCAAACTTGATACAAACTTTCTAAGTCCACGCCAAAACAGCACCAAACTTGATACAAACTTCCTAAGTCCACGCCAAAACAGTAACAAACTTGGTGCAAAGTTCCTAAGTCCACGCCAAAACAGTAACAAACTTGGTACAAACTTCCTAAGTCCACGCCAAAACAGTTACAAACTTGGTACAAACTTCCTAAGTCCACGCCAAAACAGTAACAAACTTGGTACAAACTTCCTAAGTCCACGCCAAAACAGCACCAAACTTGATACAAACTTTCTAAGTCCACGCCAAAACAGTTACAAACTTGGTACAAACTTCCTAAGTCCACGCCAAAACAGTAACAAACTTGGTACAAACTTCCTAAGTCCACGCCAAAACAGTAACAAACTTGGTACAAACTTCCTAAGTCCACGCCAAAACAGCACCAAACTTGATACAAACTTTCTAAGTCCACGCCAAAACAGCACCAAACTTGATACAAACTTCCTAAGTCCACGCCAAAACAGTAACAAACTTGGTGCAAAGTTCCTAAGTCCACGCCAAAACAGTAACAAACTTGGTACAAACTTCCTAAGTCCACGCCAAAACAGAAACAAACTAGGTACAAACTTCCTAAGTCCACGCCAAAACAGTAACAAACTTGGTACAAACTTCCTAAGTCCACGCCAAAACAGCACCAAACTTGGTACAAACTTCCTAAGTCCACGCCAAAACAGTTACAAACTTGGTACAAACTTCCTAAGTCCACGCCAAAACAGTAACAAACTTGGTACAAACTTCCTAAGTCCACGCCAAAACAGCACCAAACTTGGTACAAACTTCCTAAGTCCACGCCAAAACAGTTACAAACTTGGTACAAACTTCCTAAGTCCACGCCAAAACAGTAACAAACTTGGTACAAACTTCCTAGGTCCACGCCAAAACAGTAACAAACTTGGAACAAACTTCCTAAGTCCACGCCAAAACAGTTACAAACTTGGTACAAACTTCCTAAGTCCACGCCAAAACAGTAACAAACTTGGTACAAACTTCCTAAGTCCACGCCAAAACAGTAACAAACTTGGTGCAAAGTTCCTAAGTCCACGCCAAAACAGTAACAAACTTGGTACAAACTTCCTAAGTCCACGCCAAAACAGTAACAAACTTGGTACAAACTTCCTAAGTCCACGCCAAAACAGCACCAAACTAGGTACAAACTTCCTAAGTCCACGCCAAAACAGCACCAAACTTGATACAAACTTTCTAAGTCCACGCCAAAACAGTAACAAACTTGGTACAAACTTCCTAAGTCCACGCCAAAACAGTAACAAACTTGGTACAAACTTCCTAAGTCCACGCCAAAACAGTTACAAACTTGGTACAAACTTCCTAAGTCCACGCCAAAACAGTAACAAACTTGGTACAAACTTCCTAAGTCCACGCCAAAACAGCACCAAACTTGATACAAACTTTCTAAGTCCACGCCAAAACAGTAACAAACTTGGTGCAAAGTTCCTAAGTCCACGCCAAAACAGCACCAAACTTGGTACAAACTTCATAAGACCACGCCAAAACAGTAACAAACTTGGTACAAACTTCCTAAGTCCACGCCAAAACAGCACCAAACTAGGTACAAACTTCCTAAGTCCACGCCAAAACAGCACCAAACTTGATACAAACTTTCTAAGTCCACGCCAAAACAGTAACAAACTTGGTACAAACTTCCTAAGTCCACGCCAAAACAGCACCAAACTAGGTACAAACTTCCTAAGTCCACGCCAAAACAGCACCAAACTTGATACAAACTTCCTAAGTCCACGCCAAAACAGCACCAAACTTGGTACAAACTTCCTAAGTCCACGCCAAAACAGTAACAAACTTGGTACAAACTTCCTAAGTCCACGCCAAAACAGTAACAAACTTGGTACAAACTTCCTAAGTCCACGCCAAAACAGCACCAAACTTGATACAAACTTTCTAAGTCCACGCCAAAACAGTAACAAACTTGGTACAAACTTCCTAAGTCCACGCCAAAACAGTAACAAACTTGGTAAAAACTTCCTAAGTCCACGCCAAAACAGTAACAAACTTGGTACAAACTTCCTAAGTCCACGCCAAAACAGTAACAAACTTGGTACAAACTTCCTAAGTCCACGCCAAAACAGCACCAAACTTGGTACAAACTTCCTAAGTCCACGCCAAAACAGTAACAAACTTGGTACAAACTTCCTAAGTCCACGCCAAAACAGCACCAAACTTGATACAAACTTTCTAAGTCCACGCCAAAACAGCACCAAACTTGATACAAACTTTCTAAGTCCACGCCAAAACAGTAACAAACTTGGTACAAACTTCCTAAGTCCACGCCAAAACAGCACCAAACTTGGTACAAACTTCGTAAGTCCGCGCCAAAACAGAGACAAACTTGGTACAAACTTCCTAAGTCCACGCCAAAACAGTAACAAACTTGGTACAAACTTCCTAAGTCCACGCCAAAACAGTAACAAACTTGGTACAAACTTCCTAAGTCCACGCCAAAACAGTAACAAACTTGGTACAAACTTCCTAAGTCCACGCCAAAGCAGCACCAAACTTGGTACAAACTTCGTAAGTCCGCGCCAAAACAGCACCAAACTTGGTACAAACTTCCTAAGTCCACGCCAAAACAGTAACAAACTTGGTACAAACTTCCTAAGTCCACGCCAAAACAGTAACAAACTTGGTACAAACTTCCTAAGTCCACGCCAAAACAGCACCAAACTTGGTACAAACTTCCTAAGTCCACGCCAAAACAGTAACAAACTTGGTACAAACTTCCTAAGTCCACGCCAAAACAGTAACAAACTTGGTACAAACTTCCTAAGTCCACGCCAAAACAGTAACAAACTTGGTACAAACTTCCTAAGTCCACGCCAAAACAGCACCAAACTTGGTACAAACTTCGTAAGTCCGCGCCAAAACAGAAACAAACTTGGTACAAACTTCCTAAGTCCACGCCAAAACAGTAACAAACTTGGTACAAACTTCCTAAGTCCACGCCAAAACAGTAACAAACTTGGTACAAACTTCCTAAGTCCACGCCAAAACAGTAACAAACTTGGTACAAACTTCCTAAGTCCACGCCAAAACAGCACCAAACTTGGTACAAACTTCCTAAGTCCACGCCAAAACAGTAACAAACTTGGTACAAACTTCCTAAGTCCACGCCAAAACAGTAACAAACTTGGTACAAACTTCCTAAGTCCACGCCAAAACAGTAACAAACTTGGTACAAACTTCCTAAGTCCACGCCAAAACAGCACCAAACTTGGTACAAACTTCGTAAGTCCGCGCCAAAACAGAAACAAACTTGGTACAAACTTCCTAAGTCCACGCCAAAACAGTAACAAACTTGGTACAAACTTCCTAAGTCCACGCCAAAACAGTAACAAACTTGGTACAAACTTCCTAAGTCCACGCCAAAACAGTAACAAACTTGGTACAAACTTCCTAAGTCCACGCCAAAACAGTAACAAACTTGGTACAAACTTCCTAAGTCCACGCCAAAACAGCACCAAACTTGGTACAAACTTCCTAAGTCCACGCCAAAACAGCACCAAACTTGGTACAAACTTCCTAAGTCCACGCCAAAACAGTAACAAACTTGGTACAAACTTCCTAAGTCCACGCCAAAACAGTAACAAACTTGGTACAAACTTCCTAAGTCCACGCCAAAACAGCACCAAACTTGGTACAAACTTCCTAAGTCCACGCCAAAACAGTAACAAACTTGGTACAAACTTCCTAAGTCCACGCCAAAACAGTAACAAACTTGGTACAAACTTCCTAAGTCCACGCCAAAACAGTAACAAACTTGGTACAAACTTCCTAAGTCCACGCCAAAACAGTAACAAACTTGATACAAACTTTCTAAGTCCACGCCAAAACAGCACCAAACTTGATACAAACTTTCTAAGTCCACGCCAAAACAGCACCAAACTTGATACAAACTTCCTAAGTCCACGCCAAAACAGTAACAAACTTGGTACAAACTTCCTAAGTCCACGCCAAAGCAGCACCAAACTTGGTACAAACTTCCTAAGTCCACGCCAAAACAGTAACAAACTTGGTGCAAAGTTCCTAAGTCCACGCCAAAACAGTAACAAACTTGGTGCAAAGTTCCTAAGTCCACGCCAAAACAGTAACAAACTTGGTACAAACTTCCTAAGTCCACGCCAAAACAGCACCAAACTTGGTACAAACTTCCTAAGTCCACGCCAAAACAGCACCAAACTTGGTACAAACTTCCTAAGTCCACGCCAAAACAGTAACAAACTTGGTACAAACTTCCTAAGTCCACGCCAAAACAGCACCAAACTTGGTACAAACTTCCTAAGTCCACGCCAAAACAGCACCAAACTTGGTACAAACTTCCTAAGTCCACGCCAAAACAGCACCAAACTTGGTACAAACTTCCTAAGTCCACGCCAAAACAGTAACAAACTTGGTACAAACTTCCTAAGTCCACGCCAAAACAGCACCAAACTTGATACAAACTTCCTAAGTCCACGCCAAAACAGAAACAAACTAGGTACAAACTTCCTAAGTCCACGCCAAAACAGCACCAAACTTGATACAAACTTTCTAAGTCCACGCCAAAACAGCACCAAACTTGAAACAAACTTTCTAAGTCCACGCCAAAACAGCACCAAACTTGATACAAACTTCCTAAGTCCACGCCAAAACAGTAACAAACTTGGTACAAACTTCCTAAGTCCACGCCAAAACAGCACCAAACTTGGTACAAACTTCGTAAGTTCGCGCCAAAACAGCACCAAACTTGGTACAAACTTCCTAAGTCCACGCCAAAACAGTAACAAACTTGGTACAAACTTCCTAAGTCCACGCCAAAACAGTAACAAACTTGGTACAAACTTCCTAAGTCCACGCCAAAACAGCACCAAACTTGGTACAAACTTCCTAAGTCCACGCCAAAACAGTAACAAACTTGGTACAAACTTCCTAAGTCCACGCCAAAACAGTTACAAACTTGGTACAAACTTCCTAAGTCCACGCCAAAACAGCACCAAACTTGGTACAAACTTCGTAAGTCCGCGCCAAAACAGAAACAAACTTGGTACAAACTTCCTAAGTCCACGCCAAAACAGTAACAAACTTGGTACAAACTTCCTAAGTCCACGCCAAAACAGTAACAAACTTGGTACAAACTTCCTAAGTCCACGCCAAAACAGTAACAAACTTGGTACAAACTTCCTAAGTCCACGCCAAAACAGCACCAAACTTGGTACAAACTTCCTAAGTCCACGCCAAAACAGTAACAAACTTGGTACAAACTTCCTAAGTCCACGCCAAAACAGTAACAAACTTGGTACAAACTTCCTAAGTCCACGCCAAAACAGCACCAAACTTGGTACAAACTTCCTAAGTCCACGCCAAAACAGTAACAAACTTGGTACAAACTTCCTAAGTCCACGCCAAAACAGTAACAAACTTGGTACAAACTTCCTAAGTCCACGCCAAAACAGCACCAAACTTGGTACAAACTTCCTAAGTCCACGCCAAAACAGTAACAAACTTGGTACAAACTTCCTAAGTCCACGCCAAAACAGTAACAAACTTGGTACAAACTTCCTAAGTCCACGCCAAAACAGTAACAAACTTGGTACAAACTTCCTAAGTCCACGCCAAAACAGTAACAAACTTGATACAAACTTTCTAAGTCCACGCCAAAACAGCACCAAACTTGATACAAACTTTCTAAGTCCACGCCAAAACAGCACCAAACTTGATACAAACTTCCTAAGTCCACGCCAAAACAGTAACAAACTTGGTACAAACTTCCTAAGTCCACGCCAAAGCAGCACCAAACTTGGTACAAACTTCGTAAGTCCGCGCCAAAACAGCACCAAACTTGGTACAAACTTCCTAAGTCCACGCCAAAACAGTAACAAACTTGGTACAAACTTCCTAAGTCCACGCCAAAACAGTAACAAACTTGGTACAAACTTCCTAAGTCCACGCCAAAACAGCACCAAACTTGGTACAAACTTCCTAAGTCCACGCCAAAACAGTAACAAACTTGGTACAAACTTCCTAAGTCCACGCCAAAACAGTAACAAACTTGGTACAAACTTCCTAAGTCCACGCCAAAACAGTAACAAACTTGGTACAAACTTCCTAAGTCCACGCCAAAACAGCACCAAACTTGGTACAAACTTCGTAAGTCCGCGCCGAAACAGAAACAAACTTGGTACAAACTTCCTAAGTCCACGCCAAAACAGTAACAAACTTGGTACAAACTTCCTAAGTCCACGCCAAAACAGTAACAAACTTGGTACAAACTTCCTAAGTCCACGCCAAAACAGTAACAAACTTGGTACAAACTTCCTAAGTCCACGCCAAAACAGTAACAAACTTGATACAAACTTTCTAAGTCCACGCCAAAACAGCACCAAACTTGATACAAACTTTCTAAGTCCACGCCAAAACAGCACCAAACTTGATACAAACTTCCTAAGTCCACGCCAAAACAGTAACAAACTTGGTACAAACTTCCTAAGTCCACGCCAAAACAGTAACAAACTTGGTACAAACTTCCTAAGTCCACGCCAAAACAGTAACAAACTTGGTACAAACTTCCTAAGTCCACGCCAAAACAGTAACAAACTTGGTACAAACTTCCTAAGTCCACGCCAAAACAGCACCAAACTTGGTACAAACTTCGTAAGTCCGCGCCAAAACAGAAACAAACTTGGTACAAACTTCCTAAGTCCACGCCAAAACAGTAACAAACTTGGTACAAACTTCCTAAGTCCACGCCAAAACAGTAACAAACTTGGTACAAACTTCCTAAGTCCACGCCAAAACAGTAACAAACTTGGTACAAACTTCCTAAGTCCACGCCAAAACAGTAACAAACTTGATACAAACTTTCTAAGTCCACGCCAAAACAGCACCAAACTTGATACAAACTTTCTAAGTCCACGCCAAAACAGCACCAAACTTGATACAAACTTCCTAAGTCCACGCCAAAACAGTAACAAACTTGGTACAAACTTCCTAAGTCCACGCCAAAGCAGCACCAAACTTGGTACAAACTTCGTAAGTCCGCGCCAAAACAGCACCAAACTTGGTACAAACTTCCTAAGTCCACGCCAAAACAGTAACAAACTTGGTACAAACTTCCTAAGTCCACGCCAAAACAGTAACAAACTTGGTACAAACTTCCTAAGTCCACGCCAAAACAGCACCAAACTTGGTACAAACTTCCTAAGTCCACGCCAAAACAGTAACAAACTTGGTACAAACTTCCTAAGTCCACGCCAAAACAGTAACAAACTTGGTACAAACTTCCTAAGTCCACGCCAAAACAGTAACAAACTTGGTACAAACTTCCTAAGTCCACGCCAAAACAGCACCAAACTTGGTACAAACTTCGTAAGTCCGCGCCAAAACAGAAACAAACTTGGTACAAACTTCCTAAGTCCACGCCAAAACAGTAACAAACTTGGTACAAACTTCCTAAGTCCACGCCAAAACAGCACCAAACTTGGTACAAACTTCGTAAGTCCGCGCCAAAACAGAAACAAACTTGGTACAAACTTCCTAAGTCCACGCCAAAACAGTAACAAACTTGGTACAAACTTCCTAAGTCCACGCCAAAACAGTAACAAACTTGGTACAAACTTCCTAAGTCCACGCCAAAACAGTAACAAACTTGGTACAAACTTCCTAAGTCCACGCCAAAACAGTAACAAACTTGGTAAAAACTTCCTAAGTCCACGCCAAAACAGCACCAAACTTGATACAAACTTTCTAAGTCCACGCCAAAACAGTAACAAACTTGGTACAAACTTCCTAAGTCCACGCCAAAACAGTAACAAACTTGGTACAAACTTCCTAAGTCCACGCCAAAACAGTAACAAACTTGGTACAAACTTCCTAAGTCCACGCCAAAACAGCACCAAACTTGATACAAACTTTCTAAGTCCACGCCAAAACAGTAACAAACTTGGTACAAACGTCCTAAGTCCACGCCAAAACAGTAACAAACTTGGTACAAACTTCCTAAGTCCACGCCAAAACAGTAACAAACTTGGTACAAACTTCCTAAGTCCACGCCAAAACAGCACCAAACTAGGTACAAACTTCCTAAGTCCACGCCAAAACAGCACCAAACTTGATACAAACTTTCTAAGTCCACGCCAAAACAGCACCAAACTTGGTACAAACTTCGTAAGTCCGCGCCAAAACAGAAACAAACTTGGTACAAACTTCCTAAGTCCACGCCAAAACAGCACCAAACTAGGTACAAACTTCCTAAGTCCACGCCAAAACAGCACCAAACTTGATACAAACTTTCTAAGTCCACGCCAAAACAGTAACAAACTTGGTACAAACTTCCTAAGTCCACGCCAAAACAGTAACAAACTTGGTACAAACTTCCTCAGTCCACGCCAAAACAGAAACAAACTAGGTACAAACTTCCTAAGTCCACGCCAAAACAGCACCAAACTTGATACAAACTTCGTAAGTCCGCGCCAAAACAGTTACAAACTTGGTACAAACTTCCTAAGTCCACGCCAAAACAGTAACAAACTTGGTACAAACTTCCTAAGTCCACGCCAAAACAGTAACAAACTTGGTACAAACTTCCTAAGTCCACGCCAAAACAGCACCAAACTTGATACAAACTTTCTAAGTCCACGCCAAAACAGTAACAAACTTGGTACAAACTTCCTAAGTCCACGCCAAAACAGTAACAAACTTGGTAAAAACTTCCTAAGTCCACGCCAAAACAGTAACAAACTTGGTACAAACTTCCTAAGTCCACGCCAAAACAGTAACAAACTTGGTACAAACTTCCTAAGTCCACGCCAAAACAGCACCAAACTTGGTACAAACTTCCTAAGTCCACGCCAAAACAGTAACAAACTTGGTACAAACTTCCTAAGTCCACGCCAAAACAGCACCAAACTTGATACAAACTTTCTAAGTCCACGCCAAAACAGCACCAAACTTGATACAAACTTTCTAAGTCCACGCCAAAACAGTAACAAACTTGGTACAAACTTCCTAAGTCCACGCCAAAACAGCACCAAACTTGGTACAAACTTCGTAAGTCCGCGCCAAAACAGAGACAAACTTGGTACAAACTTCCTAAGTCCACGCCAAAACAGTAACAAACTTGGTACAAACTTCCTAAGTCCACGCCAAAACAGTAACAAACTTGGTACAAACTTCCTAAGTCCACGCCAAAACAGTAACAAACTTGGTACAAACTTCCTAAGTCCACGCCAAAGCAGCACCAAACTTGGTACAAACTTCGTAAGTCCGCGCCAAAACAGCACCAAACTTGGTACAAACTTCCTAAGTCCACGCCAAAACAGTAACAAACTTGGTACAAACTTCCTAAGTCCACGCCAAAACAGTAACAAACTTGGTACAAACTTCCTAAGTCCACGCCAAAACAGCACCAAACTTGGTACAAACTTCCTAAGTCCACGCCAAAACAGTAACAAACTTGGTACAAACTTCCTAAGTCCACGCCAAAACAGTAACAAACTTGGTACAAACTTCCTAAGTCCACGCCAAAACAGTAACAAACTTGGTACAAACTTCCTAAGTCCACGCCAAAACAGCACCAAACTTGGTACAAACTTCGTAAGTCCGCGCCAAAACAGAAACAAACTTGGTACAAACTTCCTAAGTCCACGCCAAAACAGTAACAAACTTGGTACAAACTTCCTAAGTCCACGCCAAAACAGTAACAAACTTGGTACAAACTTCCTAAGTCCACGCCAAAACAGTAACAAACTTGGTACAAACTTCCTAAGTCCACGCCAAAACAGCACCAAACTTGGTACAAACTTCCTAAGTCCACGCCAAAACAGTAACAAACTTGGTACAAACTTCCTAAGTCCACGCCAAAACAGTAACAAACTTGGTACAAACTTCCTAAGTCCACGCCAAAACAGTAACAAACTTGGTACAAACTTCCTAAGTCCACGCCAAAACAGCACCAAACTTGGTACAAACTTCGTAAGTCCGCGCCAAAACAGAAACAAACTTGGTACAAACTTCCTAAGTCCACGCCAAAACAGTAACAAACTTGGTACAAACTTCCTAAGTCCACGCCAAAACAGTAACAAACTTGGTACAAACTTCCTAAGTCCACGCCAAAACAGTAACAAACTTGGTACAAACTTCCTAAGTCCACGCCAAAACAGTAACAAACTTGGTACAAACTTCCTAAGTCCACGCCAAAACAGCACCAAACTTGGTACAAACTTCCTAAGTCCACGCCAAAACAGCACCAAACTTGGTACAAACTTCCTAAGTCCACGCCAAAACAGTAACAAACTTGGTACAAACTTCCTAAGTCCACGCCAAAACAGTAACAAACTTGGTACAAACTTCCTAAGTCCACGCCAAAACAGCACCAAACTTGGTACAAACTTCCTAAGTCCACGCCAAAACAGTAACAAACTTGGTACAAACTTCCTAAGTCCACGCCAAAACAGCACCAAACTTGATACAAACTTTCTAAGTCCACGCCAAAACAGCACCAAACTTGAAACAAACTTTCTAAGTCCACGCCAAAACAGCACCAAACTTGATACAAACTTCCTAAGTCCACGCCAAAACAGTAACAAACTTGGTACAAACTTCCTAAGTCCACGCCAAAACAGCACCAAACTTGGTACAAACTTCGTAAGTTCGCGCCAAAACAGCACCAAACTTGGTACAAACTTCCTAAGTCCACGCCAAAACAGTAACAAACTTGGTACAAACTTCCTAAGTCCACGCCAAAACAGTAACAAACTTGGTACAAACTTCCTAAGTCCACGCCAAAACAGCACCAAACTTGGTACAAACTTCCTAAGTCCACGCCAAAACAGTAACAAACTTGGTACAAACTTCCTAAGTCCACGCCAAAACAGTAACAAACTTGGTACAAACTTCCTAAGTCCACGCCAAAACAGCACCAAACTTGGTACAAACTTCGTAAGTCCGCGCCAAAACAGAAACAAACTTGGTACAAACTTCCTAAGTCCACGCCAAAACAGTAACAAACTTGGTACAAACTTCCTAAGTCCACGCCAAAACAGTAACAAACTTGGTACAAACTTCCTAAGTCCACGCCAAAACAGTAACAAACTTGGTACAAACTTCCTAAGTCCACGCCAAAACAGCACCAAACTTGGTACAAACTTCCTAAGTCCACGCCAAAACAGTAACAAACTTGGTACAAACTTCCTAAGTCCACGCCAAAACAGTAACAAACTTGGTACAAACTTCCTAAGTCCACGCCAAAACAGCACCAAACTTGGTACAAACTTCCTAAGTCCACGCCAAAACAGTAACAAACTTGGTACAAACTTCCTAAGTCCACGCCAAAACAGTAACAAACTTGGTACAAACTTCCTAAGTCCACGCCAAAACAGCACCAAACTTGGTACAAACTTCCTAAGTCCACGCCAAAACAGTAACAAACTTGGTACAAACTTCCTAAGTCCACGCCAAAACAGTAACAAACTTGGTACAAACTTCCTAAGTCCACGCCAAAACAGTAACAAACTTGGTACAAACTTCCTAAGTCCACGCCAAAACAGTAACAAACTTGATACAAACTTTCTAAGTCCACGCCAAAACAGCACCAAACTTGATACAAACTTTCTAAGTCCACGCCAAAACAGCACCAAACTTGATACAAACTTCCTAAGTCCACGCCAAAACAGTAACAAACTTGGTACAAACTTCCTAAGTCCACGCCAAAGCAGCACCAAACTTGGTACAAACTTCGTAAGTCCGCGCCAAAACAGCACCAAACTTGGTACAAACTTCCTAAGTCCACGCCAAAACAGTAACAAACTTGGTACAAACTTCCTAAGTCCACGCCAAAACAGTAACAAACTTGGTACAAACTTCCTAAGTCCACGCCAAAACAGCACCAAACTTGGTACAAACTTCCTAAGTCCACGCCAAAACAGTAACAAACTTGGTACAAACTTCCTAAGTCCACGCCAAAACAGTAACAAACTTGGTACAAACTTCCTAAGTCCACGCCAAAACAGTAACAAACTTGGTACAAACTTCCTAAGTCCACGCCAAAACAGCACCAAACTTGGTACAAACTTCGTAAGTCCGCGCCGAAACAGAAACAAACTTGGTACAAACTTCCTAAGTCCACGCCAAAACAGTAACAAACTTGGTACAAACTTCCTAAGTCCACGCCAAAACAGTAACAAACTTGGTACAAACTTCCTAAGTCCACGCCAAAACAGTAACAAACTTGGTACAAACTTCCTAAGTCCACGCCAAAACAGTAACAAACTTGATACAAACTTTCTAAGTCCACGCCAAAACAGCACCAAACTTGATACAAACTTTCTAAGTCCACGCCAAAACAGCACCAAACTTGATACAAACTTCCTAAGTCCACGCCAAAACAGTAACAAACTTGGTACAAACTTCCTAAGTCCACGCCAAAACAGTAACAAACTTGGTACAAACTTCCTAAGTCCACGCCAAAACAGTAACAAACTTGGTACAAACTTCCTAAGTCCACGCCAAAACAGTAACAAACTTGGTACAAACTTCCTAAGTCCACGCCAAAACAGCACCAAACTTGGTACAAACTTCGTAAGTCCGCGCCAAAACAGAAACAAACTTGGTACAAACTTCCTAAGTCCACGCCAAAACAGTAACAAACTTGGTACAAACTTCCTAAGTCCACGCCAAAACAGTAACAAACTTGGTACAAACTTCCTAAGTCCACGCCAAAACAGTAACAAACTTGGTACAAACTTCCTAAGTCCACGCCAAAACAGTAACAAACTTGATACAAACTTTCTAAGTCCACGCCAAAACAGCACCAAACTTGATACAAACTTTCTAAGTCCACGCCAAAACAGCACCAAACTTGATACAAACTTCCTAAGTCCACGCCAAAACAGTAACAAACTTGGTACAAACTTCCTAAGTCCACGCCAAAGCAGCACCAAACTTGGTACAAACTTCGTAAGTCCGCGCCAAAACAGCACCAAACTTGGTACAAACTTCCTAAGTCCACGCCAAAACAGTAACAAACTTGGTACAAACTTCCTAAGTCCACGCCAAAACAGTAACAAACTTGGTACAAACTTCCTAAGTCCACGCCAAAACAGCACCAAACTTGGTACAAACTTCCTAAGTCCACGCCAAAACAGTAACAAACTTGGTACAAACTTCCTAAGTCCACGCCAAAACAGTAACAAACTTGGTACAAACTTCCTAAGTCCACGCCAAAACAGTAACAAACTTGGTACAAACTTCCTAAGTCCACGCCAAAACAGCACCAAACTTGGTACAAACTTCGTAAGTCCGCGCCAAAACAGAAACAAACTTGGTACAAACTTCCTAAGTCCACGCCAAAACAGTAACAAACTTGGTACAAACTTCCTAAGTCCACGCCAAAACAGTAACAAACTTGGTACAAACTTCCTAAGTCCACGCCAAAACAGTAACAAACTTGGTACAAACTTCCTAAGTCCACGCCAAAACAGCACCAAACTTGGTACAAACTTCCTAAGTCCACGCCAAAACAGTAACAAACTTGGTACAAACTTCCTAAGTCCACGCCAAAACAGTAACAAACTTGGTACAAACTTCCTAAGTCCACGCCAAAACAGTAACAAACTTGGTACAAACTTCCTAAGTCCACGCCAAAACAGCACCAAACTTGGTACAAACTTCGTAAGTCCGCGCCAAAACAGAAACAAACTTGGTACAAACTTCCTAAGTCCACGCCAAACAGTAACAAACTTGGTACAAACTTCCTAAGTCCACGCCAAAACAGTAACAAACTTGGTACAAACTTCCTAAGTCCACGCCAAAACAGTAACAAACTTGGTACAAACTTCCTAAGTCCACGCCAAAACAGCACCAAACTTGGTACAAACTTCCTAAGTCCACGCCAAAACAGTAACAAACTTGGTACAAACTTCCTAAGTCCACGCCAAAACAGTAACAAACTTGGTACAAACTTCCTAAGTCCACGCCAAAACAGCACCAAACTTGGTACAAACTTCCTAAGTCCACGCCAAAACAGTAACAAACTTGGTACAAACTTCCTAAGTCCACGCCAAAACAGTAACAAACTTGGTACAAACTTCCTAAGTCCACGCCAAAACAGTAACAAACTTGGTACAAACTTCCTAAGTCCACGCCAAAACAGTAACAAACTTGATACAAACTTTCTAAGTCCACGCCAAAACAGCACCAAACTTGATACAAACTTTCTAAGTCCACGCCAAAACAGCACCAAACTTGATACAAACTTCCTAAGTCCACGCCAAAACAGTAACAAACTTGGTACAAACTTCCTAAGTCCACGCCAAAGCAGCACCAAACTTGGTACAAACTTCCTAAGTCCACGCCAAAACAGTAACAAACTTGGTGCAAAGTTCCTAAGTCCACGCCAAAACAGTAACAAACTTGGTGCAAAGTTCCTAAGTCCACGCCAAAACAGTAACAAACTTGGTACAAACTTCCTAAGTCCACGCCAAAACAGCACCAAACTTGGTACAAACTTCCTAAGTCCACGCCAAAACAGCACCAAACTTGGTACAAACTTCCTAAGTCCACGCCAAAACAGTAACAAACTTGGTACAAACTTCCTAAGTCCACGCCAAAACAGCACCAAACTTGGTACAAACTTCCTAAGTCCACGCCAAAACAGCACCAAACTTGGTACAAACTTCCTAAGTCCACGCCAAAACAGCACCAAACTTGGTACAAACTTCCTAAGTCCACGCCAAAACAGTAACAAACTTGGTACAAACTTCCTAAGTCCACGCCAAAACAGCACCAAACTTGATACAAACTTCCTAAGTCCACGCCAAAACAGAAACAAACTAGGTACAAACTTCCTAAGTCCACGCCAAAACAGCACCAAACTTGATACAAACTTTCTAAGTCCACGCCAAAACAGCACCAAACTTGAAACAAACTTTCTAAGTCCACGCCAAAACAGCACCAAACTTGATACAAACTTCCTAAGTCCACGCCAAAACAGTAACAAACTTGGTACAAACTTCCTAAGTCCACGCCAAAACAGCACCAAACTTGGTACAAACTTCGTAAGTCCGCGCCAAAACAGCACCAAACTTGGTACAAACTTCCTAAGTCCACGCCAAAACAGTAACAAACTTGGTACAAACTTCCTAAGTCCACGCCAAAACAGTAACAAACTTGGTACAAACTTCCTAAGTCCACGCCAAAACAGCACCAAACTTGGTACAAACTTCCTAAGTCCACGCCAAAACAGTAACAAACTTGGTACAAACTTCCTAAGTCCACGCCAAAACAGTAACAAACTTGGTACAAACTTCCTAAGTCCACGCCAAAACAGCACCAAACTTGGTACAAACTTCGTAAGTCCGCGCCAAAACAGAAACAAACTTGGTACAAACTTCCTAAGTCCACGCCAAAACAGTAACAAACTTGGTACAAACTTCCTAAGTCCACGCCAAAACAGTAACAAACTTGGTACAAACTTCCTAAGTCCACGCCAAAACAGTAACAAACTTGGTACAAACTTCCTAAGTCCACGCCAAAACAGCACCAAACTTGGTACAAACTTCCTAAGTCCACGCCAAAACAGTAACAAACTTGGTACAAACTTCCTAAGTCCACGCCAAAACAGTAACAAACTTGGTACAAACTTCCTAAGTCCACGCCAAAACAGCACCAAACTTGGTACAAACTTCCTAAGTCCACGCCAAAACAGTAACAAACTTGGTACAAACTTCCTAAGTCCACGCCAAAACAGTAACAAACTTGGTACAAACTTCCTAAGTCCACGCCAAAACAGTAACAAACTTGGTACAAACTTCCTAAGTCCACGCCAAAACAGTAACAAACTTGGTACAAACTTCCTAAGTCCACGCCAAAACAGTAACAAACTTGGTACAAACTTCCTAAGTCCGCGCCAAAACAGCACCAAACTTGGTACAAACTTCCTAAGTCCACGCCAAAACAGTAACAAACTTGGTACAAACTTCCTAAGTCCACGCCAAAACAGTAACAAACTTGGTACAAACTTCCTAAGTCCACGCCAAAACAGTAACAAACTTGGTACAAACTTCCTAAGTCCACGCCAAAACAGTAACAAACTTGGTACAAACTTTCTAAGTCCACGCCAAAACAGTAACAAACTTGGTACAAACTTCCTAAGTCCACGCCAAAACAGCACCAAACTTGGTACAAACTTCCTAAGTCCACGCCAAAACAGCACCAAACTTGGTACAAACTTCCTAAGTCCACGCCAAAACAGTAACAAACTTGGTACAAACTTCCTAAGTCCACGCCAAAACAGTAACAAACTTGGTACAAACTTCCTAAGTCCACGCCAAAACAGTAACAAACTTGGTACAAACTTCCTAAGTCCACGCCGAAACAGTAACAAACTTGGTACAAACTTCCTAAGTCCACGCCAAAACAGCACCAAACTTGATACAAACTTTCTAAGTCCACGCCAAAACAGCACCAAACTTGATACAAACTTCCTAAGTCCACGCCAAAACAGCACCAAACTTGATACAAACTTTCTAAGTCCACGCCAAAACAGCACCAAACTTGATACAAACTTCCTAAGTCCACGCCAAAACAGTAACAAACTTGGTACAAACTTCCTAAGTCCACGCCAAAACAGCACCAAACTTGGTACAAACTTCCTAAGTCCACGCCAAAACAGTAACAAACTTGGTACAAACTTCCTAAGTCCACGCCAAAACAGTAACAAACTTGGTACAAACTTCCTAAGTCCACGCCAAAACAGTAACAAACTTGGTACAAACTTCCTAAGTCCACGCCGAAACAGTAACAAACTTGGTACAAACTTCCTAAGTCCACGCCAAAACAGCACCAAACTTGATACAAACTTTCTAAGTCCACGCCAAAACAGCACCAAACTTGATACAAACTTCCTAAGTCCACGCCAAAACAGTAACAAACTTGGTACAAACTTCCTAAGTCCACGCCAAAACAGCACCAAACTTGGTACAAACTTCCTAAGTCCACGCCAAAACAGTAACAAACTTGGTACAAACTTCCTTAGTCCACGCCAAAACAGTAACAAACTTGGTACAAACTTCCTAAGTCCACGCCAAAACAGCACCAAACTTGATACAAACTTTCTAAGTCCACGCCAAAACAGTAACAAACTTGGAACAAACTTCCTAAGTCCACGCCAAAACAGTAACAAACTTGGTACAAACTTCCTAAGTCCACGCCAAAACAGTAACAAACTTGGTACAAACTTCCTAAGTCCACGCCGAAACAGTAACAAACTTGGTACAAACTTCCTAAGTCCACGCCAAAACAGCACCAAACTTGATACAAACTTTCTAAGTCCACGCCAAAACAGCACCAAACTTGATACAAACTTCCTAAGTCCACGCCAAAACAGCACCAAACTTGATACAAACTTTCTAAGTCCACGCCAAAACAGCACCAAACTTGGTACAAACTTCCTAAGTCCACGCCAAAACAGCACCAAACTTGGTACAAACTTCCTAAGTCCACGCCAAAACAGTAACAAACTTGGTACAAACTTCCTAAGTCCACGCCAAAACAGTAACAAACTTGGTACAAACTTCCTAAGTCCACGCCAAAACAGTAACAAACTTGGTACAAACTTCCTAAGTCCACGCCAAAACAGTAACAAACTTGGTACAAACTTCCTAAGTCCACGCCAAAACAGCACCAAACTTGATACAAACTTTCTAAGTCCACGCCAAAACAGTAACAAACTTGGTACAAACTTCCTAAGTCCACGCCAAAACAGCACCAAACTAGGTACAAACTTCCTAAGTCCACGCCAAAACAGCACCAAACTTGGTACAAACTTCCTAAGTCCACGCCAAAACAGAAACAAACTTGGTACAAACTTCCTAAGTCCACGCCAAAACAGTAACAAACTTGGTACAAACTTCCTAAGTCCACGCCAAAACAATAACAAACTTGGTACAAACTTCCTAAGTCCACGCCAAAACAGTAACAAACTTGGTACAAACTTCCTAAGTCCACGCCAAAACAGCACCAAACTTGATACAAACTTCCTAAGTCCACGCCAAAACAGCACCAAACTTGATACAAACTTTCTAAGTCCACGCCAAAACAGCACCAAACTTGATACAAACTTCCTAAGTCCACGCCAAAACAGTAACAAACTTGGTACAAACTTCCTAAGTCCACGCCAAAACAGCACCAAACTTGGTACAAACTTCCTAAGTCCACGCCAAAACAGTAACAAACTTGGTACAAACTTCCTAAGTCCACGCCAAAACAGCACCAAACTTGATACAAACTTTCTAAGTCCACGCCAAAACAGTAACAAACTTGGAACAAACTTCCTAAGTCCACGCCAAAACAGTAACAAACTTGGTACAAACTTCCTAAGTCCACGCCAAAACAGTAACAAACTTGGTACAAACTTCCTAAGTCCACGCCGAAACAGTAACAAACTTGGTACAAACTTCCTAAGTCCACGCCAAAACAGCACCAAACTTGATACAAACTTTCTAAGTCCACGCCAAAACAGCACCAAACTTGATACAAACTTCCTAAGTCCACGCCAAAACAGCACCAAACTTGATACAAACTTTCTAAGTCCACGCCAAAACAGCACCAAACTTGATACAAACTTCCTAAGTCCACGCCAAAACAGTAACAAACTTGGTACAAACTTCCTAAGTCCACGCCAAAACAGCACCAAACTTGGTACAAACTTCCTAAGTCCACGCCAAAACAGTAACAAACTTGGTACAAACTTCCTAAGTCCACGCCAAAACAGTAACAAACTTGGTACAAACTTCCTAAGTCCACGCCAAAACAGTAACAAACTTGGTACAAACTTCCTAAGTCCACGCCGAAACAGTAACAAACTTGGTACAAACTTCCTAAGTCCACGCCAAAACAGCACCAAACTTGATACAAACTTTCTAAGTCCACGCCAAAACAGCACCAAACTTGATACAAACTTCCTAAGTCCACGCCAAAACAGTAACAAACTTGGTACAAACTTCCTAAGTCCACGCCAAAACAGCACCAAACTTGGTACAAACTTCCTAAGTCCACGCCAAAACAGTAACAAACTTGGTACAAACTTCCTTAGTCCACGCCAAAACAGTAACAAACTTGGTACAAACTTCCTAAGTCCACGCCAAAACAGCACCAAACTTGATACAAACTTTCTAAGTCCACGCCAAAACAGTAACAAACTTGGAACAAACTTCCTAAGTCCACGCCAAAACAGTAACAAACTTGGTACAAACTTCCTAAGTCCACGCCAAAACAGCACCAAACTTGGAACAAACTTCCTAAGTCCACGCCAAAACAGTAACAAACTTGGTACAAACTTCCTAAGTCCACGCCAAAACAGTAACAAACTTGGTACAAATTTCCTAAGTCCACGCCAAAACAGCACCAAACTTGGCACAAACTTCCTAAGTCCACGCCAAAACAGTAACAAACTTGGTACAAACTTCCTAAGTCCACGCCAAAACAGCACCAAACTTGGTACAAACTTCCTAAGTCCACGCCAAAACAGTAACAAACTTGGTACAAACTTCCTAAGTCCACGCCAAAACAGTAACAAACTTGGTACAAACTTCCTAAGTCCACGCCAAAACAGTAACAAACTTGGTACAAACTTCCTAAGTCCACGCCAAAACAGCACCAAACTTGGTACAAACTTCCTAAGTCCACGCCAAAACAGTAACAAACTTGGTACAAACTTCCTAAGTCCACGCCAAAACAGCACCAAACTTGATACAAACTTTCTAAGTCCACGCCAAAACAGCACCAAACTTGATACAAACTTCCTAAGTCCACGCCAAAACAGTAACAAACTTGGTACAAACTTCCTAAGTCCACGCCAAAGCAGCACCAAACTTGGTACAAACTTCCTAAGTCCACGCCAAAACAGTAACAAACTTGGTGCAAAGTTCCTAAGTCCACGCCAAAACAGTAACAAACTTGGTGCAAAGTTCCTAAGTCCACGCCAAAACAGTAACAAACTTGGTACAAACTTCCTAAGTCCACGCCAAAACAGCACCAAACTTGGTACAAACTTCCTAAGTCCACGCCAAAACAGCACCAAACTTGGTACAAACTTCCTAAGTCCACGCCAAAACAGTAACAAACTTGGTACAAACTTCCTAAGTCCACGCCAAAACAGCACCAAACTTGGTACAAACTTCCTAAGTCCACGCCAAAACAGCACCAAACTTGGTACAAACTTCCTAAGTCCACGCCAAAACAGCACCAAACTTGGTACAAACTTCCTAAGTCCACGCCAAAACAGTAACAAACTTGGTACAAACTTCCTAAGTCCACGCCAAAACAGCACCAAACTTGATACAAACTTCCTAAGTCCACGCCAAAACAGAAACAAACTAGGTACAAACTTCCTAAGTCCACGCCAAAACAGCACCAAACTTGATACAAACTTTCTAAGTCCACGCCAAAACAGCACCAAACTTGAAACAAACTTTCTAAGTCCACGCCAAAACAGCACCAAACTTGATACAAACTTCCTAAGTCCACGCCAAAACAGTAACAAACTTGGTACAAACTTCCTAAGTCCACGCCAAAACAGCACCAAACTTGGTACAAACTTCGTAAGTCCGCGCCAAAACAGCACCAAACTTGGTACAAACTTCCTAAGTCCACGCCAAAACAGTAACAAACTTGGTACAAACTTCCTAAGTCCACGCCAAAACAGTAACAAACTTGGTACAAACTTCCTAAGACCACGCCAAAACAGCACCAAACTTGATACAAACTTCCTAAGTCCACGCCAAAACATCACCAAACTTGGTACAAACTTCGTAAGTCCGCGCCAAAACAGCACCAAACTTGGTACAAACTTCCTAAGTCCACGCCAAAACAGTAACAAACTTGGTACAAACTTCCTAAGTCCACGCCAAAACAGCACCAAACTTGATACAAACTTCCTAAGTCCACGCCAAAACAGTAACAAACTTGGTACAAACTTCCTAAGTCCACGCCAAAACAGTAACAAACTTGGTACAAACTTCCTAAGTCCACGCCAAAACAGAAACAAACTAGGTACAAACTTCCTAAGTCCACGCCAAAACAGCACCAAACTTGATACAAACTTTCTAAGTCCACGCCAAAACAGCACCAAACTTGAAACAAACTTTCTAAGTCCACGCCAAAACAGCACCAAACTTGATACAAACTTCCTAAGTCCACGCCAAAACAGTAACAAACTTGGTACAAACTTCCTAAGTCCACGCCAAAACAGCACCAAACTTGGTACAAACTTCGTAAGTCCGCGCCAAAACAGCACCAAACTTGGTACAAACTTCCTAAGTCCACGCCAAAACAGTAACAAACTTGGTACAAACTTCGTAAGTCCGCGCCAAAACAGAAACAAACTTGGTACAAACTTCCTAAGTCCACGCCAAAACAGCACCAAACTTGGTACAAACTTCGTAAGTCCGCGCCAAAACAGCACCAAACTTGGTACAAACTTCCTAAGTCCACGCCAAAACAGTAACAAACTTGGTACAAACTTCCTAAGTCCACGCCAAAACAGTAACAAACTTGGTACAAACTTCCTAAGTCCACGCCAAAACAGCACCAAACTTGGTACAAACTTCCTAAGTCCACGCCAAAACAGTAACAAACTTGGTACAAACTTCCTAAGTCCACGCCAAAACAGTAACAAACTTGGTACAAACTTCCTAAGTCCACGCCAAAACAGCACCAAACTTGGTACAAACTTCGTAAGTCCGCGCCAAAACAGAAACAAACTTGGTACAAACTTCCTAAGTCCACGCCAAAACAGTAACAAACTTGGTACAAACTTCCTAAGTCCACGCCAAAACAGTAACAAACTTGGTACAAACTTCCTAAGTCCACGCCAAAACAGCACCAAACTTGGTACAAACTTCCTAAGTCCACGCCAAAACAGTAACAAACTTGGTACAAACTTCCTAAGTCCACGCCAAAACAGTAACAAACTTGGTACAAACTTCCTAAGTCCACGCCAAAACAGCACCAAACTTGGTACAAACTTCCTAAGTCCACGCCAAAACAGTAACAAACTTGGTACAAACTTCCTAAGTCCACGCCAAAACAGCACCAAACTTGGTACAAACTTCGTAAGTCCGCGCCAAAACAGCACCAAACTTGGTACAAACTTCCTAAGTCCACGCCAAAACAGTAACAAACTTGGTACAAACTTCGTAAGTCCGCGCCAAAACAGAAACAAACTTGGTACAAACTTCCTAAGTCCACGCCAAAACAGCACCAAACTTGGTACAAACTTCGTAAGTCCGCGCCAAAACAGCACCAAACTTGGTACAAACTTCCTAAGTCCACGCCAAAACAGTAACAAACTTGGTACAAACTTCCTAAGTCCACGCCAAAACAGTAACAAACTTGGTACAAACTTCCTAAGTCCACGCCAAAACAGCACCAAACTTGGTACAAACTTCCTAAGTCCGCGCCAAAACAGAAACAAACTTGGTACAAACTTCCTAAGTCCACGCCAAAACAGTAACAAACTTGGTACAAACTTCCTAAGTCCACGCCAAAACAGTAACAAACTTGGTACAAACTTCCTAAGTCCACGCCAAAACAGCACCAAACTTGGTACAAACTTCCTAAGTCCACGCCAAAACAGTAACAAACTTGGTACAAACTTCCTAAGTCCACGCCAAAACAGTAACAAACTTGGTACAAACTTCCTAAGACCACGCCAAAACAGCACCAAACTTGATACAAACTTCCTAAGTCCACGCCAAAACATCACCAAACTTGGTACAAACTTCGTAAGTCCGCGCCAAAACAGCACCAAACTTGGTACAAACTTCCTAAGTCCACGCCAAAACAGTAACAAACTTGGTACAAACTTCCTAAGTCCACGCCAAAACAGCACCAAACTTGGTACAAACTTCGTAAGTCCGCGCCAAAACAGCACCAAACTTGGTACAAACTTCCTAAGTCCACGCCAAAACAGTAACAAACTTGGTACAAACTTCGTAAGTCCGCGCCAAAACAGAAACAAACTTGGTACAAACTTCCTAAGTCCACGCCAAAACAGCACCAAACTTGGTACAAACTTCCTAAGTCCACGCCAAAACAGTAACAAACTTGGTACAAACTTCCTAAGTCCACGCCAAAACAGCACCAAACTAGGTACAAACTTCCTAAGTCCACGCCAAAACAGCACCAAACTTGGTACAAACTTCGTAAGTCCGCGCCAAAACAGCACCAAACTTGGTACAAACTTCCTAAGTCCACGCCAAAACAGTAACAAACTTGGTACAAACTTCCTAAGTCCACGCCAAAACAGTAACAAACTTGGTACAAACTTCCTAAGTCCACGCCAAAACAGCACCAAACTTGGTACAAACTTCGTAAGTCCGCGCCAAAACAGAAACAAACTTGGTACAAACTTCCTAAGTCCACGCCAAAACAGTAACAAACTTGGTACAAACTTCCTAAGTCCACGCCAAAACAGTAACAAACTTGGTACAAACTTCCTAAGTCCACGCCAAAACAGCACCAAACTTGGTACAAACTTCCTAAGTCCACGCCAAAACAGTAACAAACTTGGTACAAACTTCCTAAGTCCACGCCAAAACAGTAACAAACTTGGTACAAACTTCCTAAGACCACGCCAAAACAGCACCAAACTTGATACAAACTTCCTAAGTCCACGCCAAAACATCACCAAACTTGGTACAAACTTCGTAAGTCCGCGCCAAAACAGCACCAAACTTGGTACAAACTTCCTAAGTCCACGCCAAAACAGTAACAAACTTGGTACAAACTTCCTAAGTCCACGCCAAAACAGCACCAAACTTGATACAAACTTCCTAAGTCCACGCCAAAACAGTAACAAACTTGGTACAAACTTCCTAAGTCCACGCCAAAACAGTAACAAACTTGGTACAAACTTCCTAAGTCCACGCCAAAACAGAAACAAACTAGGTACAAACTTCCTAAGTCCACGCCAAAACAGCACCAAACTTGATACAAACTTTCTAAGTCCACGCCAAAACAGCACCAAACTTGAAACAAACTTTCTAAGTCCACGCCAAAACAGCACCAAACTTGATACAAACTTCCTAAGTCCACGCCAAAACAGTAACAAACTTGGTACAAACTTCCTAAGTCCACGCCAAAACAGCACCAAACTTGGTACAAACTTCGTAAGTCCGCGCCAAAACAGCACCAAACTTGGTACAAACTTCCTAAGTCCACGCCAAAACAGTAACAAACTTGGTACAAACTTCGTAAGTCCGCGCCAAAACAGAAACAAACTTGGTACAAACTTCCTAAGTCCACGCCAAAACAGCACCAAACTTGGTACAAACTTCGTAAGTCCGCGCCAAAACAGCACCAAACTTGGTACAAACTTCCTAAGTCCACGCCAAAACAGTAACAAACTTGGTACAAACTTCCTAAGTCCACGCCAAAACAGTAACAAACTTGGTACAAACTTCCTAAGTCCACGCCAAAACAGCACCAAACTTGGTACAAACTTCCTAAGTCCACGCCAAAACAGTAACAAACTTGGTACAAACTTCCTAAGTCCACGCCAAAACAGTAACAAACTTGGTACAAACTTCGTAAGTCCACGCCAAAACAGCACCAAACTTGGTACAAACTTCGTAAGTCCGCGCCAAAACAGAAACAAACTTGGTACAAACTTCCTAAGTCCACGCCAAAACAGTAACAAACTTGGTACAAACTTCCTAAGTCCACGCCAAAACAGTAACAAACTTGGTACAAACTTCCTAAGTCCACGCCAAAACAGCACCAAACTTGGTACAAACTTCCTAAGTCCACGCCAAAACAGTAACAAACTTGGTACAAACTTCCTAAGTCCACGCCAAAACAGTAACAAACTTGGTACAAACTTCCTAAGTCCACGCCAAAACAGCACCAAACTTGGTACAAACTTCCTAAGTCCACGCCAAAACAGTAACAAACTTGGTACAAACTTCCTAAGTCCACGCCAAAACAGCACCAAACTTGGTACAAACTTCGTAAGTCCGCGCCAAAACAGCACCAAACTTGGTACAAACTTCCTAAGTCCACGCCAAAACAGTAACAAACTTGGTACAAACTTCGTAAGTCCGCGCCAAAACAGAAACAAACTTGGTACAAACTTCCTAAGTCCACGCCAAAACAGCACCAAACTTGGTACAAACTTCGTAAGTCCGCGCCAAAACAGCACCAAACTTGGTACAAACTTCCTAAGTCCACGCCAAAACAGTAACAAACTTGGTACAAACTTCCTAAGTCCACGCCAAAACAGTAACAAACTTGGTACAAACTTCCTAAGTCCACGCCAAAACAGCACCAAACTTGGTACAAACTTCCTAAGTCCACGCCAAAACAGTAACAAACTTGGTACAAACTTCCTAAGTCCACGCCAAAACAGTAACAAACTTGGTACAAACTTCCTAAGTCCACGCCAAAACAGCACCAAACTTGGTACAAACTTCGTAAGTCCGCGCCAAAACAGAAACAAACTTGGTACAAACTTCCTAAGTCCACGCCAAAACAGTAACAAACTTGGTACAAACTTCCTAAGTCCACGCCAAAACAGTAACAAACTTGGTACAAACTTCCTAAGTCCACGCCAAAACAGCACCAAACTTGGTACAAACTTCCTAAGTCCACGCCAAAACAGTAACAAACTTGGTACAAACTTCCTAAGTCCACGCCAAAACAGTAACAAACTTGGTACAAACTTCCTAAGTCCACGCCAAAACAGCACCAAACTTGGTACAAACTTCCTAAGTCCACGCCAAAACAGTAACAAACTTGGTACAAACTTCCTAAGTCCACGCCAAAACAGCACCAAACTTGGTACAAACTTCGTAAGTCCGCGCCAAAACAGCACCAAACTTGGTACAAACTTCCTAAGTCCACGCCAAAACAGTAACAAACTTGGTACAAACTTCGTAAGTCCGCGCCAAAACAGAAACAAACTTGGTACAAACTTCCTAAGTCCACGCCAAAACAGCACCAAACTTGGTACAAACTTCGTAAGTCCGCGCCAAAACAGCACCAAACTTGGTACAAACTTCCTAAGTCCACGCCAAAACAGTAACAAACTTGGTACAAACTTCCTAAGTCCACGCCAAAACAGTAACAAACTTGGTACAAACTTCCTAAGTCCACGCCAAAACAGCACCAAACTTGGTACAAACTTCCTAAGTCCACGCCAAAACAGTAACAAACTTGGTACAAACTTCCTAAGTCCACGCCAAAACAGTAACAAACTTGGTACAAACTTCCTAAGTCCACGCCAAAACAGCACCAAACTTGGTACAAACTTCGTAAGTCCGCGCCAAAACAGAAACAAACTTGGTACAAACTTCCTAAGTCCACGCCAAAACAGTAACAAACTTGGTACAAACTTCCTAAGTCCACGCCAAAACAGTAACAAACTTGGTACAAACTTCCTAAGTCCACGCCAAAACAGCACCAAACTTGGTACAAACTTCCTAAGTCCACGCCAAAACAGTAACAAACTTGGTACAAACTTCCTAAGTCCACGCCAAAACAGTAACAAACTTGGTACAAACTTCCTAAGTCCACGCCAAAACAGCACCAAACTTGGTACAAACTTCCTAAGTCCACGCCAAAACAGTAACAAACTTGGTACAAACTTCCTAAGTCCACGCCAAAACAGCACCAAACTTGGTACAAACTTCGTAAGTCCGCGCCAAAACAGCACCAAACTTGGTACAAACTTCCTAAGTCCACGCCAAAACAGTAACAAACTTGGTACAAACTTCGTAAGTCCGCGCCAAAACAGAAACAAACTTGGTACAAACTTCCTAAGTCCACGCCAAAACAGCACCAAACTTGGTACAAACTTCGTAAGTCCGCGCCAAAACAGCACCAAACTTGGTACAAACTTCCTAAGTCCACGCCAAAACAGTAACAAACTTGGTACAAACTTCCTAAGTCCACGCCAAAACAGTAACAAACTTGGTACAAACTTCCTAAGTCCACGCCAAAACAGCACCAAACTTGGTACAAACTTCCTAAGTCCACGCCAAAACAGTAACAAACTTGGTACAAACTTCCTAAGTCCACGCCAAAACAGTAACAAACTTGGTACAAACTTCCTAAGTCCACGCCAAAACAGCACCAAACTTGGTACAAACTTCGTAAGTCCGCGCCAAAACAGAAACAAACTTGGTACAAACTTCCTAAGTCCACGCCAAAACAGTAACAAACTTGGTACAAACTTCCTAAGTCCACGCCAAAACAGTAACAAACTTGGTACAAACTTCCTAAGTCCACGCCAAAACAGCACCAAACTTGGTACAAACTTCCTAAGTCCACGCCAAAACAGTAACAAACTTGGTACAAACTTCCTAAGTCCACGCCAAAACAGTAACAAACTTGGTACAAACTTCCTAAGTCCACGCCAAAACAGCACCAAACTTGGTACAAACTTCCTAAGTCCACGCCAAAACAGTAACAAACTTGGTACAAACTTCCTAAGTCCACGCCAAAACAGTAACAAACTTGGTACAAACTTCCTAAGTCCACGCCAAAACAGTAACAAACTTGGTACAAACTTCCTAAGTCCACGCCAAAACAGTAACAAACTTGGTACAAACTTCCTAAGTCCACGCCAAAACAGCACCAAACTTGGTACAAACTTCCTAAGTCCACGCCAAAACAGTAACAAACTTGGTACAAACTTCCTAAGTCCACGCCAAAACAGTAACAAACTTGGTACAAACTTCCTAAGTCCACGCCAAAACAGTAACAAACTTGGTACAAACTTCCTAAGTCCACGCCAAAACAGTAACAAACTTGGTACAAACTTCCTAAGTCCACGCCAAAACAGCACCAAACTTGGTACAAACTTCCTAAGTCCACGCCAAAACAGTAACAAACTTGGTACAAACTTCGTAATTCCACGCCAAAACAGCACCAAACTTGGTACAAACTTCGTAAGTCCACGCCAAAACAGTAACAAACTTGGTACAAACTTCCTAAGTCCGCGCCAAAACAGCACCAAACTTGGTACAAACTTCCTAAGTCCACGCCAAAACAGTAACAAACTTGGTACAAACTTCCTAAGTCCACGCCAAAACAGTAACAAACTTGGTACAAACTTCCTAAGTCCACGCCAAAACAGTAACAAACTTGGTACAAACTTCCTAAGTCCACGCCAAAACAGTAACAAACTTGGTACAAACTTTCTAAGTCCACGCCAAAACAGTAACAAACTTGGTACAAACTTCCTAAGTCCACGCCAAAACAGCACCAAACTTGGTACAAACTTCCTAAGTCCACGCCAAAACAGCACCAAACTTGGTACAAACTTCCTAAGTCCACGCCAAAACAGTAACAAACTTGGTACAAACTTCCTAAGTCCACGCCAAAACAGTAACAAACTTGGTACAAACTTCCTAAGTCCACGCCAAAACAGTAACAAACTTGGTACAAACTTCCTAAGTCCACGCCAAAACAGTAACAAACTTGGTACAAACTTCCTAAGTCCACGCCAAAACAGTAACAAACTTGGTACAAACTTCCTAAGTCCACGCCAAAACAGCACCAAACTTGATACAAACTTTCTAAGTCCACGCCAAAACAGCACCAAACTTGATACAAACTTCCTAAGTCCACGCCAAAACAGTGAAGTTACCGCCCTTTGGCTGACGGCCTCAGTTCCTAGAATTAGAGTTAATACCTACTGTCACCTTGTCAGAAATGGCTTCCTTATCGTGGCCAAACACGATTCTATCCTGTCGATGGCGGATAATTGTCAGCGGACGGCTCTTCCCAGGACGGACGACTCGAAGAAAACACGGACACGATGTTGTTCCTTTGAGTGTAGCGAACAGATCACACTTGGTTTATTACAACCAAGTAATATTTATAACTAAATTAATCTAGGTTAGTTTGTGCCGCCCTCTCCCTACAGCCTGACCATTCCCTCGCCTCTGCTGTCGCTGTCGCTACTATTGTTTTTCCTCCTGAGCGAATGTTTACGATTTAAGTCCAAACTGTTCTCATTTTCAATCATCGATGATATCGAACGATCGTCCGGTGGTTTTCCATGCTGCGTTGTTCTCATTATCGATGTCGCCCCATGGCGTGACGTCATCCGGTCGGCTAGTATCGGACCCTCGCGATGAGTGGGTCAGCTCGGCAGTGAAGCGGGTCAGTTCTCGCGACGGCTGATTCCCCGGTCGCTAGTGAGGTGTCGTGTTGCACGGTGAGTTGGTCAGCTTGGCGTAGAAGTAGGTCAGTTTCGGTGGCTCATTCACGGGGTGGCACATTCTGCTGACAGTGTTCAAATACGTTGGTGTGCGCCCCAGTGGTCATAAGCGATCGTCGGATTGTGGCTGCAATCGTATCGGTGCTCGTCCGGTTGCCGCTATTTAGGGGTTAACGTTAAGCGTTGGCGATTCGGTGGTTCGGCAGCGACTTAGGCGTTGGGTTTCGGTTTCGGTCAGCTGGTAGGAAGACTGGGAACGGCAGGTCACTGCATGCCCCCCCACTACTTGAGCTCTAGATCCGTCTTGAAGAGGCGAATCTGGAGCTGGTTAGTACGCTGGTAATAATAGAGCGTTGTACGTTCTCACGATGAACCTGGGGTACCTTTCTCTGCTTTGATTCGATGCTAGTTGTCATCTGCTGCATCGGGGTCATCCTTCAAGCTGCCTGTAGTTTTGGTCTTCCTGTCTATCTTTTGCGGTCGTCTTCATCATTGCACATCGTCTGTCGTCGCTGCTCTCGTCTTTGCCCAGGCCTTAGGCTGACGTTAGCGTTGTCGTGTCGTCTCGTAGTATCCCTCCTTCAAGCGTCATGGGATAGTCGTCGTTGGGCTTTCGGCTGATCCTGCCCTTGTGGCTGCTGCTGAAGATCGTCGGTGGATGCTGCGGCGTTGTCGCTGAGGTACCCCTGGCTCTGTTCGTCGCCGTTCTAATTCTAATGAGCTCTCTTAATATTATTCATGGAGCTTTCCCCGTTGGTTAGTGTCCCCATGGTTAGTATTATCTTCCCTAACGCAATTTTCTGACTGTAGGAGCAACCGTTGCTCTTTCGTTTCTTAGTTAGCAGTAACAACTTTCCTTCATAAAAGTGGGTGTCTATTGGTTTGCCCACACCATTAATACAATTCCTATGCCCGTCGGCATCTTCGCTTTCCTTTCAGCGGCAGTTTCTCATCTGAGGGTGTCTTCTGGTTTTCCCTATCAGTGTTCCTAATGATCTAAGCCCTGTGGCTCTTTGCTTCATGGTGTACTTCGTTAGAGCGGGGCTTGAACCCGGTTAGCTGGCTTGAGTTTCTCTTACTGCCGTATACCATGTCCCTAACAGTGCATACATATGCATTGAGCACCCTGGCTCCTTCGCTTTCTTTGCGGAAATTTACTTATATGAGGGTCTCCTGGTTTTCCCTGTCCGTGTTACAATATTTTAAGCATCTTTGGCTCCTTCGCTTTTCTTTAGCGGAATTTTCTATTTAAGGGCTTTCCCTGTTGATATTTTGCGCTATATATCCTGAGCATATTTGGCTCCTTCGTTCCATGACGTATTTGGTTAGAGCGGGGCTTGAACCCGGATAGCTGGCTTGAGTTTTCTCTTCTACCGTTTACCATGTCCCTAACAGTGCCTACATGCGCATTGAGCATATTTGCTCCTTCGCTATTCGTAGCGGAATTTTCTATAGGTGGGTGTCTCGGTTTTCCCCCTAGTTAAATACCTTATGATCACCTTTTCGATCCTATGGGGGTACTTCCTATTGCACGAAATGGGACCGGTTATGACGCTGTCGCGTTCAAATTCTACATCCGACAAGACGTGTTTCTCAATACGACCATCTTCCCTAGTTCTACTAATGGCTTTAAAGAGTATTGGGTCCCTAACTGTGCAACGCGTTTGCATCTTATTGTATTCAATACATGTTTTCGTTCAATTGCAATTAACTTTTGCTTTTCTTCGAGGCATTTTCCTCGCGGTGTTCTATCTTTCCTCATACCTACTCTTTTGACGGTAATCGTTACGAACGGGCGAATGGCTACTGGGAATTGAACCCAGCCCTAGGTCAATCTATGGTCCTAGGAATCCGAGGAATACAAGTATTCACACGGCCACAACACATCCCTCGTCGTCTACTACGTAATAAGTGTTCTACGTTTTTTCGTGTTCTTTTCTTCAAATTTATTTTCATAATCTTGCCTTTTTGCTTAGCCTTGTTACATTCACAATATCTTTTCAAGGAATATTTGGATACATATTTTTAACCGCGGCGTACATTCATTTTAATTTCTTTCAGTATATTCATTTTTACGCTTGCGTACAGTTTCTTTTTTACTCATTATTTCTTTATTACATACATGTTTCTTTCCATTGCATTGATTCTCTATTCGTAGTACTTTTTCAATCGATTGTTGTGTATCCTTTCTAACCTATTTCCGTTTTTGATAACCGACGTCTGATTGCTCGGCACATCTATCACTACGTACGGACCTCTCCATGTACTCTACAATTTCTGTCCCACTCCCATAGGGTTCGCTTGGACAAGCACTTTATCTCCCCACATTGGCTGCCAAGGTGCCGTACCTTTATCGTATATCTCCTTACGTTTTTCCTTTGACATTACCAAATTTTCCCTTGCTACTTCATGTATGTGTTTGAGCAGTTTCCTCATTTCCAGTGCGTAATCGTGGTAATTTTCTTCGGCCAACGTGCCCTTGTATATGGATGCCGGAATCCGCGGCTCTCTTCCATACATTAACTCGAACGGTGTGTATCCCGTTGACGAGTTTACTGTCGTATTGTATTCGAAACAGAAATACGGCAGATGCTGATCCCAAATTCGCGGATCTCCTCCCACAAATTGTCTCAGATAAATTTTCAATTCCCTGTTCGCTCTTTCCACCAGGTTTGCCTGTGGGTGGTACGCACTCGTGTTGATTTTTTTAATCTTTAAAATCTTGCACACGCTCTTCATTACCTGCCCCATAAGATTCGTGCCCTGATCCGTGACTAATTCTTCTGGCACTCCGAATTTACAAATAACATTTTCTACAAATGTTTTCGCTACCGTGACGGCTTCTTGATTCTCCATAGAGGCCACTATTAAATATCGCGTCAAATCGTCTTGTATTACCAGCCCATATTTGTTTCCCTGGTTTGTTTCCGGCAAGACTACGATATCCATGAACAATTTTTCGAATGGTTCCGATGCGGTTGTTGTGAGTTTCATAGGGATCCGGTTGTACTTGCAGATTTTATTCTTCTGGCAAGAGTCGCAATTGCGCACATAATCCTCTATGTCTCGTTTCATATTCTGCCAATGGTAAATCGCAGCGATCCTCTTCCGCATGCGCTTGGCTCCTACATGCCCCCCTAATGGTGCGTCATGGAATTCCCTCAATAATCCAGGCACCTCTTCTTTCGCGACCTCAATGCGCTCGGAGCTGGCATTGTACATGGTGACTTTTCTCCCATGTCGCTCCCCCAAAAACTGGATCATTTCCATTATCTCGAACTGTCTAATCTTGCGAAACGAGATTACTTGAACGTCCAGAATGGGCTCATTCTGTTCGAGTTTACTGCATTCCTTCATGCACTTGTACAATCTTGCGAAAAACATTCTTGCGTTTACCACTGAGTTGCTTTTTCCTTCCATTATTATTCCTACGATTTTCTCGCTAGGAAGGAATACCACATTGTCTTGGGTGTAATCTTTCAACCCGTGTGGTAGCTCACACAATTTGCTGAGATCGCTATGCGCAGATCGACTATTTAAAATCGCGATCTTTACAGCCCCTGCTTTGACCTCTAATGTTTTCTGAAACGCGATCTTTCGGACATCAATGCTCCGTTTTTCCTGTTTCTGTTTGAATTCTTCATACATGTTCTGGATGTCATCGTCATCTTCTTCTTCTTCCCTTAAGCATGCAGGGTCCAGATTCATCAGATCTGAAACAAAATCTTCCGTCCCCGAATCGTTGTCTAACCGCCCCATTTTTTTCGGTCCATCCGTTTTCTTTGGCGCATCGGCCTGACCCAGTTTGTCCGTGCCTCCTACGTCCGAATTTGTTGTTTTCATCGGCGCAACGCCAATGTTGTCCAGCAATTTTTGCTAACGCCGTGTTGTTACAGCGATACGCTGAGGGTGCTTGGTTGTCGGCTGCTCGGTGACTTCCCGCTCCACGTCGTTGGAGGGTTCCAACCGGGACAAAAAATCTGCCACCACGTTCTCTTTCCCCTGCTTTGTTAAGGTCTGTTGTGCATGACTACTGTCTGAAAATTCCACCCGTCCTCACTTGAGGCTCAGTTCCGCAATATGTTCGCGGATAAAATTTACACCTAAAAGACCCGGAGGACCCGTTAACTCCGTGATTACGTAAAACCTCGTCGGGATTACTTTTCCTCCGACGATCAACTCGATCGTGCATGCGCCTACGACCGTTAATTTTGCCCCTGTTATTCCTACTAGGGCCGTTTGCTCGGAAATATCTGACTGTTTTATCCCTATTCTCTGGGCTTCTTTGTAATCGAGCAGATTCACTACTGCTCCTGTATCGAGTAAAAATTCGGTAGTGTTCGATGGACTACTTATCGTGGTCAGGGTAACATAAATGAGACCGTTCTCTAACGTCCTCAGTTCGTGGAAAACCCGTGTTTCCTTTTCTTCCAGATCCCTCATATTTTTATTCGCTGTGGTTGCGATTGCTATCTTTTTACGCTGCGTCTGTTCTGTGCTGTGGCGATTTTTCCGTACTTGACCTAAATATTTTGATTTCCCTAAATTTTCCAAACTATCGCGCAGGTTGGGGAATCGGGGCGGGTCATTCGATCCCCCGGTTAATAGTTTTTTGAACCGAAACTGCGGTTTCCTTGATTTCCCTGGTTTCCTTGCCTTTTCGGCCAATTGTTCGACCCCTGATTTTGGGAGTGTCCGAACCCTGAATTTCCTCTCGGCTGGCTTTGCTGCGGTCGGTATCGGTTATCGGGTTGCGAGGGACTATTTCCCGGTCCTCTCTGCCCGTTCCTAGGCGCTCTTGAAAACTGCCTGGCGCCTGACCCTTGGTTGCTTGAATAGTTCCGTTGATTTTCGTCGTCCCATCCGACGTTACGGTAATAATTCTGATCGTGCTGCGGCCAATCGGTTCTAAAAGGCGGTGGCGGGTTCGGATGCCGATGATCCGGCCAGTATGGCAAATCCATGTCATCGTACGGCCCTTCTCCGTGCCAACCGTTATTTCCTCCGTTCCCTTGGCCGAACCAGTGTTCACCGTCATAATTTCCGTAGCGTGGCGGCAGAGCTTGACCAGCGCGCAAGCGTCTTGTGGCCTCAGTTACCCGATCAGCGTTATCGTGCACCTGCTCCAGGTGCTCCAAGAGTGGCTCAAGTTCCATGGTGTTTTGCATTAGTGCTAACACCCTCAGGTTTGGATCATTCAATCCTGTTACAAAATGATGTTTGATATGCCTGCTGGCATAATCTATCAACCCCTCATTGTCGCTAGCGTGCGTTTTCACGAGCTCTACTATATGTCTTGCTCTATCCGCATATCTCCTAAACGTCTCATTCGGCCTTTGCGCCAGTGTTTCGGTTCGGTGGAAAATGCTTTCCACACTACAATTTTCCCCAAACTCCTTTCGCAACAGCTCTTTCATTTCCTCCCAGCTCTTTGCTCTAATGCGCTGGTAGTGGCTTACTGCATCACCTTTCAATTTAGCAAGAACTATGTCCAATAGTTCTTCTTCGTTTACCATTTCTCGCCTGGCGACGCGATCGACCTGGCGTGCAAACAATCCTAACTCCTCGACCCCTCCACGGTACTCGGGAATGAGAGCCATGGCATTCTCTATCGAATACTCCTTCGTTTCCGTCATTTTCTTTTCAACAAAGGTTTGGTCGAGCGAGCAGATGTCTCGGACAAAATCTTTCTTCACTCTTAGTAGATTTTTCGGGACAGTGCTACGACAAGGGGCCGCTGGGGTTTGTTCCAGGGGCGAGGCGTTGCTGTCAACACTAGCTGGGGTAAATCTAAGCTCGGGTGCAATAGTGCCGTCGGAAAGGCAAACCTCCCTAGAAATTGTCGGCCCTTCACTTCCGTTTTCTTGGCTCTTTCCGACGTTGCTGCGTAGTTGTCTATCCGTCATTTGAGTTTTCACTACGCTTTTGCACACGGCTTCTTTCCGAATTTCCGTGCACGATAAAAAATGAAACTAAATTTCTCTCGTGCCTTCAAACAAAAACTTGAGGTCTCAAAAAAAAATGTACCTGACGCACACAAAAATGTATTTAAAATGAAACTGTGCTCTTACCACAGGGTGAGTTCTGCCACTTTCATCTCGAAGGATTCCGTTTTCCCGCGTAACCGTCCTTCTCGTTCTCTTAAAGGGGTGCTCTGCTGGTCCACTGATGCTCCGCTGATGCTCCGCTGTTGTTCCGCTGCTACTCCGCTGATGTAACGATGAATGTCTCTTTGATGCACAATTCGCCACGCTTCACAACACTGCACTACTTTCACTATACTGCACTACTTCACTTCACTTATTGCACTGCTTCACAACCCACCGGGTTGCTATCGTTGTACAAGGGGATGTCTTATCCCACCGCTGTCACCAGATGAAGTTACCGCCCTTTGGCTGACGGCCTCAGTTCCTAGAATTAGAGTTAATACCTACTGTCACCTTGTCAGAAATGGCTTCCTTATCGTGGCCAAACACGATTCTATCCTGTCGATGGCGGATAATTGTCAGCGGACGGCTCTTCCCAGGACGGACGACTCGAAGAAAACACGGACACGATGTTGTTCCTTTGAGTGTAGCGAACAGATCACACTTGGTTTATTATAACCAAGTAATATTTATAACTAAATTAATCTAGGTTAGTTTGTGCCGCCCTCTCCCTACAGCCTGACCATTCCCTCGCCTCTGCTGTCGCTGTCGCTACTATTGTTTTTCCTCCTGAGCGAATGTTTACGATTTAAGTCCAAACTGTTCTCATTTTCAATCATCGATGATATCGAACGATCGTCCGGTGGTTTTCCATGCTGCGTTGTTCTCATTATCGATGTCGCCCCATGGCGTGACGTCATCCGGTCGGCTAGTATCGGACCCTCGCGATGAGTGGGTCAGCTCGGCAGTGAAGCGGGTCAGTTCTCGCGACGGCTGATTCCCCGGTCGCTAGTGAGGTGTCGTGTTGCACGGTGAGTTGGTCAGCTTGGCGTAGAAGTAGGTCAGTTTCGGTGGCTCATTCACGGGGTGGCACATTCTGCTGACAGTGTTCAAATACGTTGGTGTGCGCCCCAGTGGTCATAAGCGATCGTCGGATTGTGGCTGCAATCGTATCGGTGCTCGTCCGGTTGCCGCTATTTAGGGGTTAACGTTAAGCGTTGGCGATTCGGTGGTTCGGCAGCGACTTAGGCGTTGGGTTTCGGTTTCGGTCAGCTGGTAGGAAGACTGGGAACGGCAGGTCACTGCAACAGTAACAAACTTGGTACAAACTTCCTAAGTCCACGCCAAAACAGCACCAAACTTGGTACAAACTTCCTAAGTCCACGCCAAAACAGTAACAAACTTGGTACAAACTTCCTTAGTCCACGCCAAAACAGTAACAAACTTGGTACAAACTTCCTAAGTCCACACCAAAACAGCACCAAACTTGATACAAACTTTCTAAGTCCACGCCAAAACAGTAACAAACTTGGAACAAACTTCCTAAGTCCACGCCAAAACAGTAACAAACTTGGTACAAACTTCCTAAGTCCACGCCAAAACAGCACCAAACTTGGAACAAACTTCCTAAGTCCACGCCAAAACAGTAACAAACTTGGTACAAACTTCCTAAGTCCACGCCAAAACAGTAACAAACTTGGTACAAATTTCCTAAGTCCACGCCAAAACAGCACCAAACTTGGCACAAACTTCCTAAGTCCACGCCAAAACAGTAACAAACTTGGTACAAACTTCCTAAGTCCACGCCAAAACAGCACCAAACTTGGTACAAACTTCCTAAGTCCACGCCAAAACAGTAACAAACTTGGTACAAACTTCCTAAGTCCACGCCAAAACAGTAACAAACTTGGTACAAACTTCCTAAGTCCACGCCAAAACAGTAACAAACTTGGTACAAACTTCCTAAGTCCACGCCAAAACAGCACCAAACTTGGTACAAACTTCCTAAGTCCACGCCAAAACAGTAACAAACTTGGTACAAACTTCCTAAGTCCAAGCCAAAACAGTAACAAACTTGGTACAAACTTCCTAAGTCCACGCCAAAACAGCACCAAACTTGATACAAACTTTCTAAGTCCACGCCAAAACAGTAACAAACTTGGTACAAACTTCCTAAGTCCACGCCAAAACAGAAACAAACTTGGTACAAACTTCCTAAGTCCACGCCAAAACAGTAACAAACTTGGTACAAACTTCCTAAGTCCACGCCAAAACAGTAACAAACTTGGTACAAACTTTCTAAGTCCACGCCAAAACAGTAACAAACTTGGTACAAACTTCCTAAGTCCACGCCAAAACAGCACCAAACTTGGTACAAACTTCCTAAGTCCACGCCAAAACAGCACCAAACTTGGTACAAACTTCCTAAGTCCACGCCAAAACAGTAACAAACTTGGTACAAACTTCCTAAGTCCACGCCAAAACAGTAACAAACTTGGTACAAACTTCCTAAGTCCACGCCAAAACAGTAACAAACTTGGTACAAACTTCCTAAGTCCACGCCAAAACAGTAACAAACTTGGTACAAACTTCCTAAGTCCACGCCAAAACAGCACCAAACTTGATACAAACTTTCTAAGTCCACGCCAAAACAGCACCAAACTTGATACAAACTTCCTAAGTCCACGCCAAAACAGTAACAAACTTGGTACAAACTTCCTAAGTCCACGCCAAAACAGCACCAAACTTGGTACAAACTTCCTAAGTCCACGCCAAAACAGTAACAAACTTGGTACAAACTTCCTAAGTCCACGCCAAAACAGTAACAAACTTGGTACAAACTTCCTAAGTCCACGCCAAAACAGCACCAAACTTGATACAAACTTTCTAAGTCCACGCCAAAACAGTAACAAACTTGGAACAAACTTCCTAAGTCCACGCCAAAACAGTAACAAACTTGGTACAAACTTTCTAAGTCCACGCCAAAACAGTAACAAACTTGATACAAACTTCCTAAGTCCACGCCAAAACAGCACCAAACTTGGTACAAACTTCCTAAGTCCACGCCAAAACAGCACCAAACTTGGTACAAACTTCCTAAGTCCACGCCAAAACAGCACCAAACTTGGTACAAACTTCCTAAGTCCACGCCAAAACAGTAACAAACTTGGTACAAACTTCCTAAGTCCACGCCAAAACAGTAACAAACTTGGTACAAACTTCCTAAGTCCACGCCAAAACAGTAACAAACTTGGTACAAACTTCCTAAGTCCACGCCAAAACAGTAACAAACTTGGTACAAACTTCCTAAGTCCACGCCAAAACAGCACCAAACTTGATACAAACTTTCTAAGTCCACGCCAAAACAGTAACAAACTTGGTACAAACTTCCTAAGTCCACGCCAAAACAGTAACAAACTTGGTACAAACTTTCTAAGTCCACGCCAAAACAGTAACAAACTTGGTACAAACTTCCTAAGTCCACGCCAAAACAGCACCAAACTTGGTACAAACTTCCTAAGTCCACGCCAAAACAGCACCAAACTTGGTACAAACTTCCTAAGTCCACGCCAAAACAGTAACAAACTTGGTACAAACTTCCTAAGTCCACGCCAAAACAGCACCAAACTTGGTACAAACTTCCTAAGTCCACGCCAAAACAGCACCAAACTTGGTACAAACTTCCTAAGTCCACGCCAAAACAGTAACAAACTTGGTACAAACTTCCTAAGTCCACGCCAAAACAGCACCAAACTTGGTACAAACTTCCTAAGTCCACGCCAAAACAGTAACAAACTTGGTACAAACTTCCTAAGTCCACGCCAAAACAGCACCAAACTTGATACAAACTTCCTAAGTCCACGCCAAAACAGCACCAAACTTGGTACAAACTTCCTAAGTCCACGCCAAAACAGTAACAAACTTGGTACAAACTTCCTAAGTCCACGCCAAAACAGTAACAAACTTGGTACAAACTTCCTAAGTCCACGCCAAAACAGTAACAAACTTGGTACAAACTTCCTAAGTCCACGCCAAAACAGTAACAAACTTGGTACAAACTTCCTAAGTCCACGCCAAAACAGCACCAAACTTGATACAAACTTTCTAAGTCCACGCCAAAACAGTAACAAACTTGGTACAAACTTCCTAAGTCCACGCCAAAACAGCACCAAACTTGGTACAAACTTCCTAAGTCCACGCCAAAACAGCACCAAACTTGGTACAAACTTCCTAAGTCCACGCCAAAACAGTAACAAACTTGGTACAAACTTCCTAAGTCCACGCCAAAACAGTAACAAACTTGGTACAAACTTCCTAAGTCCACGCCAAAACAGTAACAAACTTGGTACAAACTTCCTAAGTCCACGCCAAAACAGTAACAAACTTGGTACAAACTTCCTAAGTCCACGCCAAAACAGCACCAAACTTGATACAAACTTTCTAAGTCCACGCCAAAACAGTAACAAACTTGGTACAAACTTCCCAAGTCCACGCCAAAACAGTAACAAACTTGGTACAAACTTTCTAAGTCCACGCCAAAACAGTAACAAACTTGGTACAAACTTCCTAAGTCCACGCCAAAACAGCACCAAACTTGGTACAAACTTCCTAAGTCCACGCCAAAACAGCACCAAACTTGGTACAAACTTCCTAAGTCCACGCCAAAACAGTAACAAACTTGGTACAAACTTCCTAAGTCCACGCCAAAACAGTAACAAACTTGGTACAAACTTCCTAAGTCCACGCCAAAACAGTAACAAACTTGGTACAAACTTCCTAAGTCCACGCCAAAACAGTAACAAACTTGGTACAAACTTCCTAAGTCCACGCCAAAACAGCACCAAACTTGGTACAAACTTCCTAAGTCCACGCCAAAACAGTAACAAACTTGGTACAAACTTCCTAAGTCCACGCCAAAACAGCACCAAACTTGATACAAACTTCCTAAGTCCACGCCAAAACAGTAACAAACTTGGTACAAACTTCCTAAGTCCACGCCAAAACAGCACCAAACTTGGTACAAACTTCGTAAGTCCGCGCCAAAACAGTAACAAACTTGGTACAAACTTCCTAAGTCCACGCCAAAACAGCACCAAACTTGGTACAAACTTCCTAAGTCCACGCCAAAACAGTAACAAACTTGGTACAAACTTCGTAAGTCCGCGCCAAAACAGTAACAAACTTGGTACAAACTTCCTAAGTCCACGCCAAAACAGCACCAAACTTGATACAAACTTCCTAAGTCCACGCCAAAACAGTAACAAACTTGGTACAAATTTCCTAAGTCCACGCCAAAACAGCACCAAACTTGATACAAACTTCCTAAGTCCACGCCAAAACAGTAACAAACTTGGTACAAATTTCCTAAGTCCACGCCAAAACAGCACCAAACTTGGTACAAACTTCCTAAGTCCACGCCAAAACAGTAACAAACTTGGTACAAACTTCCTAAGTCCACGCCAAAACAGTAACAAACTTGGTACAAACTTCCTAAGTCCACGCCAAAACAGTAACAAACTTGGTACAAACTTCCTAAGTCCACGCCAAAACAGCACCAAACTTGGTACAAACTTCCTAAGTCCACGCCAAAACAGGAACAAACTTGGTACAAACTTCCTAAGTCCACGCCAAAACAGTAACAAACTTGGTACAAACTTCCTAAGTCCACGCCAAAACAGCACCAAACTTGATACAAACTTCCTAAGTCCACGCCAAAACAGTAACAAACTTGGTGCAAAGTTCCTAAGTCCACGCCAAAACAGTAACAAACTTGGTACAAATTTCCTAAGTCCACGCCAAAACAGTAACAAACTTGGTACAAACTTCCTAAGTCCACGCCAAAACAGTAACAAACATGGTACAAACTTCCTAAGTCCACGCCAAAACAGTAACAAACTTGGTACAAACTTCCTAAGTCCACGCCAAAACAGCACCAAACTTGATACAAACTTTCTAAGTCCACGCCAAAACAGCACCAAACTTGATACAAACTTCCTAAGTCCACGCCAAAACAGTAACAAACTTGGTACAAACTTCCTAAGTCCACGCCAAAACAGCACCAAACTTGGTACAAACTTCCTAAGTCCACGCCAAAACAGTAACAAACTTGGTACAAACTTCCTAAGTCCACGCCAAAACAGTAACAAACTTGGTACAAACTTCCTAAGTCCACGCCAAAACAGCACCAAACTTGATACAAACTTTCTAAGTCCACGCCAAAACAGTAACAAACTTGGAACAAACTTCCTAAGTCCACGCCAAAACAGTAACAAACTTGGTACAAACTTTCTAAGTCCACGCCAAAACAGTAACAAACTTGATACAAACTTCCAAAGTCCACGCCAAAACAGCACCAAACTTGGTACAAACTTCCTAAGTCCACGCCAAAACAGCACCAAACTTGGTACAAACTTCCTAAGTCCACGCCAAAACAGCACCAAACTTGGTACAAACTTCCTAAGTCCACGCCAAAACAGTAACAAACTTGGTACAAACTTCCTAAGTCCACGCCAAAACAGTAACAAACTTGGTACAAACTTCCTAAGTCCACGCCAAAACAGTAACAAACTTGGTACAAACTTCCTAAGTCCACGCCAAAACAGTAACAAACTTGGTACAAACTTCCTAAGTCCACGCCAAAACAGCACCAAACTTGATACAAACTTTCTAAGTCCACGCCAAAACAGCACCAAACTTGATACAAACTTCCTAAGTCCACGCCAAAACAGTAACAAACTTGGTACAAACTTCCTAAGTCCACGCCAAAACAGCACCAAACTTGGTACAAACTTCCTAAGTCCACGCCAAAACAGCACCAAACTTGGTACAAACTTCCTAAGTCCACGCCAAAACAGTAACAAACTTGGTACAAACTTCCTAAGTCCACGCCAAAACAGTAACAAACTTGGTACAAACTTCCTAAGTCCACGCCAAAACAGTAACAAACTTGGTACAAACTTCCTAAGTCCACGCCAAAACAGTAACAAACTTGGTACAAACTTCCTAAGTCCACGCCAAAACAGTAACAAACTTGGTACAAACTTCCTAAGTCCACGCCAAAACAGCACCAAACTTGATACAAACTTTCTAAGTCCACGCCAAAACAGCACCAAACTTGATACAAACTTCCTAAGTCCACGCCAAAACAGTAACAAACTTGGTACAAACTTCCTAAGTCCACGCCAAAACAGCACCAAACTTGGTACAAACTTCCTAAGTCCACGCCAAAACAGCACCAAACTTGGTACAAACTTCCTAAGTCCACGCCAAAACAGTAACAAACTTGGTACAAACTTCCTAAGTCCACGCCAAAACCGTAACAAACTTGGTACAAACTTCCTAAGTCCACGCCAAAACAGAAACAAACTTGGTACAAACTTCCTAAGTCCACGCCAAAACAGTAACAAACTTGGTACAAACTTCCTAAGTCCACGCCAAAACAGCACCAAACTTGATACAAACTTTCTAAGTCCACGCCAAAACAGCACCAAACTTGATACAAACTTCCTAAGTCCACGCCAAAACAGTAACAAACTTGGTACAAACTTCCTAAGTCCACGCCAAAACAGCACCAAACTTGGTACAAACTTCCTAAGTCCACGCCAAAACAGTAACAAACTTGGTACAAACTTCCTAAGTCCACGCCAAAACAGTAACAAACTTGGTACAAACTTCCTAAGTCCACGCCAAAACAGTAACAAACTTGGTACAAACTTCCTAAGTCCACGCCAAAACAGTAACAAACTTGGTACAAACTTCCTAAGTCCACGCCAAAACAGTAACAAACTTGGTACAAACTTCCTAAGTCCACGCCAAAACAGTAACAAACTTGGTACAAACTTTCTAAGTCCACGCCAAAACAGTAACAAACTTGGTACAAACTTCCTAAGTCCACGCCAAAACAGCACCAAACTTGGTACAAACTTCCTAAGTCCACGCCAAAACAGCACCAAACTTGGTACAAACTTCCTAAGTCCACGCCAAAACAGTAACAAACTTGGTACAAACTTCCTAAGTCCACGCCAAAACAGTAACAAACTTGGTACAAACTTCCTAAGTCCACGCCAAAACAGTAACAAACTTGGTACAAACTTCCTAAGTCCACGCCAAAACAGTAACAAACTTGGTACAAACTTCCTAAGTCCACGCCAAAACAGTAACAAACTTGGTACAAACTTCCTAAGTCCACGCCAAAACAGCACCAAACTTGATACAAACTTTCTAAGTCCACGCCAAAACAGCACCAAACTTGATACAAACTTCCTAAGTCCACGCCAAAACAGTAACAAACTTGGTACAAACTTCCTAAGTCCACGCCAAAACAGCACCAAACTTGGTACAAACTTCCTAAGTCCACGCCAAAACAGTAACAAACTTGGTACAAACTTCCTAAGTCCACGCCAAAACAGTAACAAACTTGGTACAAACTTCCTAAGTCCACGCCAAAACAGCACCAAACTTGATACAAACTTTCTAAGTCCACGCCAAAACAGTAACAAACTTGGAACAAACTTCCTAAGTCCACGCCAAAACAGTAACAAACTTGGTACAAACTTTCTAAGTCCACGCCAAAACAGTAACAAACTTGGTACAAACTTCCTAAGTCCACGCCAAAACAGCACCAAACTTGGTACAAACTTCCTAAGTCCACGCCAAAACAGCACCAAACTTGGTACAAACTTCCTAAGTCCACGCCAAAACAGTAACAAACTTGGTACAAACTTCCTAAGTCCACGCCAAAACAGTAACAAACTTGGTACAAACTTCCTAAGTCCACGCCAAAACAGTAACAAACTTGGTAGAAACTTCCTAAGTCCACGCCAAAACAGTAACAAACTTGGTACAAACTTCCTAAGTCCACGCCAAAACAGTAACAAACTTGGTACAAACTTCCTAAGTCCACGCCAAAACAGCACCAAACTTGATACAAACTTTCTAAGTCCACGCCAAAACAGCACCAAACTTGATACAAACTTCCTAAGTCCACGCCAAAACAGTAACAAACTTGGTACAAACTTCCTAAGTCCACGCCAAAACAGCACCAAACTTGGTACAAACTTCCTAAGTCCACGCCAAAACAGTAACAAACTTGGTACAAACTTCCTAAGTCCACGCCAAAACAGTAACAAACTTGGTACAAACTTCCTAAGTCCACGCCAAAACAGTAACAAACTTGGTACAAACTTCCTAAGTCCACGCCAAAACAGCACCAAACTTGGTACAAACTTCCTAAGTCCACGCCAAAACAGTAACAAACTTGGTACAAACTTCCTAAGTCCACGCCAAAACAGTAACAAACTTGGTACAAACTTCCTAAGTCCACGCCAAAACAGCACCAAACTTGGTACAAACTTCCTAAGTCCACGCCAAAACAGTAACAAACTAGGTACAAACTTCCTAAGTCCACGCCAAAACAGCACCAAACTTGGTACAAACTTCCTAAGTCCACGCCAAAACAGTAACAAACTTGGTACAAACTTCCTAAGTCCACGCCAAAACAGTAACAAACTTGGTACAAACTTCCTAAGTCCACGCCAAAACAGCACCAAACTTGGTACAAACTTCCTAAGTCCACGCCAAAACAGTAACAAACTTGGTACAAACTTCCTAAGTCCACGCCAAAACAGTAACAAACTTGGTACAAACTTCCTAAGTCCACGCCAAAACATCACCAAACTTGGTACAAACTTCGTAAGTCCGCGCCAAAACAGTAACAAACTTGGTACAAACTTCCTAAGTCCACGCCAAAACAGTAACAAACTTGGTACAAACTTCCTAAGTCCACGCCAAAACAGTAACAAACTTGGTACAAACTTCCTAAGTCCACGCCAAAACAGCACCAAACTTGATACAAACTTTCTAAGTGCACGCCAAAACAGCACCAAACTTGATACAAACTTCCTAAGTCCACGCCAAAACAGTAACAAACTTGGTACAAACTTCCTAAGTCCACGCCAAAACAGCACCAAACTTGGTACAAACTTCCTAAGTCCACGCCAAAACAGTAACAAACTTGGTACAAACTTCCTAAGTCCACGCCAAAACAGTAACAAACTTGGTACAAACTTCCTAAGTCCACGCCAAAACAGTAACAAACTTGGTACAAACTTCCTAAGTCCACGCCAAAACAGCACCAAACTTGGTACAAACTTCGTAAGTCCGCGCCAAAACAGCACCAAACTTGGTACAAACTTCCTAAGTCCACGCCAAATCAGTAACAAACTTGGTACAAACTTCCTAAGTCCACGCCAAAACAGTAACAAACTTGGTACAAACTTCCTAAGTCCACGCCAAAACAGCACCAAACTTGGTACAAACTTCGTAAGTCCGCGCCAAAACAGCACCAAACTTGGTACAAACTTCCTAAGTCCACGCCAAAACAGCACCAAACTTGGTACAAACTTCCTAAGTCCACGCCAAAACAGTAACAAACTTGGTACAAACTTCCTAAGTCCACGCCAAAACAGTAACAAACTTGGTACAAACTTCCTAAGTCCACGCCAAAACAGTAACAAACTTGGTACAAACTTCCTAAGTCCACGCCAAAACAGCACCAAACTTGGTACAAACTTCCTAAGTCCACGCCAAAACAGAAACAAACTTGGTACAAACTTCCTAAGTCCACGCCACAACAGTAACAAACTTGGTACAAACTTCCTAAGTCCACGCCAAAACAGTAACAAACTATGTACAAACTTCCTAAGTCCACGCCAAAACAGCACCAAACTTGGTAGAAACTTCCTAAGTCCACGCCAAAACAGTAACAAACTAGGTACAAACTTCCTAAGTTCACGCCAAAACAGCACCAAACTTGGTACAAACTTCCTAAGTCCACGCCAAAACAGCACCAAACTTGGTACAAACTTCGTAAGTCCACGCCAAAACAGCACCAAACTTGGTACAAACTTCCTAAGTCCACGCCAAAACAGTAACAAACTTGGTACAAACTTCGTAAGTCCGCGCCAAAACAGCACCAAACTTGGTACAAACTTCCTAAGTCCACGCCAAAACAGCACCAAACTTGGTACAAACTTCGTAAGTCCGCGCCAAAACAGCACCAAACTTGGTACAAACTTCCTAAGTCCACGCCAAAACAGCACCAAACTTGGTACAAACTTCCTAAGTCCACGCCAAAACAGTAACAAACTTGGTACAAACTTCCTAAGTCCACGCCAAAACAGTAACAAACTTGGTACAAACTTCCTAAGTCCACGCCAAAACAGCACCAAACTTGGTACAAACTTCCTAAGTCCACGCCAAAACAGTAACAAACTTGGTGCAAAGTTCCAAAGTCCACGCCAAAACAGTAACAAACTTGGTACAAACTTCCTAAGTCCACGCCAAAACAGTAACAAACTTGGTACAAACTTCCTAAGTCCACGCCAAAACAGTAACAAACTTGGTACAAACTTCCTAAGTCCACGCCAAAACAGCACCAAACTTGGTACAAACTTCGTAAGTCCGCGCCAAAACAGAAACAAACTTGGTACAAACTTCCTAAGTCCACGCCAAAACAGTAACAAACTTGGTACAAACTTCCTAAGTCCACGCCAAAACAGTAACAAACTTGGTACAAACTTCCTAAGTCCACGCCAAAACAGCACCAAACTTGGTACAAACTTCCTAAGTCCACGCCAAAACAGTAACAAACTTGGTACAAACTTCCTAAGTCCACGCCAAAACAGCACCAAACTTGATACAAACTTTCTAAGTCCACGCCAAAACAGCACCAAACTTGATACAAACTTTCTAAGTCCACGCCAAAACAGTAACAAACTTGGTACAAACTTCCTAAGTCCACGCCAAAACAGTAACAAACTTGGTACAAACTTCCTAAGTCCACGCCAAAACAGTAACAAACTTGGTACAAACTTCCTAAGTCCACGCCAAAACAGTAACAAACTTGGTACAAACTTCCTAAGTCCACGCCAAAACAGCACCAAACTTGGTACAAACTTCCTAAGTCCACGCCAAAACAGTAACAAACTTGGTACAAACTTCCTAAGTCCACGCCAAAACAGCACCAAACTTGGTACAAACTTCCTAAGTCCACGCCAAAACAGTAACAAACTTGGTACAAACTTCCTAAGTCCACGCCAAAACAGTAACAAACTTGGTACAAACTTCCTAAGTCCACGTCAAAACAGTAACAAACTTGGTACAAACTTCCTAAGTCCACGCCAAAACAGCACCAAACTTGGTACAAACTTCCTAAGTCCACGCCAAAACAGTAACAAACTTGGTACAAACTTCCTAAGTCCACGCCAAAACAGAAACAAACTAGGTACAAACTTCCTAAGTCCACGCCAAAACAGCACCAAACTTGATACAAACTTCCTAAGTCCACGCCAAAACAGTAACAAACTTGGTACAAACTTCCTAAGTCCACGCCAAAACAGCACCAAACTTGGTACAAACTTCCTAAGTCCACGCCAAAACAGTAACAAACTTGGTACAAACTTCCTAAGTCCACGCCAAAACAGCACCAAACTTGATACAAACTTTCTAAGTCCACGCCAAAACAGTAACAAACTTGGTACAAACTTCCTAAGTCCACGCCAAAACAGCACCAAACTTGGTACAGGCTTCCTAAGTCCACGCCAAAACAGTAACAAACTTGGTTCAAACTTCCTAAGTCCACGCCAAAACAGCACCAAACTAGGAACAAACTTCCTAAGTCCACGCCAAAACAGCACCAAACTTGATACAAACTTTCTTAGTCCACGCCAAAACAGTAACAAACTTGGTACAAACATCCTAAGTCCACGCCAAAACAGTAACAAACTTGGTGCAAAGTTCCTAAGTCCACGCCAAAACAGTAACAAACTTGGTACAAACTTCCTAAGTCCACGCCAAAACAGCACCAAACTTGGTACAAACTTCCTAAGTCCACGCCAAAACAGTAACAAACTTGGTACAAACTTCCTAAGTCCACGCCAAAACATCACCAAACTAGGTACAAACTTCCTAAGTCCACGCCAAAACAGCACCAAACTTGATACAAACTTTCTAAGTCCACGCCAAAACAGTAACAAACTTGGTACAAACTTCGTAAGTCAACGCCAAAACAGCACCAAACTTGGTACAAACTTCCTAAGTCCACGCCAAAACAGTAACAAACTTGGTACAAACTTCCTAAGTCCACGCCAAAACAGCACCAAACTTGGTACAAACTTCCTAAGTCCACGCCAAAACAGCACCAAACTTGGTACAAACTTCCTAAGTCCACGCCAAAACAGTAACAAACTTGGTACAAACTTCCTAAGTCCACGCCAAAACAGTAACAAACTTGGTACAAACTTCCTAAGTCCACGCCAAAACAGTAACAAACTTGGTACAAACTTCCTAAGTCCACGCCAAAACAGCACCAAACTTGGTACAAACTTCCTAAGTCCACGCCAAAACAGTAACAAACTTGGTACAAACTTCCTAAGTCCACGCCAAAACAGCACCAAACTTGATACAAACTTTCTAAGTCCACGCCAAAACAGCACCAAACTTGATACAAACTTTCTAAGTCCACGCCAAAACAGTAACAAACTTGGTACAAACTTCCTAAGTCCACGCCAAAACAGCACCAAACTTGATACAAACTTTCTAAGTCCACGCCAAAACAGCACCAAACTTGATACAAACTTTCTAAGTCCACGCCAAAACAGTAACAAACTTGGTACAAACTTCCTAAGTCCACGCCAAAACAGTAACAAACTTGGTACAAACTTCCTAAGTCCACGCCAAAACAGTAACAAACTTGGTACAAACTTCCTAAGTCCACGCCAAAACAGCACCAAACTTGGTACAAACTTCCTAAGTCCACGCCAAAACAGTAACAAACTTGGTACAAACTTCCTAAGTCCACGCCAAAACAGTACCAAACTTGGTACAAACTGCCTAAGTCCACGCCAAAACAGCACCAAACTTGGTACAAACTTCCTAAGTCCACGCCAAAACAGTAACAAACTTGGTACAAACTTCCTAAGTCCACGCCAAAACAGTAACAAACTTGGTACAAACTTCCTAAGTCCACGCCAAAACAGTAACAAACTTGGTACAAACTTCCTAAGTCCACGCCAAAACAGTAACAAACTAGGTACAAACTTCCTAAGTCCACGCCAAAACAGCACCAAACTTGATACAAACTTCCTAAGTCCACGCCAAAACAGTAACAAACTTGGTACAAACTTCCTAAGTCCACGCCAAAACAGCACCAAACTTGGTACAAACTTCCCAAGTCCACGCCAAAACAGTAACAAACTTGGTACAAACTTCCTAAGTCCACGCCAAAACAGCACCAAACTTGGTACAAACTTCGTAAGTCCGCGCCAAAACAGAAACAAACTTGGTACAAACTTCCTAAGTCCACGCCAAAACAGAAACAAACTAGGTACAAACTTCCTAAGTCCACGCCAAAACAGTAACAAACTAGGTACAAACTTCCTAAGTCCACGCCAAAACAGCACCAAACTTGATACAAACTTCCTAAGTCCACGCCAAAACAGTAACACACTTGGTACAAACTTCCTAAGTCCACGCCAAAACAGCACCAAACTTGGTACAAACTTCGTAAGTCCGCGCCAGAACAGAAACAAACTTGGTACAAACTTCCTAAGTCCACGCCAAACAGCACCAAACTGGGTACAAACTTCCTAAGCCCACGCCAAAACAGTAACAAACTTGGTACAAACTTCCTAAGTCCACGCCAAAACAGCACCAAACTTGGTACAAACTTCCTAAGTCCACGCCAAAACAGTAACAAACTTGGTACAAACTTCCTAAGTCCACGCCAAAACAGTAACAAACTTGGTACAAACTTCCTAAGTCCACGCCAAAACAGCACCAAACTTGGTACAAACTTCCCAAGTCCACGCCAAAACAGTAACACACTTGGTACAAACTTCCTAAGTCCACGCCAAAACAGCACCAAACTTGGTACAAACTTCGTAAGTCCGCGCCAAAACAGAAACAAACTTGGTACAAACTTCCTAAGTCCACGCCAAAACAGAAACAAACTAGGTACAAACTTCCTAAGTCCACGCCAAAACAGTAACAAACTAGGTACAAACTTCCTAAGTCCACGCCAAAACAGCACCAAACTTGATACAAACTTCCTAAGTCCACGCCAAAACAGTAACACACTTGGTACAAACTTCCTAAGTCCACGCCAAAACAGCACCAAACTTGGTACAAACTTCCTAAGTCCACGCCAAAACAGTAACAAACTTGGTACAAACTTCCTAAGTCCACGCCAAAACAGTAACAAACTTGGTACAAACTTCCTAAGTCCACGCCAAAACAGCACCAAACTTGGTACAAACTTCCTTAGTCCACGCCAAAACAGTAACAAACTTGGTACAAACTTCCTAAGTCCACGCCAAAACAGCACCAAACTTGATACAAACTTTCTAAGTCCACGCCAAAACAGCACCAAACTTGGTACAAACTTCCTAAGTCCGCGCCAAAACAGAAACAAACTTGGTACAAACTTCCTAAGTCCACGCCAAAACAGTAACAAACTTGGTGCAAAGTTCCTAAGTCCACGCCAAAACAGTAACAAACTTGGTACAAACTTCCTAAGTCCACGCCAAAACAGCACCAAACTTGGTACAAACTTCCTAAGTCCACGCCAAAACAGTAACAAACTTGGTACAAACTTCCTAAGTCCACGCCAAAACAGCACCAAACTTGGTACAAACTTCCTAAGTCCACGCCAAAACAGTAACAAACTTGGTACAAACTTCCTAAGTCCACGCCAAAACAGTAACAAACTTGGTACAAACTTCCTAAGTCCACGCCAAAACAGCACCAAACTTGGTACAAACTTCCTAAGTCCACGCCAAAACAGCACCAAACTTGGTACAAACTTCCTAAGTCCACGCCAAAACAGCACCAAACTTGGTACAAACTTCCTAAGTCCACGCCAAAACAGCACCAAACTTGGTACAAACTTCCTAAGTCCGCGCCAAAACAGAAACAAACTTGGTACAAACTTCCTAAGTCCACGCCAAAACAGTAACAAACTTGGTGCAAAGTTCCTAAGTCCACGCCAAAACAGTAACAAACTTGGTACAAACTTCCTAAGTCCACGCCAAAACAGCACCAAACTTGGTACAAACTTCCTAAGTCCACGCCAAAACAGCACCAAACTTGGTACAAACTTCCTAAGTCCACGCCAAAACAGTAACAAACTTGGTACAAACTTCCTAAGTCCACGCCAAAACAGCACCAAACTTGATACAAACTTTCTAAGTCCACGCCAAAACAGCACCAAACTTGGTACAAACTTCCTAAGTCCGCGCCAAAACAGAAACAAACTTGGTACAAACTTCCTAAGTCCACGCCAAAACAGTAACAAACTTGGTGCAAAGTTCCTAAGTCCACGCCAAAACAGTAACAAACTTGGTACAAACTTCCTAAGTCCACGCCAAAACAGAAACAAACTTGGTACAAACTTCCTAAGTCCGCGCCAAAACAGAAACAAACTTGGTACAAACTTCCTAAGTCCACGCCAAAACAGTAACAAACTTGGTACAAACTTCCTAAGTCCACGCCAAAACAGTAACAAACTTGGTACAAACTTCCTAAGTCCACGCCAAAACAGTAACAAACTAGGTACAAACTTCCTAAGTCCACGCCAAAACAGCACCAAACTTGATACAAACTTCCTAAGTCCACGCCAAAACAGTAACAAACTTGGTACAAACTTCCTAAGTCCACGCCAAAACAGCACCAAACTTGGTACAAACTTCCCAAGTCCACGCCAAAACAGTAACAAACTTGGTACAAACTTCCTAAGTCCACGCCAAAACAGCACCAAACTTGGTACAAACTTCGTAAGTCCGCGCCAAAACAGAAACAAACTTGGTACAAACTTCCTAAGTCCACGCCAAAACAGAAACAAACTAGGTACAAACTTCCTAAGTCCACGCCAAAACAGTAACAAACTAGGTACAAACTTCCTAAGTCCACGCCAAAACAGCACCAAACTTGATACAAACTTCCTAAGTCCACGCCAAAACAGTAACACACTTGGTACAAACTTCCTAAGTCCACGCCAAAACAGCACCAAACTTGGTACAAACTTCGTAAGTCCGCGCCAGAACAGAAACAAACTTGGTACAAACTTCCTAAGTCCACGCCAAACAGCACCAAACTTGGTACAAACTTCCTAAGCCCACGCCAAAACAGTAACAAACTTGGTACAAACTTCCTAAGTCCACGCCAAAACAGCACCAAACTTGGTACAAACTTCCTAAGTCCACGCCAAAACAGTAACAAACTTGGTACAAACTTCCTAAGTCCACGCCAAAACAGTAACAAACTTGGTACAAACTTCCTAAGTCCACGCCAAAACAGCACCAAACTTGGTACAAACTTCCTAAGTCCACGCCAAAACAGTAACAAACTTGGTACAAACTTCCTAAGTCCACGCCAAAACAGCACCAAACTTGGTACAAACTTCCTAAGTCCACGCCAAAACAGAAACAAACTAGGTACAAACTTCCTAAGTCCACGCCAAAACAGCACCAAACTTGGTACAAACTTCCTAAGTCCACGCCAAAACAGTAACATACTTGGTACAAACTTCCTAAGTCCACGCCAAAACAGCACCAAACTTGGTACAAACTTCCTAAGTCCACGCCAAAACAGTAACAAACTTGGTACAAACTTCCTAAGTCCACGCCAAAACAGTAACAAACTTGGTACAAACTTCCTAAGTCCACGCCAAAACAGCACCAAACTTGGTACAAACTTCGTAAGTCCGCGCCAAAACAGAAACAAACTTGGTACAAACTTCCTAAGTCCACGCCAAAACAGAAACAAACTAGGTACAAACTTCCTAAGTCCACGCCAAAACAGCACCAAACTTGATACAAACTTCCTAAGTCCACGCCAAAACAGTAACAAACTTGGTACAAACTTCCTAAGTCCACGCCAAAACAGCACCAAACTTGGTACAAACTTCCTAAGTCCACGCCAAAACAGTAACAAACTTGGTACAAACTTCCTAAGTCCACGCCAAAACAGCACCAAACTTGGTACAAACTTCGTAGGTCCGCGCCAAAACAGAAACAAACTTGATACAAACTTCCTAAGTCCACGCCAAAACAGAAACAAACTAGGTACAAACTTCCTAAGTCCACGCCAAAACAGCACCAAACTTGATACAAACTTCCTAAGTCCACGCCAAAACAGAAACAAACTTGGTACAAACTTCCTAAGTCCACGCCAAAACAGTAACAAACTTGGTGCAAAGTTCCTAAGTCCACGCCAAAACAGTAACAAACTTGGTACAAACTTCCTAAGTCCACGCCAAAACAGCACCAAACTTGGTACAAACTTCCTAAGTCCACGCCAAAACAGTAACAAACTTGGTACAAACTTCCTAAGTCCACGCCAAAACAGCACCAAACATGGTACAAACTTCCTAAGTCCACGCCAAAACAGTAACAAACTTGGTACAAACTTCCTAAGTCCACGCCAAAACAGTAACAAACTTGGTACAAACTTCCTAAGTCCACGCCAAAACAGCACCAAACTTGGTACAAACTTCCTAAGTCCACGCCAAAACAGTAACAAACTTGGTACAAACTTCCTAAGTCCACGCCAAAACAGCACCAAACTTGGTACAAACTTCGTAGGTCCGCGCCAAAACAGAAACAAACTTGGTACAAACTTCCTAAGTCCACGCCAAAACAGTAACAAACTTGGTACAAACTTCCTAAGTCCACGCCAAAACAGCACCAAACTTGGTACAAACTTCGTAGGTCCGCGCCAAAACAGAAACAAACTTGGTACAAACTTCCTAAGTCCACGCCAAAACAGAAACAAACTAGGTACAAACTTCCTAAGTCCACGCCAAAACAGCACCAAACTTGGTACAAACTTCCTAAGTCCACGCCAAAACAGTAACAAACTTGGTACAAACCTCCTAAGTCCACGCCAAAACAGTAACAAACTTGGTACAAACTTCCTAAGTCCACGCCAAAACAGCACCAAACTTGGTACAAACTTCCTAAGTCCGCGCCAAAACAGAAACAAACTTGGTACAAACTTCCTAAGTCCACGCCAAAACAGAAACAAACTAGGTACAAACTTCCTAAGTCCACGCCAAAACAGCACCAAACTAGATACAAACTTCCTAAGTCCACGCCAAAACAGTAACAAACTTGGTACAAACATCCTAAGTCCACGCCAAAACAGCACCAAACTTGGTACAAACTTCCTAAGTCCACGCCAAAACAGAAACAAACTTGGTACAAACTTCCTAAGTCCACGCCAAAACAGAAACAAACTAGGTCCAAACTTCCTAAGTCCACGCCAAAACAGCACCAAACTTGATACAAACTTTCTAAGTCCACGCCAAAACAGCACCAAACTTGATACAAACTTTCTAAGTCCACGCCAAAACAGCACCAAACTTGATACAAACTTCCTAAGTCCACGCCAAAACAGTAACAAACTTGGTACAAACTTCCTAAGTCCACGCCAAAACAGAAACAAACTAGGTACAAACTTCCTAAGTCCACGCCAAAACAGCACCAAACTTGGTACAAACTTCCTAAGTCCACGCCAAAACAGTAACAAACTTGGTACAAACTTCCTAAGTCCACGCCAAAACAGTAACAAACTTGGTACAAACTTCCTAAGTCCACGCCAAAACAGTAACAAACTTGGTACAAACTTCGTAAGTCCACGCCAAAACAGTAACAAACTTGGTACAAACTTCGTAAGTCCACGCCAAAACAGCACCAAACTTGATACAAACTTCCTAAGTCCACGCCAAAACATCACCAAATTTGGTACAAACTTCGTAAGTCCGCGCCAAAACAGTAACAAACTTGGTACAAACTTCCTAAGTCCACGCCAAAACAGTAACAAACTTGGTACAAACTTCCTAAGTCCACGCCAAAACAGTAACAAACTTGGTACAAACTTCGTAAGTCCACGCCAAAACAGTAACAAACTTGGTACAAAATTCGTAAGTCCACGCCAAAACAGCACCAAACTTGATACAAACTTCCTAAGTCCACGCCAAAACATCACCAAACTTGGTACAAACTTCGTAAGTCCGCGCCAAAACAGAAACAAACTTGGTACAAACTTCCTAAGTCCACGCCAAAACAGAAACAAACTAGGTACAAACTTCCTAAGTCCACGCCAAAACAGTAACAAACTTGGTACAAACTTCGTAAGTCCACGCCAAAACAGTAACAAACTTGGTACAAACTTCCTAAGTCCACGCCAAAACAGCACCAAACTTGATACAAACTTCCTAAGTCCACGCCAAAACAGTAACAAACTTGGTACAAACTTCCTAAGTCCACGCCAAAACAGCACCAAACTTGGTACAAACTTCCTAAGTCCACGCCAAAACAGTAACAAACTTGGTACAAACTTCCTAAGTCCACGCCAAAACAGCACCAAACTTGGTACAAACTTCGTAGGTCCGCGCCAAAACAGAAACAAACTTGATACAAACTTCCTAAGTCCACGCCAAAACAGAAACAAACTAGGTACAAACTTCCTAAGTCCACGCCAAAACAGCACCAAACTTGATACAAACTTCCTAAGTCCACGCCAAAACAGAAACAAACTTGGTACAAACTTCCTAAGTCCACGCCAAAACAGTAACAAACTTGGTGCAAAGTTCCTAAGTCCACGCCAAAACAGTAACAAACTTGGTACAAACTTCCTAAGTCCACGCCAAAACAGCACCAAACTTGGTACAAACTTCCTAAGTCCACGCCAAAACAGTAACAAACTTGGTACAAACTTCCTAAGTCCACGCCAAAACAGCACCAAACATGGTACAAACTTCCTAAGTCCACGCCAAAACAGTAACAAACTTGGTACAAACTTCCTAAGTCCACGCCAAAACAGTAACAAACTTGGTACAAACTTCCTAAGTCCACGCCAAAACAGCACCAAACTTGGTACAAACTTCCTAAGTCCACGCCAAAACAGTAACAAACTTGGTACAAACTTCCTAAGTCCACGCCAAAACAGCACCAAACTTGGTACAAACTTCGTAGGTCCGCGCCAAAACAGAAACAAACTTGGTACAAACTTCCTAAGTCCACGCCAAAACAGTAACAAACTTGGTACAAACTTCCTAAGTCCACGCCAAAACAGCACCAAACTTGGTACAAACTTCGTAGGTCCGCGCCAAAACAGAAACAAACTTGGTACAAACTTCCTAAGTCCACGCCAAAACAGAAACAAACTAGGTACAAACTTCCTAAGTCCACGCCAAAACAGCACCAAACTTGGTACAAACTTCCTAAGTCCACGCCAAAACAGTAACAAACTTGGTACAAACCTCCTAAGTCCACGCCAAAACAGTAACAAACTTGGTACAAACTTCCTAAGTCCACGCCAAAACAGCACCAAACTTGGTACAAACTTCCTAAGTCCGCGCCAAAACAGAAACAAACTTGGTACAAACTTCCTAAGTCCACGCCAAAACAGAAACAAACTAGGTACAAACTTCCTAAGTCCACGCCAAAACAGCACCAAACTAGATACAAACTTCCTAAGTCCACGCCAAAACAGTAACAAACTTGGTACAAACATCCTAAGTCCACGCCAAAACAGCACCAAACTTGGTACAAACTTCCTAAGTCCACGCCAAAACAGAAACAAACTTGGTACAAACTTCCTAAGTCCACGCCAAAACAGAAACAAACTAGGTCCAAACTTCCTAAGTCCACGCCAAAACAGCACCAAACTTGATACAAACTTTCTAAGTCCACGCCAAAACAGCACCAAACTTGATACAAACTTTCTAAGTCCACGCCAAAACAGCACCAAACTTGATACAAACTTCCTAAGTCCACGCCAAAACAGTAACAAACTTGGTACAAACTTCCTAAGTCCACGCCAAAACAGAAACAAACTAGGTACAAACTTCCTAAGTCCACGCCAAAACAGCACCAAACTTGGTACAAACTTCCTAAGTCCACGCCAAAACAGTAACAAACTTGGTACAAACTTCCTAAGTCCACGCCAAAACAGTAACAAACTTGGTACAAACTTCCTAAGTCCACGCCAAAACAGTAACAAACTTGGTACAAACTTCGTAAGTCCACGCCAAAACAGTAACAAACTTGGTACAAACTTCGTAAGTCCACGCCAAAACAGCACCAAACTTGATACAAACTTCCTAAGTCCACGCCAAAACATCACCAAATTTGGTACAAACTTCGTAAGTCCGCGCCAAAACAGTAACAAACTTGGTACAAACTTCCTAAGTCCACGCCAAAACAGTAACAAACTTGGTACAAACTTCCTAAGTCCACGCCAAAACAGTAACAAACTTGGTACAAACTTCGTAAGTCCACGCCAAAACAGTAACAAACTTGGTACAAAATTCGTAAGTCCACGCCAAAACAGCACCAAACTTGATACAAACTTCCTAAGTCCACGCCAAAACATCACCAAACTTGGTACAAACTTCGTAAGTCCGCGCCAAAACAGAAACAAACTTGGTACAAACTTCCTAAGTCCACGCCAAAACAGAAACAAACTAGGTACAAACTTCCTAAGTCCACGCCAAAACAGTAACAAACTTGGTACAAACTTCGTAAGTCCACGCCAAAACAGTAACAAACTTGGTACAAACTTCCTAAGTCCACGCCAAAACAGCACCAAACTTGATACAAACTTCCTAAGTCCACGCCAAAACAGTAACAAACTTGGTACAAACTTCCTAAGTCCACGCCAAAACAGTAACAAACTTGGTACAAACTTCCTAAGTACACGCCAAAACAGTAACAAACTTGGTACAAACTTCCTAAGTCCAAGCCAAAACAGTAACAATCTTGGTACAAACTTCGTAAGTCCACGCCAAAACAGCACCAAACTTGATACAAACTTCCTAAGTCCACGCCAAAACAGCACCAAACTTGGTACAAACTTCCTAAGTCCACGCCAAAACAGTAACAAACTTGGTACAAACTTTCTAAGTCCACGCCAAAACAGCACCAAACTTGATACAAACTTCCTAAGTCCACGCCAAAACAGTAACAAACTTGGTACAAACTTCCTAAGTCCACGCCAAAACAGCACCAAACTTGATACAAACTTCCTAAGTCCACGCCAAAACAGTAACAAACTTGGTACAAACTTCCTAAGTCCACGCCAAAACAGTAACAAACTTGGTACAAACTTCCTAAGTACACGCCAAAACAGTAACAAACTTGGTACAAACTTGCTAAGTCCACGCCAAAACAGTAACAATCTTGGTACAAACTTCGTAAGTCCACGCCAAAACAGCACCAAACTTGATACAAACTTCCTAAGTCCACGCCAAAACAGCACCAAACTTGGTACAAACTTCCTAAGTCCACGCCAAAACAGTAACAAACTTGGTACAAACTTCCTAAGTCCACGCCAAAACAGTAACAAACTTGGTACAAACTTCCTAAGTCCACGCCAAAACAGAAACAAACTAGGTACAAACTTCCTAAGTCCACGCCAAAACAGCACCAAACTTGATACAAACTTCCTAAGTCCACGCCAAAACAGTAACAAACTTGGTACAAACTTCCTAAGTCCACGCCAAAACAGTAACAAACTTGGTACAAACTTCCTAAGTACACGCCAAAACAGTAACAAACTTGGTACAAACTTCCTAAGTCCACGCCAAAACAGTAACAAACTTGGTACAAACTTCGTAAGTCCGCGCCAAAACAGCACCAAACTTGGTACAAACTTCCTAAGTCCACGCCAAAACAGTAACAAACTTGGTACAAACTTCCTAAGTCCACGCCAAAAGAGTAACAAACTCGGTACAAACTTCCTAAGTCCACGCCAAAACAGCACCAAACTTGATACAAACTTCCTAAGTCCACGCCAAAACAGTAACACACTTGGTACAAACTTCCTAAGTCCACGCCAAAACAGCACCAAACTTGGTACAAACTTCGTAAGTCCGCGCCAAAACAGTAACAAACTTGGTACACACTTCCTAAGTCCACGCCAAAACAGCACCAAACTTGATACAAACTTTCTAAGTCCACGCCAAAACAGCACCAAACTTGATACAAACTTCCTAAGTCCACGCCAAAACAGTAACAAACTTGGTACAAACTTCCTAAGTCCACGCCAAAACAGCACCAAACTTGGTACAAACTTCCTAAGTCCACGCCAAAACAGTAACAAACTTGGTACAAACTTCCTAAGTCCGCGCCAAAACAGAAACAAACTTGGTACAAACTTCCTAAGTCCACGCCAAAACAGTAACAAACTTGGTACAAACTTCCTAAGTCCACGCCAAAACAGTAACAAACTTGGTACAAACTTCCTAAGTCCACGCCAAAACAGTAACAAACTAGGTACAAACTTCCTAAGTCCACGCCAAAACAGCACCAAACTTGATACAAGCTTCCTAAGTCCACGCCAAAACAGTAACACACTTGGTACAAACTTCCTAAGTCCACGCCAAAACAGCACCAAACTTGGTACAAACTTCCTAAGTCCACGCCAAAACAGTAACAAACTTGGTACAAACTTCCTAAGTCCACGCCAAAACAGAAACAAACTAGGTACAAACTTCCGAAGTCCACGCCAAAACAGCACCAAACTTGATACAAACTTCCTAAGCCCACGCCAAAACAGTAACAAACTTGGTACAAACTTCCTAAGTCCACGCCAAAACAGCACCAAACTTGGTACAAACTTCGTAAGTCCGCACCAAAACAGAAACAAACTTGGTACAAACTTCCTAATTCCACGCCAAAACAGTAACAAACTTGGTACAAACTTCCTAAGTCCACGCCAAAACAGCACCAAACTTGATACAAACTTTCTAAGTCCACGCCAAAACAGCACCAAACTTGGTACAAACTTCCTAAGTCCACGCCAAAACAGTAACAAACTTGGTACAAACTTCCTAAGTCCACGCCAAAACAGTAACAAACTTGGAACAAACTTCCTAAGTCCACGCCAAAACAGTAACAAACTTGGTACAAACTTCCTAAGTCCACGCCAAAACAGTAACAAACTTGGTACAAGCTTCCTAACTCCACGCCAAAACAGTAACAAACTTGGAACAAACTTCCTAAATCCACGCCAAAACAGTAACAAACTAGGTACAAACTTCCTAAGTCCACGCCAAAACAACACCAAACTTGATACAAACTTCCTAAGTCCACGCCAAAACAGTAACAAACTAGGAACAAACTTCCTAAGTCCACGCCAAAACAGCACCAAACTTGGTACAAACTTCCTAAGTCCACGCCAAAACAGTAACAAACTAGGAACAAACTTCCTAAGTCCACGCCAAAACAGCACCAAACTTGGTACAAACTTCCTAAGTCCACGCCAAAACAGTAACAAACTAGGTACAAACTTCCTAAGTCCACGCCAAAACAACACCAAACTTGATACAAACTTCCTAAGTCCACGCCAAAACAGTAACAAACTAGGAACAAACTTCCTAAGTCCACGCCAAAACAGCACCAAACTTGGTACAAACTACCTAAGTCCACGCCAAAACAGTAACAAACTTTGTACAAACTTCCTAAGTCCACGCCAAAACAGCACCAAACTTGGTACAAACTTCCTAAGTCCACGCCAAAACAGTAACAAACTTGGTACAAACTTCCTAAGTCCACGCAAAAACAGTAACAAACTTGGTACAAACTTCCTAAGTCCACGCCAAAACAGTAACAATCTTGGTACAAACTTTCTAAGTCCACGCCAAAACAGCACCAAACTTGGTACAAACTTCCTAAGTCCACGCCAAAACAGCACCAAACTTGGTACAAACTTCCTAAGTCCACGCCAAAACAGTAACAAACTAGGTACAAACTTCCTAAGTCCACGCCAAAACAACACCAAACTTGATACAAACTTCCTAAGTCCACGCCAAAACAGTAACAAACTAGGAACAAACTTCCTAAGTCCACGCCAAAACAGCACCAAACTTGGTACAAACTACCTAAGTCCACGCCAAAACAGTAACAAACTTTGTACAAACTTCCTAAGTCCACGCCAAAACAGCACCAAACTTGGTACAAACTTCCTAAGTCCACGCCAAAACAGTAACAAACTTGGTACAAACTTCCTAAGTCCACGCCAAAACAGTAACAAACTTGGTACAAACTTCCTAAGTCCACGCCAAAACAGTAACAATCTTGGTACAAACTTTCTAAGTCCACGCCAAAACAGCACCAAACTTGATACAAACTTTCTAAGTCCACGCCAAAACAGCACCAAACTTGATACAAACTTCCTAAGTCCACGCCAAAACAGTAACAAACTTGGTACAAACTTCCTAAGTCCACGCCAAAACAGCACCAAACTTGGTACAAACTTCGTAAGTCCGCGCCAAAACAGAAACAAACTTGGTACAAACTTCCTAAGTCCACGCCAAAACAGTAACAAACTTGGTACAAACTTCCTAAGTCCACGCCAAAACAGTAACAAACTTGGTACAAACTTCCTAAGTCCACGCCAAAACAGGACCAAACTAGGTACAAACTTCCTAAGTCTACGCCAAAACAGCACCAAACTTGATACAAACTTCCTAAGTCCACGCCAAAACAGTAACAAACTTGGTACAAACTTCCTAAGTCCACGCCAAAACAGTAACAAACTTGGTACAAACTTCCTAAGTCCACGCCAAAACAGCACCAAACTTGGTACAAACTTCCTAAGTCCACGCCAAAACAGCACCAAACTTGATACAAACTTCCTAAGTCCACGCCAAAACAGTAACAAACTTGGTACAAACTTCCTAAGTCCACGCCAAAACAGTAACAAACTTGATACAAACTTCCTAAGTCCACGCCAAAACAGTAACAAACTTGGTACAAACTTCCTAAGTCCACGCCAAAACAGTAACAAACTTGGTACAAACTTCCTAAGTCCTCGCCAAAACAGCACCAAACTTGATACAAACTTTCTAAGTCCACGCCAAAACAGCACCAAACTTGATACAAACTTCCTAAGTCCACGCCAAAACAGTAACAAACTTGGTACAAACTTCCTAAGTCCACGCCAAAACAGCACCAAACTTGGTACAAACTTCCTAAGTCCACGCCAAAACAGTAACAAACTTGGTACAAACTTCCTAAGTCCACGCCAAAACAGCACCAAACTTGATACAAACTTCCTAAGTCCACGCCAAAACAGTAACAAACTTGGTGCAAAGTTCCTAAGTCCACGCCAAAACAGAAACAAACTAGGTACAAACTTCCTAAGTCCACGCCAAAACAGCACCAAACTTAATACAAACTTTCTAGGTCCACGCCAAAACAGCACCAAACTTGGTACAAACTTCCTAAGTCCACGCCAAAACAGTAACAAACTTGGTACAAACTTCCTAAGTCCACGCCAAAACAGTAACAAACTTGGTACAAACTTCCTAAGTCCACGCCAAAACAGTAACAAACTTGGTACAAACTTCCTAAGTTCACGCCAAAACAGTAACAAACTTGGTACAAACTTCCTAAGTCCACGCCAAAACAGTAACAAACTTGGTACAAACTTCCTAAGTCCACGCCAAAACAGTAACAAACTTGGTACAAACTTCCTAAGTCCACGCCAAAACAGCACCAAACTTGATACAAACTTCCTAAGTCCACGCCAAAACAGTAACAAACTTAATACAAACTTTCTAAGTCCACGCCAAAACAGCACCAAACTTGATACAAACTTCCTAAGTCCACGCCAAAACAGTAACAAACTTGGTACAAACTTCCTAAGTCCACGCCAAAACAGCACCAAACTTGATACAAACTTCCTAAGTCCACGCCAAAACAGTAACAAACTTGGTACAAACTTCCTAAGTCCACGCCAAAACAGTAACAAACTTGGTACAAACTTCCTAAGTCCACGCCAAAACAGTAACAAACTTGGTACAAACTTCCTAAGTCCACGCCAAAACAGCACCAAACTTGGTACAAACTTCCTAAGTCCGCGCCAAAACAGAAACAAACTAGGTACAAACTTCCTAAGTCCACGCCAAAACAGAAACAAACTTGGTACAAACTTCCTAAGTCCACGCCAAAACAGCACCAAACTTGGTACAAACTTCCTAAGTCCGCGCCAAAACAGAAACAAACTTGGTACAAACTTCCTAAGTCCACGCCAAAACAGCACCAAACTTGATACAAACTTTCTAAGTCCACGCCAAAACAGTAACAAACTTGGTACAAACTTCCTAAGTCCACGCCAAAACAGTAACAAACTTGGTACGAACTTCCTAAGTCCACGCCAAAACAGCACCAAACTTGGTACAAACTTCCTAAGTCCACGCCAAAACAGCACCAAACTTGGTACAAACTTCCTAAGTCCACGCCAAAACAGTAACAAACTTGGTACAAACTTCCTAAGTCCACGCCAAAACAGTAACAAACTTGGTACAAACTTCCTAAGTCCACGCCAAAACAGCACCAAACTTGGTACAAACTTCCTAAGTCCACGCCAAAACAGTAACAAACTTGGTACAAACTTCCTACAACTACCCGAATTCCAACAGAGTTGCAACAGAGTGTCAAATACAAACTTTGTAGAAACTTCTTAAAACTACCCAAAAACACTTGCAAACTTGGTACAAACTTCCTCAGTCCACGCCAAAACAGCACCAAACTTGGTACAAACTTCCTAAGTCCACGCCAAAACAGTAACAAACTTGGTAAAAACTTCCTACAACTACCCGAATTCCAACAGAGTTGCAACAGAGTGTCAAATACAAACTTTGTAGAAACTTCTTAAAACTACCCAAAAACACTTGCAAACTTGGTACAAACTTCCTAAGTCCACGCCAAAACAGTAACAAACTTGGTACAAACTTCCTAAGTCCACGCCAAAACAGTAACAAACTTGGTACAAACTTCCTACAACTACCCGAATTCCAACAGAGTTGCAACAGAGTGTCAAATACAAACTTTGTAGAAACTTCTTAAAACTACCCAAAAACACTTGCAAACTTGGTACAAACTTCCTCAGTCCACGCCAAAACAGCACCAAACTTGGTACAAACTTCCTAAGTCCACGCCAAAACAGTAACAAACTTGGTACAAACTTCCTAAGTCCACGCCAAAACAGCACCAAACTTGGTAAAAACTTCCTACAACTACCCGAATTCCAACAGAGTTGCAACAGAGTGTCAAATACAAACTTTGTAGAAACTTCTTAAAACTACCCAAAAACACTTGCAAACTTGGTACAAACTTCCTAAGTCCACGCCAAAACAGCACCAAACTTGATACAAACTTCCTAAGTCCACGCCAAAACAGTAACAAACTTGGTACAAACTTCCTAAGTCCACGCCAAAACAGTAACAAACTTGGTACAAACTTCCTAAGTCCACGCCAAAACAGTAACAAACTTGGAACAAACTTCCTAAGTCCACGCCAAAACAGCACCAAACTTGGTAAAAACTTCCTACAACTACCCGAATTCCAACAGAGTTGCAACAGAGTGTCAAATACAAACTTTGTAGAAACTTCTTAAAACTACCCAAAAACACTTGCAAACTTGGTACAAACTTCCTAAGTCCACGCCAAAACAGTAACAAACTTGGTACAAACTTCCTAAGTCCACGCCAAAACAGTAACAAACTTGGTACAAACTTCCTACAACTACCCGTGTGAAAATCAAATGCGCGCCGCCACAGTTAGGTCAACAGCGAGAAGGCGGCCAACTGTAGTTAACGGGCGGCTGAACGAACCCGGCCGATCGTTGCACGAACCCGGCCGGTAACGGTTATAAAAGGGCAAGGCGAGCCATGGTAGGGCCTCTTTGACTACGACAGCCGTTCGAGAATCAGCATAACAAACTCGAGAATAAACTAATTTGTGGTCATTCGTTAGACCGACCGACAAATTCCCGCGAGTTTTATTTCCGGCTGATTTCGATTGGAAACAAGGAGCAACAGTCCACAAATTAATTTACGTAAAAGCCGGGAGTGTTTGTGTGTGGTTTCCGCTGTGCGAAGGCAAGTGCCGATCATCCTGTGAGCAGCGACAGCCAGCCGGTTTCCAAGTAACGTTATCGTGAGAAGATTCCGCTGTGCGAAGGCAAGTGCCGATAATCCTGTGCAGCAGCGACAGCCAGCCGGATTCAAGAATGAACGACGAAACCACCCCACGGCTCGAGGACAGCATGTGCAGCAAGCAGACCGAACGACCAAGGAGCGGCCCCGCGAGTATAGCAGAAACGCCGACTACATCAAGGGACGCCGCTGCCCTCGATCTGCGCGCGACCGACTCCAGCATAGTGTCGGAGAGTGAGTGCCGTTTGGAAAGGCGAAGACTCGAACTTGAACGCAGCCAGTTTGAGCTCGAGCGCAAACAGTTTGAACTCCAACGCCGCCAGTTCGAGATTGAGAGTGAGTTCAGGGAATTGCAACTCCAGGAGAGAGAGATGGCGTTACGTAAGGTGAGAGCGGGGCAACCAGTCGCTCACGCATGCCCCGAAGAAGGGCAACGCCCGGGGCTCATCGACCCCAGAACGGAGAAAGAGATGGCGTGCTCCGCTAGGATCGATGATCGAAGGAGAGACTGGCGCCAAACCCGGACGGTGGAGGGAGACGAGGACGGAGCCGACCTAGGCCAACCATGGCGTTCAACCGCAATGCCCACCATGCTGCCGCAACATGGAGGACCGAGAGCAGGAGCGGAACGCTACGAGGGCAATCCGCCATCACTGACCCCCTACCTCTTTGCTGCGACGAACGAGATCATGCACCAGGACGCCGAATTCATTCGCTGGCGCCGCGCGCTCGACGCAAAGTATGCGGTGGAACATCGAAGGAGCGGCGAACGCGATAAACCGACAGTGGCCGACACGGTTACGCACGACAGACACGGCGGAACAACCTCTCAGTCTCGGCCGTTTGCGACCCTGCCGCGGCCAGACAGCTTTGGCGTAGGGTGGCTCAGCCAGAGCCTAATTTCGGCACGCCAGTCGATTGGCCGAGAACTCCCCACCTTTTTCGGCGATGCGAGACACTGGCCAATGTTTATTGCAAGTTTCGAAAATTCATCGGCAGTGTGCGGCTTTAGCGACGAAGAAAACATTCTTCGGTTGCAACACGCGCTGCGCGGGCCGGCACTTGAAGCAGTGGAGCATTTGCTTCTTTTACCCGCCGGCTTGGACGAGGCAATTAAAACGTTACGAGTTCGTTTCGGCAGACCCGACCTCATCGTGGACGCCCTGGTAGAGAAGGTCAGGGAAATGCCGGCCCCAAGAATGGAAAGGTTGGACACGATCGTGGCGTACGTGACGGCCGTTAAAAACCTGTGCGCGACAATTCGAGTGTCCGGGCTCCAGGAGTACCAGTGCAATGTAACGTTGCTAAAAGAACTGACGGCGAGGCTTCCACCCACGATCCGGCTTGATTGGGCACGGAAAAAGCAGCAGATGGCGCGAGTTACCCTGGTCGAGTTTGGCGAATGGTTGGGTGAGTTAGCTGACGCCGCGAGCGGCGAGATATCTCTTTTCACCAGGACACAGCACACGGACAGGGTAGACGGGCCGCGCCAACCTCCAAGACGGACCACTTGGAACAACACACATACGGCATGACGCGAGGCTAGCGGCTGTGTAGCGTGCGGTGGGGCTTGCGGAAAGCTACCAGCTTGCCGACATTTTCATGGCTTGAGTGTTGCGAGCAGATACTCGATTGTGAAGGACGGAAAGCTGTGCCGCATCTGTCTCCGGCCACATAACGGATCATGCCGCGGATCGGGCTGCGGGGTTCCAGGGTGTACGAGCAAGCACCACCGATTACTCCACGAGGGAGAGCATAAGGACGAACGCACTCTTTCGGACGTACCACGGAGGAGGCCCGACCATCCCGAACGACACCTTGCACAACACGACTACACGGCTACGAACATTACACGCACGCACACACGGAAACTGAATCGTAACACTACGGACTTGAGCGCAGTAACGGGACAACAATCGAATTACATCAAGCTCAAGGACGGCCACGACGTCGAGCCGGACGTTAATACGAACAACGGAGTACTGTTGAGGTATGTGCCAGTTGTACTGTACGGGAGAGGGAACAGTATCCGAACCTTCGCGCTTTTTGACGACGGTTCGGCAACCACTTTCATCGAGCACACATTGAGTATGGAACTGGGACTAGGGGGGAAGCATCGCCCACTGTGTTTGAGCTGGACCGGCGACATGACGAGGAAGGAGGCTGACTCGTTGGAGGTTGATTTGCAGATTTCTGGAGCCTACGAAGGAGCCACGGTGTACCATCTCCCGAAAGTACACACGGTGCGATCATTATCATTACCTGCGCAGTCAATATCCGTCGACGATCTGGCCCGTAGATACGACCACTTAGGGAAAATTCCTGCCATCTCGTATGACAACGCCAGGCCTCGAATATTGATTGGGTTGGATCACTGCCACCTTTTCAAGACGTTCAGGTACAGAGAGGGAAGATGGGGCGAACCGGTTGCCGCGAAAACCAGACTAGGATGGACCGTGTTTGGGCCGGTCCCTGAGCTTAAACCGACCAGCAGGTGGTTCAGAGGGCCGAGTTTCTTACGGGAAGCCGAAGATAAGTGGCCAGGACAACTCACCGACTTGGGAACGACGTCCGAGGAGCTTCGCCGAAACATGCTTTGCCATACAGTAGCGAAGGCCGAGTCGCCAATAACGTTCTCCCGAATTTCCAGCTGGAGAATGCTCCTCCGGACGGTCGGATTTGTCATACGGTTCATGAACAACACGCGAGGGCGGTTGCAGAAGAGGTCAGTGGAACGGGGCCCACTCACACATGAAGAATTAGGCGCAGCAGAGCGAATGATATGGGCTCAGATCCAGTTGGAGGCGTTTCCTGCAGACATCAAGCTGCTACGGCGCAGCGCTCCCACGCTGCATTCCTGGAAAAAAACCGTGAGTAAAAATAGTCCGCTGTACAAACTCACCCCACAGATCGACGAATGCGGCGTGCTACGAATACGAGGACGACTGGAAAATTGCCCTCTAGTCCAGCCGGCATTGAAGAAACCGGTAATCTTGCCAAGGCAGCATCACGCGACGGACCTATTGATTAGAGACTTTCATGAGCGATATTGTCACATCAGTCAGAGAACAGTAATGAACGAGATACGCGCTAAATTTTACATACCGAGGCTGGGAGTAGAACTCAACCGAGTTCGTCGAACGTGCCAATTGTGCAGGATTTGGAACGCCGAACCAGATTCCCCCCTGATGGGAAACATTCCACTAGAACGGGTGGCCATATCGCAGCGCCCATTTACATATTGCGGTGTGGATTATTTCGGGCCCATGAGCGTAGCGGTGTGGCGACGCGTGGAGAAGCGGTGGGGTGTAATCTTCACATGTCTCACCGTAAGAGCAATCCACCTAGAGATCGCGAGTTCGCTCACCACCGCATCATGCATCATGGCAGTGCGGCGATTCATCGCCAGTAGAGGACGGCCAACCAAATTCATCAGCGACCGCGGAACCAACTTCATCGGCGCGGCGCGAGAGCTAAGCGCGGAATTTAATAGCCCGGATCTGAAGTGGGCATTTAATCCGCCGGGAGCGCCGCACTTTGGCGGCTGTTGGGAGCGCTTGGTACAGTCAGTAAAACGGTCATTAGAGAGGATGCAGCTTCCACGAGTGCCAACGGACGAGAAGCTCTTTACAACGCTAAAAGAGATCGAACTCATTATTAATTCCAGGCCCCTTACGTACATACCGCTGGACGACGAAGATGCCTTCCCGATCACGCCGAACCACCTTCTACTGGGCAGCTCCAACGGCGACAAACCACCTACAAGCCTCGATGACTCACCGGCAGCTATACGGTCATCCTGGCGATCTACACAGCAAGGTGCTGACCAATTTTGGACGCTGTGGGTGAAGGAATACCTACCAACGCTAACACGACGAACAAAATGGTTCCAGCCAGCCCGACCAATAAAGGTCGGAGATGTCGTCATCGTGGTCGATAACAATGCACCTCGCAACTGCTGGCCGAAGGGACGCGTGGTGAAAGTTACACGAGCGAGTGATGGACAGGTGCGCAGAGCGACCGTCAAGACTGCAACCGGTGTTTACGAAAGACCGGCGACCAAAATTGCGGTGATCGACGTTAGCCACGCGGAATCGCAAGAAAATTGAAGCCGATAGAAACACCACGAGGCAGGGACAGCAATCGAGCAGGGACAACAGTAGAACAGCAAGACACTAGCTGTAGGGCACGGGGGGAAGCAACAACTACAGTTAGCAATACGAACACGCAGTGAGACCCAGCGATATGCGCACACCGTGCAGGTGACAGAAAGATCGGGTGCGGCGCGTTTACAAAAGTGACTCCGTCACTTGGGGGGAAGAAATGTGAAAATCAAATGCGCGCCGCCACAGTTAGGTCAACAGCGAGAAGGCGGCCAACTGTAGTTAACGGGCGGCTGAACGAACCCGGCCGATCGTTGCACGAACCTGGCCGGTAACGGTTATAAAAGGGCAAGGCGAGCCATGGTAGGGCCTCTTTGACTACGACAGCCGTTCGAGAATCAGTATAACAAACTCGAGAATAAACTAATTTGTGGTCATTCGTTAGACCGACCGACAAATTCCCGCGAGTCTTATTTCCGGCTGATTTCGATTGGAAACAAGGAGCCCAAGTTTGTTTCTGTTTTGGCGTGGACTTACGAAGTTTGTACCAAGTTTGGTGCTGTTTTGGCGTGGACTTAGGAAGTTTGTACCAAGTTTGTTACTGTTTTGGCGTGGACTTAGGAAGTTTGTACCAAGTTTGTTTCTGTTTTGGCGTGGACTTAGGAAATTTGTACCAAGTTTGTTACTGTTTTGGCGTGGACTTAGGAAGTTTGTACCAAGTTTGGTGCTGTTTTGGCGCGGACTTACGAAGTTTGTACCAAGTTTGGTGCTGTTTTGGCGTGGACTTAGGAAGTTTGTACCAAGTTTGTTACTGTTTTGGCGTGGACTTAGGAAGTTTGTACCAAGTTTGTTTCTGTTTTGGCGCGGACTTACGAAGTTTGTACCAAGTTTGGTGCAGTTTTGGCGTGGACTTAGGAAGTTTGTATCAAGTTTGGTGCTGTTTTGGCGTGGACTTAGGAAGTTTGTACCTAGTTTGTTTCTGTTTTGGCGTGGACTTAGGAAGTTTGTATCAAGTTTGGTGCTGTTTTGGCGCGGACTTAGGAAGTTTGTACCAAGTTTGTTTCTGTTTTGGCGCGGACTTACGAAGTTTGTACCAAGTTTGGTGCTGTTTTGGCGTGGACTTAGGAAGTTTGTACCAAGTTTGTTACTGTTTTGGCGTGGTCTTAGGAAGTTTGTACCAAGTTTGTTACTGTTTTGGCGTGGACTTAGGAAGTTTGTACCAAGTTTGTTACTGTTTTGGCGTGGACTTAGGAAGTTTGTACCAAGTTTGGTGCTGTTTTGGCGTGGACTTAGGAAGTTTGTACCAAGTTTGTTACTGTTTTGGCGTGGACTTAGGAAGTTTGTACCAAGTTTGGTGCTGTTTTGGCGTGGACTTAGGAAGTTTGTACCAAGTTTGTTACTGTTTTGGCGTGGACTTAGGAAGTTTGTACCAAGTTTGTTACTGTTTTGGCGTGGACTTAGGAAGTTTGTACCAAGTTTGGTGCTGTTTTGGCGTGGTCTTAGGAAGTTTGTACCAAGTTTGTTACTGTTTTGGCGTGGACTTAGGAAGTTTGTACCAAGTTTGTTACTGTTTTGGCGTGGACTTAGGAAGTTTGTACCAAGTTTGGTGCTGTTTTGGCGTGGACTTAGGAAGTTTGTACCAAGTTTGTTACTGTTTTGGCGTGGACTTAGGAAGTTTGTACCAAGTTTGTTACTGTTTTGGCGTAGACTTAGGAAGTTTGTATCAAGTTTGGTGCTGTTTTGGCGTGGACTTAGAAAGTTTGTACCAAGTTTGGTGCTGTTTTGGCGTGGACTTAGAAAGTTTGTATCAAGTTTGGTGCTGTTTTGGCGTGGACTTAGGAAGTTTGTACCAAGTTTGTTACTGTTTTGGCGTGGTCTTAGGAAGTTTGTACCAAGTTTGTTACTGTTTTGGCGTGGACTTAGGAAGTTTGTACCAAGTTTGTTACTGTTTTGGCGTGGACTTAGGAAGTTTGTACCAAGTTTGTTACTGTTTTGGCGTGGACTTAGGAAGTTTGTACCAAGTTTGGTGCTGTTTTGGCGTGGACTTAGGAAGTTTGTACCAAGTTTGTTACTGTTTTGGCGTGGACTTAGGAACTTTGCACCAAGTTTGTTACTGTTTTGGCGTGGACTTAGGAAGTTTGTACCAAGTTTGGTGCTGTTTTGGCGTGGACTTAGGAAGTTTGTACCAAGTTTGTTACTGTTTTGGCGTGGACTTAGGAAGTTTGTACCTTGTTTGTTACTGTTTTGGCGTGGACTAAGGAAGTTTGTACCAAGTTTGTTACTGTTTTGGCGTGGACTTAGGAAGTTTGTACCAAGTTTGTTACTGTTTTGGCGTGGACTAAGGAAGTTTGTACCAAGTTTTGTGCTGTTTTTGCGTGGACTTAGGAAGTTTGTACCAAGTTTGGTGCTGTTTTGGCGTGGACTTAGGAAGTTTGTACCAAGTTTGTTACTGTTTTGGCGTGGACTTAGGAAGTTTGTACCAAGTTTGTTACTGTTTTGGCGTGGACTTAGGAAGTTTGTACCAAGTTTGGTGCTGTTTTGGCGTGGACTAAGGAAGTTTGTACCAAGTTTGTTACTGTTTTGGCGTGGTCTTATGAAGTTTGTACCAAGTTTGGTGCTGTTTTGGCGTGGACTTAGGAAGTTTGTACCAAGTTTGGTGCTGTTTTGGCGTGGACTTAGGAAGTTTGTACCATGTTTGTTACTGTTTTCGCGTGGCCTTAGGAAGTTTGTTCCAAGTTTGTTACTGTTTTGGCGTGGACTTAGGAAGTTTGTACGAAGTTTGTTTCTGTTTTGGCGTGGACTTAGGAAGTTTGTATCAAGTTTGGTGCTGTTTTGGCATGGACTTAGGAAGTTTGTACCAAGTTTGTTACTGTTTTGGCGTGGACTTAGGAAGTTTGTACCAAGTTTGGTGCTGTTTTGGCGTGGACTTAGGAAGTTTGTACCAAGTTTGTTACTGTTTTGGCGTGGACTTAGGAAGTTTGTACCAAGTTTGTTTCTGTTTTGGCGTGGACTTAGAAAGTTTGTATCAAGTTTGGTGCTGTTTTGGCGTGGACTTAGGAAGTTTGTACCTAGTTTGTTTCTGTTTTGGCGTGGACTTAGGAAGTTTGTACCAAGTTTTTTACTGTTTTGGCGTGGACTTAGGAAGTTTGTACCAAGTTTGTTTCTGTTTTGGCGCGGACTTACGAAGTTTGTACCAAGTTTGGTGCTGTTTTGGCGTGGACTTAGGAAGTTTGTACCAAGTTTGTTACTGTTTTGGCGTGGACTTAGGAAGTTTGTACCAAGTTTGTTACTGTTTTGGCGTGGACTTAGGAAGTTTGTACCAAGTTTTTTACTGTTTTGGCGTGGACTTAGGAAGTTTGTACCAAGTTTGGTGCTGTTTTGGCGTTGACTTAGAGAGTTTGTACCAAGTTTGTTACTGTTTTGGCGTGGACTTAGGAAGTTTGTACCATGTTTGTTACTGTTTTCGCGTGGCCTTAGGAAGTTTGTTCCAAGTTTGTTACTGTTTTGGCGTGGACTTAGGAAGTTTGTACGAAGTTTGTTTCTGTTTTGGCGTGGACTTAGGAAGTTTGTATCAAGTTTGGTGCTGTTTTGGCATGGACTTAGGAAGTTTGTACCAAGTTTGTTACTGTTTTGGCGTGGACTTAGGAAGTTTGTACCAAGTTTGGTGCTGTTTTGGCGTGGACTTAGGAAGTTTGTACCAAGTTTGTTACTGTTTTGGCGTGGACTTAGGAAGTTTGTACCAAGTTTGTTTCTGTTTTGGCGTGGACTTAGAAAGTTTGTATCAAGTTTGGTGCTGTTTTGGCGTGGACTTAGGAAGTTTGTACCTAGTTTGTTTCTGTTTTGGCGTGGACTTAGGAAGTTTGTACCAAGTTTTTTACTGTTTTGGCGTGGACTTAGGAAGTTTGTACCAAGTTTGTTTCTGTTTTGGCGCGGACTTACGAAGTTTGTACCAAGTTTGGTGCTGTTTTGGCGTGGACTTAGGAAGTTTGTACCAAGTTTGTTACTGTTTTGGCGTGGACTTAGGAAGTTTGTACCAAGTTTGTTACTGTTTTGGCGTGGACTTAGGAAGTTTGTACCAAGTTTTTTACTGTTTTGGCGTGGACTTAGGAAGTTTGTACCAAGTTTGGTGCTGTTTTGGCGCGGACTTACGAAGTTGGTACCAAGTTTGGTGCTGTTTTGGCGTGGACTTAGGAAGTTTGTACCAAGTTTGTTACTGTTTTGGCGTGGACTTAGGAAGTTTGTATCAAGTTTGGTGCTGTTTTGGCGTGGACTTAGGAAGTTTATATCAAGTTTGGTGCTGTTTTGGCGTGGACTTAGGAAGTTTGTACCAAGTTTGTTACTGTTTTGGCGTGGACTTAGGAAGTTTGTACCAAGTTTGTTACTGTTTTGGCGTGGACTTAGGAAGTTTGTACCAAGTTTGTTACTGTTTTGGCGTGGACTTAGGAAGTTTGTACCAAGTTTGGTGCTGTTTTGGCGCGGACTAACGAAGTTTGTACCAAGTTTGTTTCTGTTTTGGCATGGACTTAGGAAGTTTGTACCAAGTTAGTTACTGTTTTGGCGTGGACTTAGGAAGTTTGTACCAAGTTTGTTACTGTTTTGGCGTGGACTTAGGAAGTTTGTACCAAGTTTGGTGCTGTTTTGGCGTGGACTTAGGAAGTTTATATCTAGTTTGGTGCTGTTTTGGCGTGGACTTAGGAAGTTTGTACCAAGTTTGTTACTGTTTTGGCGTGGACTTAGGAAGTTTGTACCAAGTTTGTTACTGTTTTGGCGTGGACTTAGGAAGTTTGTATCAAGTTTGGTGCTGTTTTGGCGTGGACTTAGAAAGTTTGTATCAAGTTTGGTGCTGTTTTGGCGTGGACTTAGGAAGTTTGTACCTAGTTTGTTTCTGTTTTGGCGTGGACTTAGGAAGTTTGTACCAAGTTTGTTGCTGTTTTGGCGTGGACTTAGGAAGTTTGTACCAAGTTTGTTACTGTTTTGGCGTGGACTTAGGAAGTTTGTATCAAACTTGGTGCTGTTTTGGCGTGGACTTAGGAAGTTTGTACCAAGTTTGGTACTGTTTTGGCGTGGACTTAGGAAGTTTGTACCAAGTTTGTTACTGTTTTGGCGTGGACTTAGGAAGTTTGTACCAAGTTTGTTACTGTTTTGGCGTGGACTTAGGAAGTTTGTACCAAGTTTGGTGCTGTTTTGGCGTGGCCTAGGAAGTTTGTACCAAGTTTGTTACTGTTTTGGCGTGGACTTAGGAAGTTTGTACCAAGTTTGTTACTGTTTTGGCGTGGACTTAGGAAGTTTGTACCAAGTTTGTTACTGTTTTGGCGTGGACTTAGGAAGTTTGTACCAAGTTTGGTGCTGTTTTGGCGTGGACTTAGGAAGTTTGTACCAAGTTTGTTACTGTTTTGGCGTGGACTTAGGAAGTTTGTACCAAGTTTGGTGCTGTTTTGGCGTGGACTTAGGAAGTTTGTACCAAGTTTGTTACTGTTTTGGCGTGGACTTAGAAAGTTTGTACCAAGTTTGTTACTGTTTTGGCGTGGACTTAGGAAGTTTGTATCAAGTTTGGTGATGTTTTGGTGTGGACTTAGGAAGTTTGTACCAAGTTTGGTGCTGTTTTGGCGTGGACTTAGGCAGTTTGTACCAAGTTTGTTTCTGTTTTGGCGCGGACTTACGAAGTTTGTACCAAGTTTGGTGCTGTTTTGGCGTGGACTTAGGAAGTTTGTACCAAGTTTGTTACTGTTTTGGCGTGGACTTAGGAAGTTTGTACCAAGTTTGTTACTGTTTTGGCGTGGACTTAGGAAGTTTGTATCAAGTTTGGTGATGTTTTGGCGTGGACTTAGGAAGTTTGTACCAAGTTTGGTGCTGTTTTGGCGTGGACTTAGGAAGTTTGTATCAAGTTTGGTGCTGTTTTGGCGTGGACTTAGGAAGTTTGTACCAAGTTTGTTACTGTTTTGGCGTGGACTTAGGAAGTTTGTATCAAGTTTGGTGCTGTTTTGGCGTGGACTTAGAAAGTTTGTATCAAGTTTGGTGCTGTTTTGGCGTGGACTTAGGAAGTTTGTACCAAGTTTGGTGCTGTTTTGGCGTGGACTTAGGAAGTTTGTACCAAGTTTGTTACTGTTTTGGCGTGGACTTAGGAAGTTTGTACCAAGTTTGTTACTGTTTTGGCGTGGACTTAGGAAGTTTGTACCAAGTTTGTTACTGTTTTGGCGTGGACTTAGGAAGTTTGTACCAAGTTTGGTGATGTTTTGGCGTGGACTTAGGAAGTTTGTACCAAGTTTGGTGCTGTTTTGGCGTGGACTTAGGAAGTTTGTATCAAGTTTGGTGCTGTTTTGGCGTGGACGTAGGAAGTTTGTACCAAGTTTGTTACTGTTTTGGCGTGGACTTAGGAAGTTTGTACCAAGTTTGTTACTGTTTTGGCGTGGGCTTAGGAAGTTTGTACCAAGTTTGTTACTGTTTTGGCGTGGACTTAGGAAGTTTGTACCAAGTTTGTTACTGTTTTGGCGTGAACTTAGGAAGTTTGTACCAAGTTTGGTGCTGTTTTGGCGCGGACTTACGAAGTTTGTACCAAGTTTGTTACTGTTTTGGCGTGGACTTATGAAGTTTGTACCAAGTTTGGTGCTGTTTTGGCGTGGACTTACGAAGTTTGTACCAAGTTTGGTGCTGTTTTGGCGTGGACTTAGGAAGTTTGTACCAAGTTTGTTACTGTTTTGGCGTGGACTTAGGAAGTTTGTACCAAGTTTGTTACTATTTTGGCGTGGACTTACGAAGTTTGCACCAAGTTTGTTACTGTTTTGGCGTGGACTTAGGAACTTTGCACCAAGTTTGTTACTGTTTTGGCGTGGACTTAGGAAGTTTGTACCAAGTTTGTTACTGTTTTGGCGTGGACTTAGGAAGTTTGTACCAAGTTTGGTGCTGTTTTGGCGTGGACTTAGGAAGTTTGTACCAAGTTTGGTGCTGTTTTGGCGTGGACTTAGGAAGTTTGTACCAAGTTTGTTACTGTTTTGGCGTGGACTTAGGAAGTTTGTACCAAGTTTGGTGCTGTTTTGGCGTGGACTTAGGAAGTTTGTACCAAGTTTGTTACTATTTTGGCGTGGACTTACGAAGTTTGCACCAAGTTTGTTACTGTTTTGGCGTGGACTTAGGAACTTTGCACCAAGTTTGTTACTGTTTTGGCGTGGACTTAGGAAGTTTGTACCAAGTTTGTTACTGTTTTGGCGTGGACTTAGGAAGTTTGTACCAAGTTTGGTGCTGTTTTGGCGTGGACTTAGGAAGTTTGTACCAAGTTTGGTGCTGTTTTGGCGCGGACTTACGAAGTTTGTACCAAGTTTGGTGCTGTTTTGGCGTGGACTTAGGAAGTTTGTACCAAGTTTGTTACTGTTTTGGCGTGGACTTAGGAAGTTTGTACCAAGTTTGGTGCTGTTTTGGCGTGGACTTTGGAAGTTTGTACCAAGTTTGTTACTGTTTTGGCGTGGACTTAGGAAGTTTGTACCAAGTTTGGTGCTGTTTTGGCGTGGACTTAGGAAGTTTGTACCAAGTTTGTTACTGTTTTGGCGTGGACTTAGGAAGTTTGTACCAAGTTTGTTACTGTTTTGGCGTGGACTTAGGAAGTTTGTACCAAGTTTGGTGCTGTTTTGGCGTGGACTTAGGAAGTTTGTACCAAGTTTGGTGCTGTTTTGGCGTGGACTTAGGAAGTTTGTACCAAGTTTGTTACTGTTTTGGCGTGGACTTAGGAAGTTTGTACCAAGTTTGGTGCTGTTTTGGCGTGGACTTAGGAAGTTTGTACCAAGTTTGTTACTGTTTTGGCGTGGACTTAGGAACTTTGCACCAAGTTGTTACTGTTTTGGCGTGGACTTAGGAAGTTTGTACCAAGTTTGGTGCTGTTTTGGCGTGGACTTAGGAAGTTTGTACCAAGTTTGGTGCTGTTTTGGCGTGGACTTAGGAAGTTTGTACCAAGTTTGTTACTGTTTTGGCGTGGACTTAGGAAGTTTGTACCAAGTTTGGTGCTGTTTTGGCGTGGACTTAGGAAGTTTGTATCAAGTTTGGTGCTGTTTTGGCGTGGTCTTACGAAGTTTGTACCAAGTTTGTTACTGTTTTGGCGTGGACTTAGGAAGTTTGTACCAAGTTTGTTACTGTTTTGGCGTGGACTTAGGAACTTTGCACCAAGTTTGTTACTGTTTTGGCGTGGACTTAGGAAGTTTGTACCAAGTTTGTTACTGTTTTGGCGTGGACTTAGGAAGTTTGTACCAAGTTTGGTGCTGTTTTGGCGCGGACTTACGAAGTTTGTACCAAGCTTGGTGATGTTTTGGCGTGGACTTAGGAAGTTTGCACCAAGTTTGTTACTGTTTTGGCGTGGACTTAGGAAGTTTGTACCAAGTTTGTTACTGTTTTGGCGTGGACTTAGGAACTTTGCACCAAGTTTGTTACTGTTTTGGCGTGGACTTAGGAAGTTTGTACCAAGTTTGGTGATGTTTTGGCGTGGACTTAGGAAGTTTGTATCAAGTTTGGTGCTGTTTTGGCGTGGTCTTACGAAGTTTGTACCAAGTTTGTTACTGTTTTGGCGTGGACTTAGGAAGTTTGTTCCAAGTTTGTTACTGTTTTGGCGCGGACTTACGAAGTTTGTACCAAGTTTGGTGCTGTTTTGGCGTGGACTTAGGAAGTTTGTACCAAGTTTAATACTGTTTTTGCGTGGACTTAGGAAGTTTGTACCAAGTTTGTTACTGTTTTGGCGTGGACTTAGGAAGTTTGTACCAAGTTTGGTGCTGTTTTGGCGCGGACTTAGGAAGTTTGTATCAAGTTTGGTGCTGTTTTGGCGTGGACTTAGGAAGTTTGTACCAAGTTTGTTACTGTTTTGGCGTGGACTTAGGAACTTTGCACCAAGTTTGTTACTGTTTTGGCGTGGACTTACGAAGTTTGTACCAAGTTTGGTGCTGTTTTGGCGTGGACTTAGGAAGTTTGTACCAAGTTTGTTACTGTTTTGGCGTGGACTTAGGAACTTTGCACCAAGTTTGTTACTGTTTTGGCGTGGACTTAGGAAGTTTGTACCAAGTTTGGTGCTGTTTTGGCGTGGACTTAGGAAGTTTGTACCAAGTTTGGTGCTGTTTTGGCGTGGACTTAGGAAGTTTGTACCAAGTTTGTTACTGTTTTGGCGTGGACTTAGGAAGTTTGTACCAAGTTTGTTACTGTTTTGGCGTGGACTTAGGAAGTTTGTACCAAGTTTGTTACTGTTTTGGCGTGGACTTATGAAGTTTGTATCAAGTTTGGTGCTGTTTTTGCGTGGACTTAGGAAGTTTGTACCAAGTTTGTTACTGTTTTGGCGTGGACTTAGGAAGTTTGTACCTAGTTTGTTTCTGTTTTGGCGTGGACTTAGGAAGTTTGTACCAAGTTTTTTACTGTTTTGGCGTGGACTTAGGAAGTTTGTACCAAGTTTGGTGCTGTTTTGGCGTGGACTTAGGAAGTTTGTACCAAGTTTGTTACTGTTTTGGCGTGGACTTAGGATGTTTGTACCAAGTTTGTTACTGTTTTGGCGTGGACTTAGGAAGTTTGTATCAAGTTTGGTAATGTTTTGGCGTGGACTTAGGAAGTTTGTACCAAGTTTGTTTCTGTTTTGGCGTGGACTTAGGAAGTTTGTACCAAGTTTGGTGCTGTTTTGGCGTGGACTTAGGAAGTTTGTACCAAGTTTGTTACTGTTTTGGCGTGGACTTAGGATGTTTGTACCAAGTTTGTTACTGTTTTGGCGTGGACTTAGGAAGTTTGTATCAAGTTTGGTAATGTTTTGGCGTGGACTTAGGAAGTTTGTACCAAGTTTGTTTCTGTTTTGGCGTGGACTTAGGAAGTTTGTACCAAGTTTGGTGCTGTTTTGGCGTGGACTTAGGAAGTTTGTACCAAGTTTGTTACTGTTTTGGCGTGGACTTAGGAACTTTGCACCAAGTTTGTTACTGTTTTGGCGTGGACTTAGGAAGTTTGTACCAAGTTTGGTGCTGTTTTGGCGTGGACTTAGGAAGTTTGTACCAAGTTTGTTACTGTTTTGGCGTGGACTTAGGAAGTTTGTATCAAGTTTGGTGCTGTTTTGGCGTGGACTTAGGAAGTTTGTACCAAGTTTGTTACTGTTTTGGCGTGGACTTAGGATGTTTGTACCAAGTTTGTTACTGTTTTGGCGTGGACTTAGGAAGTTTGTACCAAGTTTGTTACTGTTTTGGCGTGGACTTAGGAAGTTTGTATCAAGTTTGGTGCTGTTTTGGCGTGGACTTAGGAAGTTTGTACCTAGTTTGTTTCTGTTTTGGCGTGGACTTAGGAAGTTTGTACCAAGTTTGTTACTGTTTTGGCGTGGACTTAGGAAGTTTGTATCAAGTTTGGTGCTGTTTTGGCGTGGACTTAGGAAGTTTGTACCAAGTTTGTTACTGTTTTGGCGTGGACTTAGGATGTTTGTACCAAGTTTGTTACTGTTTTGGCGTGGACTTAGGAAGTTTGTATCAAGTTTGGTAATGTTTTGGCGTGGACTTAGGAAGTTTGTACCAAGTTTGTTTCTGTTTTGGCGTGGACTTAGGAAGTTTGTACCAAGTTTGGTGCTGTTTTGGCGTGGACTTAGGAAGTTTGTACCAAGTTTGGTGCTGTTTTGGCGCGGACTTACGAAGTTTGTACCAAGTTTGGTGCTGTTTTGGCGCGGACTTACGAAGTTTGTACCAAGTTTGTTTCTGTTTTGGCGCGGACTTACGAAGTTTGTACCAAGTTTGGTGCTGTTTTGGCGTGGACTTAGGAAGTTTGTACCAAGTTTGTTACTGTTTTGGCGTGGACTTAGGAAGTTTGTATCAAGTTTGGTGCTGTTTTGGCGTGGACTTAGGAAGTTTGTACCAAGTTTGTTACTGTTTTGGCATGGACTTAGGAAGTTTGTACCAAGTTTGGTGCTGTTTTGGCGCGGACTTACGAAGTTTGTACCAAGTTTGTTTCTGTTTTGGCGCGGACTTACGAAGTTTGTACCAAGTTTGGTGCTGTTTTGGCGTGGACTTAGGAAGTTTGTACCAAGTTTGTTTCTGTTTTGGCGTGGACTTAGGAAGTTTGTACCAAGTTTTTTACTGTTTTGGCGTGGACTTAGGAAGTTTGTACCAAGTTTGGTGCTGTTTTGGCGTGGACTTAGGAAGTTTGTACCAAGTTTGGTGCTGTTTTGGCGTGGACTTAGGAAGTTTGTACCAAGTTTGTTACTGTTTTGGCGTGGACTTAGGAAGTTTGTACCAAGTTTGGTGCTGTTTTGGCGTGGACTTAGGAAGTTTGTATCAAGTTTGGTGCTGTTTTGGCGTGGACTTAGGAAGTTTGTACCTAGTTTGTTTCTGTTTTGGCGTGGACTTAGGAACTTTGCACCAAGTTTGTTACTGTTTTGGCGTGGACTTAGGAAGTTTGTATCAAGTTTGTCACTGTTTTGGCGTGGACTTAGGAAGTTTGTACCAAGTTTGGTGCTGTTTTGGCGTGGACTTAGGAAGTTTGTACCAAGTTTGGTGCTGTTTTGGCGTGGACTTAGGAAGTTTGTACCAAGTTTGGTGCTGTTTTGGCGTGGACTTAGGAAGTTTGTACCAAGTTTGTTACTGTTTTGGCGTGGACTTAGGAAGTTTGTACCAAGTTTGTTACTGTTTTGGCGTGGACTTAGGAAGTTTGTATCAAGTTTGGTGCTGTTTTGGCGTGGACTTAGAAAGTTTGTATCAAGTTTGGTGCTGTTTGGGCGTGGACTTAGGAAGTTTGTACCAAGTTTGTTACTGTTTTGGCGTGGACTTAGGAAGTTTGTACCAAGTTTGTTTCTGTTTTGGCGCGGACTTACGAAGTTTGTACCAAGTTTTGTGCTGTTTTGGCGTGGACTTAGGAAGTTTGTACCAAGTTTGTTACTGTTTTGGCGTGGACTTAGGAAGTTTGTATCAAGTTTGGTGCTGTTTTGGCGTGGACTTAGGAAGTTTGTACCTAGTTTGTTTCTGTTTTGGCGTGGACTTAGGAAGTTTGTACCAAGTTTGTTACTGTTTTGGCGTGGACTTAGGAAGTTTGTACCAAGTTTGTTTCTGTTTTGGCGTGGACTTAGGAAGTTTGTACCAAGTTTGTTACTGTTTTGGCGTGGACTTAGGAAGTTTGTACCAAGTTTGGTGCTGTTTTGGCGTGGACTTAGGAAGTTTGTACCAAGTTTGGTGCTGTTTTGGCGTGGACTTAGGAAGTTTGTACCAATTTTGTTACTGTTTTGGCGTGGACTTAGGAAGTTTGTACCAAGTTTGTTACCGTTTTGGCGTGGTCTTAGGAAGTTTGTACCAAGTTTGTTACTGTTTTGGCGTGGACTTAGGAAGTTTGCACCAAGTTTGTTACTGTTTTGGCGTGGACTAAGGAAGTTTGTACCAAGTTTGTTACTGTTTTGGCGTGGACTTAGGAAGTTTGTACCAAGTTTGTTACTGTTTTGGCGTGGACTTAGGAAGTTTTTACCAAGTTTGTTACTGTTTTGGCGTGGACTTAGGAAGTTTGTACCAAGTTTGGTGCTGTTTTGGCGTGGACTTAGGAAGTTTGTACCAAGTTTGTTACTGTTTTGGCGTGGACTTAGGAAGTTTGTACCAAGTTTGTTACTGTTTTGGCGTGGACTTAGGAAGTTTGTACCAAGTTTGGTGCTGTTTTGGCGTGGACTAAGGAAGTTTGTACCAAGTTTGTTACTGTTTTGGCGTGGACTTAGGAAGTTTGTACCAAGTTTGTTACTGTTTTGGCGTGGACTTAGGAAGTTTTTACCAAGTTTGTTACTGTTTTGGCGTGGACTTAGGAAGTTTGTACCAAGTTTGGTGCTGTTTTGGCGTGGACTTAGGAAGTTTGTACCAAGTTTGTTACTGTTTTGGCGTGGACTTAGGAACTTTGCACCAAGTTTGTTACTGTTTTGGCGTGGACTTAGGAAGTTTGTACCAAGTTTGGTGCTGTTTTGGCGTGGACTTAGGAAGTTTGTACCAAGTTTGTTACTTTTTTGGCGTGGACTTAGGAAGTTTGTACCAAGTTTGGTGCTGTTTTGGCGTGGACTTATGAAGTTTGTACCAAGTTTGTTACTGTTTTGGCGTGGACTTAGGAAGTTTGTACCAAGTTTGTTACTGTTTTGGCGTGGACTTAGGAAGTTTGTACCAAGTTTGTTACTGTTTTGGCGTGGACTTAGGAAGTTTGTACCAAGTTTGGTGCTGTTTTGGCGTGGACTTAGGAAGTTTGTACCAAGTTTGTTACTGTTTTGGCGTGGACTTAGGAAGTTTGTACCAAGTTTGGTGCTGTTTTGGCGTGGACTTAGGAAGTTTGTACCAAGTTTGTTACTGTTTTGGCGTGGACTTAGGAACTTTGCACCAAGTTTGTTATTGTTTTGGCGTGGACTTAGGAAGTTTGTTCCAAGTTTGGTGCTGTTTTGGCGTGGACTTAGGAAGTTTGTACCAAGTTTGTTACTGTTTTGGCGTGGACTTAGGAAGTTTGTACCAAGTTTGTTACTGTTTTGGCGTGGACTAAGGAAGTTTGTACCAAGTTTGGTGATGTTTTGGCGTGGACTTACGAAGTTTGTACCAAGTTTGGTGATGTTTTGGCGTGGACTTAGGAAGTTTGTATCAAGTTTGGTGCTGTTTTGGCGTGGACTTAGGAAGTTTGTACCAAGTTTGGTGATGTTTTGGCGTGGACTTACGAAGTTTGTACCAAGTTTGTTACTGTTTTGGCGTGGACTTAGGAAGTTTGTACCAAGTTTGTTACTGTTTTGGCGTGGACTTATGAAGTTTGTACCAATTTTGTTACTGTTTTGGCGTGGACTTAGGAAGTTTGTACCAAGTTTGTTACCGTTTTGGCGTGGTCTTAGGAAGTTTGTACCAAGTTTGTTACTGTTTTGGCGTGGACTTAGGAAGTTTGCACCAAGTTTGTTACTGTTTTGGCGTGGACTAAGGAAGTTTGTACCAAGTTTGTTACTGTTTTGGCGTGGACTTAGGAAGTTTGTACCAAGTTTGTTACTGTTTTGGCGTGGACTTAGGAAGTTTTTACCAAGTTTGTTACTGTTTTGGCGTGGACTTAGGAAGTTTGTACCAAGTTTGGTGCTGTTTTGGCGTGGACTTAGGAAGTTTGTACCAAGTTTGTTACTGTTTTGGCGTGGACTTAGGAAGTTTGTACCAAGTTTGTTACTGTTTTGGCGTGGACTTAGGAAGTTTGTACCAAGTTTGGTGCTGTTTTGGCGTGGACTAAGGAAGTTTGTACCAAGTTTGTTACTGTTTTGGCGTGGACTTAGGAAGTTTGTACCAAGTTTGTTACTGTTTTGGCGTGGACTTAGGAAGTTTTTACCAAGTTTGTTACTGTTTTGGCGTGGACTTAGGAAGTTTGTACCAAGTTTGGTGCTGTTTTGGCGTGGACTTAGGAAGTTTGTACCAAGTTTGTTACTGTTTTGGCGTGGACTTAGGAACTTTGCACCAAGTTTGTTACTGTTTTGGCGTGGACTTAGGAAGTTTGTACCAAGTTTGGTGCTGTTTTGGCGTGGACTTAGGAAGTTTGTACCAAGTTTGTTACTGTTTTGGCGTGGACTTAGGAAGTTTGTACCAAGTTTGGTGCTGTTTTGGCGTGGACTTATGAAGTTTGTACCAAGTTTGTTACTGTTTTGGCGTGGACTTAGGAAGTTTGTACCAAGTTTGTTACTGTTTTGGCGTGGACTTAGGAAGTTTGTACCAAGTTTGTTACTGTTTTGGCGTGGACTTAGGAAGTTTGTACCAAGTTTGGTGCTGTTTTGGCGTGGACTTAGGAAGTTTGTACCAAGTTTGTTACTGTTTTGGCGTGGACTTAGGAAGTTTGTACCAAGTTTGGTGCTGTTTTGGCGTGGACTTAGGAAGTTTGTACCAAGTTTGTTACTGTTTTGGCGTGGACTTAGGAACTTTGCACCAAGTTTGTTATTGTTTTGGCGTGGACTTAGGAAGTTTGTTCCAAGTTTGGTGCTGTTTTGGCGTGGACTTAGGAAGTTTGTACCAAGTTTGTTACTGTTTTGGCGTGGACTTAGGAAGTTTGTACCAAGTTTGTTACTGTTTTGGCGTGGACTAAGGAAGTTTGTACCAAGTTTGGTGATGTTTTGGCGTGGACTTACGAAGTTTGTACCAAGTTTGGTGATGTTTTGGCGTGGACTTAGGAAGTTTGTATCAAGTTTGGTGCTGTTTTGGCGTGGACTTAGGAAGTTTGTACCAAGTTTGGTGATGTTTTGGCGTGGACTTACGAAGTTTGTACCAAGTTTGGTGCTGTTTTGGCGTGGACTTAGGAAGTTTGTACCAAGTTTGTTACTGTTTTGGCGTGGACTTAGGAAGTTTGTACCAAGTTTGTTACTGTTTTGGCGTGGACTTAGGAAGTTTGTACCAAGTTTGGTGCTGTTTTGGCGTGGACTTAGGAAGTTTGTACCAAGTTTGTTACTGTTTTGGCGTGGACTTAGGAAGATTGTACCAAGTTTGTTACTGTTTTGGCGTGGACTTAGGAAGTTTGTACCAAGTTTGGTGCTGTTTTGGCGTGGACCTAGGAAGTTTGTACCAAGTTTGTTACTGTTTTGGCGTGGACTTAGGAAGTTTGTACCAAGTTTGTTACTGTTTTGGCGTGGACTTAGGAAGTTTGTACCAAGTTTGTTACTGTTTTGGCGTGGACTTAGGAAGTTTGTACCAAGTTTGTTACTGTTTTGGCGTGGACTAAGGAAGTTTGTACCAAGTTTGGTGCTGTTTTGGCGTGGACTTAGGAAGTTTGTACCAAGTTTGTTACTGTTTTGGCGTGGACTTAGGAAGTTTGTACCAAGTTTGGTGCTGTTTTGGCGTGGACTTAGGAAGTTTGTACCTAGTTTGTTTCTGTTTTGGCGTGGACTTAGGAAGTTTGTACCAAGTTTGTTACTGTTTTGGCGTGGACTTAGGAAGTTTGTTCCAAGTTTGTTACTGTTTTGGCGTGGACTTAGGAAGTTTGTACCAAGTTTGTTACTGTTTTGGCGTGGACTTAGGAAGTTTGTATCAAGTTTGGTGCTGTTTTGGCGTGGACTTAGAAAGTTTGTATCAAGTTTGGTGCTGTTTTGGCGTGGACTTAGAAAGTTTGTATCAAGTTTGGTGCTGTTTTGGCGTGGACTTAGGAAGTTTGTACCAAGTTTGTTACTGTTTTGGCGTGGACTTAGGAAGTTTGTACCAAGTTTGTTACTGTTTTGGCGTGGACTTAGGAAGTTTGTACCAAGTTTGTTACTGTTTTGGCGTGGACTTAGGAAGTTTCTACCAAGTTTGTTACTGTTTTGGCGTGGACTTAGGAAGTTTGTATCAAGTTTGGTGCTGTTTTGGCGTGGACTTAGAAAGTTTGTATCAAGTTTGGTGCTGTTTTGGCGTGGACTTAGAAAGTTTGTACCAAGTTTGTTACTGTTTTGGCGTGGACTTAGGAAGTTTGTACCAAGTTTGTTACTGTTTTGGCGTGGACTTAGGAAGTTTGTACCAAGTTTGTTACTGTTTTGGCGTGGACTTAGGAAGTTTGTACCAAGTTTGTTACTGTTTTGGCGTGGACTTAGGAAGTTTGTACCAAGTTTGGTGCTGTTTTGGCGTGGACTTAGGAAGTTTGTACCAAGTTTGTTACTGTTTTGGCGTGGACTTTGGAAGTTTGTATCAAGTTTGGTGCTGTTTTGGCGTGGACTTAGGAAGTTTGTATCTAGTTTGTTTCTGTTTTGGCGTGGACTTAGGAAGTTTGTACCAAGTTTGTTACTGTTTTGGCGTGGACTTAGGAAGTTTGTACCAAGTTTGGTGCTGTTTTGGCGTGGACTTAGGAAGTTTGTACCAAGTTTGTTACTGTTTTGGCGTGGACTTAGGAAGTTTGTACCAAGTTTGTTACTGTTTTGGCGTGGACTTAGGAAGTTTGTACCAAGTTTGTTACTGCTTTGGCGTGGACTTAGAAAGTTTGTATCAAGTTTGGTGCTGTTTTGGCGTGGACTTAGAAAGTTTGTATCAAGTTTGGTGCTGTTTTGGCGTGGACTTAGGAAGTTTGTACCTAGTTTGTTTCTGTTTTGGCGTGGACTTAGGAACTTTGCACCAAGTTTGTTACTGTTTTGGCGTGGACTTAGGAAGTTTGTATCAAGTTTGTTACTGTTTTGGCGTGGACTTAGGAAGTTTGTACCTAGTTTGTTTCTGTTTTGGCGTGGACTTAGGAAGTTTGTACCAAGTTTGTTTCTGTTTTGGCGCGGACTTACGAAGTTTGTACCAAGTTTGGTGCTGTTTTGGCGCGGACTTAGGAAGTTTGTACCAAGTTTGGTGCTGTTTTGGCGTGGACTTAGGAAGTTTGTATCAAGTTTGGTGCTGTTTTGGCGTGGACTTAGAAAGTTTGTATCAAGTTTGGTGCTGTTTTGGCGTGGACTTAGAAAGTTTGTATCAAGTTTGGTGCTGTTTTGGCGTGGACTTAGAAAGTTTGTATCAAGTTTGGTGCTGTTTTGGCGTGGACTTAGAAAGTTTGTATCAAGTTTGGTGCTGTTTTGGCGTGGACTTAGGAAGTTTGTACCTAGTTTGTTTCTGTTTTGGCGTGGACTTAGGAAGTTTGTACCAAGTTTGTTTCTGTTTTGGCGCGGACTTACGAAGTTTGTACCAAGTTTGGTGCTGTTTTGGCGTGGACTTAGGAAGTTTGTACCAAGTTTGTTACTGTTTTGGCGTGGACTTAGGAAGTTTGTACCAAGTTTGTTACTGTTTTGGCGTGGACTTAGGAAGTTTGTACCAAGTTTGTTACTGTTTTGGCGTGGACTTAGGAAGTTTGTATCAAGTTTGGTGATGTTTTGGCGTGGACTTAGGAAGTTTGTACCAAGTTTGGTGCTGTTTTGGCGTGGACTTAGGAAGTTTGTATCAAGTTTGGTGCTGTTTTGGCGTGGACTTAGGAAGTTTGTACCAAGTTTGTTACTGTTTTGGCGTGGACTTAGGAAGTTTGTATCAAGTTTGGTGCTGTTTTGGCGTGGACTTAGAAAGTTTGTATCAAGTTTGGTGCTGTTTTGGCGTGGACTTAGGAAGTTTGTACCAAGTTTGTTACTGTTTTGGCGTGGACTTAGGAAGTTTGTATCAAGTTTGGTGATGTTTTGGCGTGGACTTAGGAAGTTTGTACCAAGTTTGGTGCTGTTTTGGCGTGGACTTAGGAAGTTTGTACCAAGTTTGTTACTGTTTTGGCGTGGACTTAGGAAGTTTGTACCAAGTTTGTTTCTGTTTTGGCGTGGACTTAGGAAGTTTGTACCAAGTTTGTTACTGTTTTGGCGTGGACTTAGGAAGTTTGTACCAAGTTTGTTACTGTTTTGGCGTGGACTTAGGAAGTTTGTACCAAGTTTGGTGCTGTTTTGGCGTGGACTTAGGAAGTTTGTACCAAGTTTGTTACTGTTTTGGCGTGGACTTAGGAAGTTTGTTACTGTTTTGGCGTGGACTTAGGAAGTTTGTACCAAGTTTGTTACTGTTTTGGCGTGGACTTAGGAAGTTTGTACCAAGTTTGTTACTGTTTTGGCGTGGACTTAGAAAGTTTGTATCAAGTTTGGTGCTGTTTTGGCGTGGACTTAGGAACTTTGCACCAAGTTTGTTACTGTTTTGGCGTGGACTTAGGAAGTTTGTATCAAGTTTGTTACTGTTTTGGCGTGGACTTAGGAAGTTTGTACCTAGTTTGTTTCTGTTTTGGCGTGGACTTAGGAAGTTTGTACCAAGTTTGTTTCTGTTTTGGCGCGGACTTACGAAGTTTGTACCAAGTTTGGTGCTGTTTTGGCGCGGACTTAGGAAGTTTGTACCAAGTTTGTTACTGTTTTGGCGTGGTCTTATGAAGTTTGTACCAAGTTTGGTGCTGTTTTGGCGTGGACTTAGAAAGTTTGTATCAAGTTTGGTGCTGTTTTGGCGTGGACTTAGAAAGTTTGTATCAAGTTTGGTGCTGTTTTGGCGTGGACTTAGAAAGTTTGTATCAAGTTTGGTGCTGTTTTGGCGTGGACTTAGAAAGGTTGTATCAAGTTTGGTGCTGTTTTGGCGTGGACTTAGAAAGTTTGTATCAAGTTTGGTGCTGTTTTGGCGTGGACTTAGGAAGTTTGTACCAAGTTTGTTACTGTTTTGGCGTGGACTTAGGAAGTTTGTACCAAGTTTGGTGCTGTTTTGGCGTGGACTTAGGAAGTTTGTACCAAGTTTGTTACTGTTTTGGCGTGGACTTAGGAAGTTTGTTACTGTTTTGGCGTGGACTTAGGAAGTTTGTACCAAGTTTGTTACTGTTTTGGCGTGGACTTAGGAAGTTTGTACCAAGTTTGTTACTGTTTTGGCGTGGACTTAGAAAGTTTGTATCAAGTTTGGTGCTGTTTTGGCGTGGACTTAGGAACTTTGCACCAAGTTTGTTACTGTTTTGGCGTGGACTTAGGAAGTTTGTATCAAGTTTGTTACTGTTTTGGCGTGGACTTAGGAAGTTTGTACCTAGTTTGTTTCTGTTTTGGCGTGGACTTAGGAAGTTTGTACCAAGTTTGTTTCTGTTTTGGCGCGGACTTACGAAGTTTGTACCAAGTTTGGTGCTGTTTTGGCGCGGACTTAGGAAGTTTGTACCAAGTTTGGTGCTGTTTTGGCGTGGACTTAGGAAGTTTGTATCAAGTTTGGTGCTGTTTTGGCGTGGACTTAGAAAGTTTGTATCAAGTTTGGTGCTGTTTTGGCGTGGACTTAGAAAGTTTGTTTCAAGTTTAGTGCTGTTTTGGCGTGGACTTAGAAAGTTTGTATCAAGTTTGGTGCTGTTTTGGCGTGGACTTAGAAAGTTTGTATCAAGTTTGGTGCTGTTTTGGCGTGGACTTAGAAAGTTTGTATCAAGTTTGTTACTGTTTTGGCGTGGACTTAGGAAGTTTGTACCAAGTTTGTTACTGTTTTGGCGTGGACTTAGGAAGTTTGTACCAAGTTTGGTGCTGTTTTGGCGTGGACTTAGGAAGTTTGTACCAAGTTTGTTACTGTTTTGGCGTGGACTTAGGAAGTTTGTACCAAGTTTGTTACTGTTTTGGCGTGGACTTAGGAAGTTTGTATCAAGTTTGGTGCTGTTTTGGCGTGGACTTAGGAAGTTTGTACCAAGTTTGTTACTGTTTTGGCGTGGACTTAGGAAGTTTGTATCAAGTTTGGTGCTGTTTTGGCGTGGACTTAGAAAGTTTGTATCAAGTTTGGTGCTGTTTTGGCGTGGACTTAGGAAGTTTGTATCAAGTTTGGTGATGTTTTGGCGTGGACTTAGGAAGTTTGTACCAAGTTTGGTGCTGTTTTGGCGTGGACTTAGGAAGTTTGTACCAAGTTTGTTACTGTTTTGGCGTGGACTTAGGAAGTTTGTACCAAGTTTGTTACTGTTTTGGCGTGGACTTAGGAAGTTTGTACCAAGTTTGGTGCTGTTTTGGCGTGGACTTAGGAAGTTTGTACCAAGTTTGTTACTGTTTTGGCGTGGACTTAGGAAGTTTGTTACTGTTTTGGCGTGGACTTAGGAAGTTTGTACCAAGTTTGTTACTGTTTTGGCGTGGACTTAGGAAGTTTGTACCAAGTTTGTTACTGTTTTGGCGTGGACTTAGAAAGTTTGTACCTAGTTTGTTTCTGTTTTGGCGTGGACTTAGGAACTTTGCACCAAGTTTGTTACTGTTTTGGCGTGGACTTAGGAAGTTTGTATCAAGTTTGTTACTGTTTTGGCGTGGACTTAGGAAGTTTGTACCTAGTTTGTTTCTGTTTTGGCGTGGACTTAGGAAGTTTGTACCAAGTTTGTTTCTGTTTTGGCGCGGACTTACGAAGTTTGTACCAAGTTTGGTGCTGTTTTGGCGCGGACTTAGGAAGTTTGTACCAAGTTTGGTGCTGTTTTGGCGTGGACTTAGGAAGTTTGTATCAAGTTTGGTGCTGTTTTGGCGTGGACTTAGAAAGTTTGTATCAAGTTTGGTGCTGTTTTGGCGTGGACTTAGAAAGTTTGTATCAAGTTTGGTGCTGTTTTGGCGTGGACTTAGGAAGTTTGTACCTAGTTTGTTTCTGTTTTGGCGTGGACTTAGGAAGTTTGTACCAAGTTTGTTTCTGTTTTGGCGCGGACTTACGAAGTTTGTACCAAGTTTGGTGCTGTTTTGGCGTGGACTTAGGAAGTTTGTACCAAGTTTGTTACTGTTTTGGCGTGGACTTAGGAAGTTTGTACCAAGTTTGTTACTGTTTTGGCGTGGACTTAGGAAGTTTGTACCAAGTTTGTTACTGTTTTGGCGTGGACTTAGGAAATTTGTACCAAGTTTGGTGCTGTTTTGGCGTGGACTTAGGAAGTTTGTACCAAGTTTGTTACTGTTTTGGCGTGGAGTTAGGAAGTTTGTACCAAGTTTGTTACTGTTTTGGCGTGGACTTAGGAAGTTTGTACCAAGTTTGTTACTGTTTTGGCGTGGACTTAGGAAGTTTGTACCAAGTTTGTTACTGTTTTGGCGTGGACTTAGGAAGTTTGTACAAAGTTTGTTACTGTTTTGGCGTGGACTTAGGAACTTTGCACCAAGTTTGTTACTGTTTTGGCGTTGACTTAGGAAGTTTGTACCAAGTTTGTTACTGTTTTGGCGTGGACTTAGGAAGTTTGTACCAAGTTTGTTACTGTTTTGGCGTGGACTTAGGAAGTTTGTACCAAGTTTGTTACTGTTTTGGCGTGGACTTAGGAAATTTGTACCAAGTTTGGTGCTGTTTTGGCGTGGACTTAGGAAGTTTGTACCAAGTTTGTTACTGTTTTGGCGTGGAGTTAGGAAGTTTGTACCAAGTTTGTTACTGTTTTGGCGTGGACTTAGGAAGTTTGTACCAAGTTTGTTACTGTTTTGGCGCGGACTTAGGAAGTTTACACCAAGTTTGGTGCTGTTTTGGCGTGGATTTAGGAAGCTTGTATCAAGTTTGGTGCTGTTTTGGCGTGGACTTAGGAAGTTTGTACCTAGTTTGTTTCTGTTTTGGCGTGGACTTAGGAACTTTGCACCAAGTTTGTTACTGTTTTGGCGTTGACTTAGGAAGTTTGTATCAAGTTTGTTACTGTTTTGGCGTGGACTTAGGAAGTTTGTACCAAGTTTGGTGCTGTTTTGGCGTGGACTTAGGAAGTTTGTACCAAGTTTGTTACTGTTTTGGCGTGGACTTAGGAAGTTTGTACCAAGTTTGTTACTGTTTTGGCGTGGACTTAGGAAGTTTGTACCAAGTTTGGTGCTGTTTTGGCGTGGACTTAGGAAGTTTGTACCAAGTTTGTTACTGTTTTGGCGTGGACTTAGGAAGTTTGTACCAAGTTTGTTACTGTTTTGGCGTGGACTTAGGAAGTTTGTATCAAGTTTGGTGCTGTTTTGGCGTGGTCTTAGGAAGTTTGTACCAAGTTTGTTACTGTTTTGGCGTGGACTTAGGAAGTTTGTACCAAGTTTGTTACTGTTTTGGCGTGGACTTAGGAAGTTTGTACCAAGTTTGTTACTGTTTTGGCGTGGACTTAGGAAGTTTGTACCAAGTTTGTTACTGTTTTGGCGTGGACTTAGGAAGTTTGTATCAAGTTTGTTACTGTTTTGGCGTGGACTTAGGAAGTTTGTACCAAGTTTGGTGCTGTTTTGGCGTGGACTTAGGAAGTTTGTACCAAGTTTGTTACTTTTTTGGCGTGGACTTAGGAAGTTTGTACCAAGTTTGTTACTGTTTTGGCGTGGACTTAGGAAGTTTGTACCAAGTTTGTTACTGTTTTGGCGTGGACTTAGGAAGTTTGTACCAAGTTTGGTGCTGTTTTGGCGTGGACTTAGGAAGTTTGTACCAAGTTTGTTACTGTTTTGGCGTGGACTTAGGAAGTTTGTACCAAGTTTGTTACTGTTTTGGCGTGGACTTAGGAAGTTTGTATCAAGTTTGGTGCTGTTTTGGCGTGGACTTAGGAAGTTTGTACCTAGTTTGCTTCTGTTTTGGCGTGGACTTAGGAACTTTGCACCAAGTTTGTTACTGTTTTGGCGTGGACTTAGGAAGTTTGTATCAAGTTTGTTACTGTTTTAGCGTGGACTTAGGATGTTTGTACCAAGTTTGGTGCTGTTTTGGCGTGGACTTAGGAAGTTTGTACCAAGTTTGTTACTGTTTTGGCGTGGACTTAGGAAGATTGTACCAAGTTTGTTACTGTTTTGGCGTGGACTTAGGAAGTTTGTACCAAGTTTGGTGCTGTTTTGGCGTGGACTTAGGAAGTTTGTACCAAGTTTGTTACTGTTTTGGCGTGGACTTAGGAAGTTTGTACCAAGTTTGTTACTGTTTTGGCGTGGACTTAGGAAGTTTGTATCAAGTTTGTTACTGTTTTGGCGTGGACTTAGGAAGTTTGTACCAAGTTTGGTGCTGTTTTGGCGTGGACTTAGGAAGTTTGTACCAAGTTTGTTACTTTTTTGGCGTGGACTTAGGAAGTTTGTACCAAGTTTGTTACTGTTTTGGCGTGGACTTAGGAAGTTTGTACCAAGTTTGGTGCTGTTTTGGCGTGGACTTAGGAAGTTTGTACCAAGTTTGTTACTGTTTTGGCGTGGACTTAGGAAGTTTGTACCAAGTTTGTTACTGTTTTGGCGTGGACTTAGGAAGTTTGTACCAAGTTTGGTGCTGTTTTGGCGTGGACTTAGGAAGTTTGTACCAAGTTTGGTGCCGTTTTGGCGTGGACTTAGGAAGTTTGTACCAAGTTTGTTACTGTTTTGGCGTTGACTTAGGAAGTGTTTACCATGTTTGTTACTGTTTTGGCGTGGACTTAGGAAGTTTGTACCAAGTTTGGTGCTGTTTTGGCGTGGACTTAGGAAGTTTGTACCACGTTTGTTACTGTTTTGGCGTGGACTTAGAAAGTTTGTATCAAGTTTGGTGCTGTTTTGGCGTGGACTTAGGAAGTTTGTACCAAGTTTGGTGCTGTTTTGGCGTGGACTTAGGAAGTTTGTACCAAGTTTGTTACTGTTTTGGCGTGGACTTATGAAGTTTGTACGAAGTTTGGTGCCGTTTTGGCGTGGACTTAGGAAGTTTGTACCAAGTTTGTTACTGTTTTGTCGTGGACTTAGGAAGTTTTTACCAAGTTTGTTACTGTTTTGGCGTGGACTTAGGAAGTTTGTACCAAGTTTGTTACTGTTTTGGCGTGGACTTAGAAAGTTTGTATCAAGTTTGGTGCTGTTTTGGCGTGGACTTAGGAAGTTTGTACCAAGTTTGGTGCTGTTTTGGCGCGGACTTACGAAGTTTGTACCAAGTTTGGTGCTGTTTTGGCGTGGACTTAGGAAGTTTGTACCAAGTTTGTTACTGTTTTGGCGTGGACTTAGGAAGTTTGTATCAAGTTTGGTGCTGTTTTGGCGTGGACTTAGGAAGTTTGTACCAAGTTTGTTTCTGTTTTGGCGCGGACTTACGAAGTTTGTCCCAAGTTTGTTTCTGTTTTGGCGCGGACTGACGAAGTTTGTACCTAGTTTGTTTCTGTTTTGGCGTGGACTTAGGAAGTTTGTACCAAGTTTGTTACTGTTTTGGCCTGGACTTAGAAAGTTTGTATCAAGTTTGGTGCTGTTTTGGCGTGGACTTAGGAAGTTTGTACCAAGTTTGTTACTGTTTTGGCGTGGACTTAGGAAGTTTGTACCAAGTTTGTTACTGTTTTGGCGTGGACTTAGGAAGTTTGTACCAAGTTTGTTACTGTTTTGGCGTGGACTTAGGAAGTTTGTACCTAGTTTGATTCTGTTTTGGCGTGGACTTAGGAAGTTTGTACCAAGTTTGGTGCTGTTTTGGCGTGGACTTAGGAAGTTTGTACCAAGTTTGTTACTGTTTTGGCGTGGACTTAGGAAGTTTGTACCTAGTTTGTTTCTGTTTTGGCGTGGACTTAGGAAGGTTGTACCAAGTTTGGTGCTGTTTTGGCGTGGACTTAGGAAGTTTGTACCAAGTTTGTTACTGTTTTGGCGTGGACTTAGGAAGTTTGTACCAAGTTTGGTGCTGTTTTGGCGTGGACTTAGGAAGTTTGTACCAAGTTTGCAAGTGTTTTTGGGTAGTTTAAAGAAGTTTCTACAAAGTTTGTATTTGACACTCTGTTGCAACTCTGTTGGAATTCGGGTAGTTGTAGGAAGTTTGTACCAAGTTTGTTACTGTTTTGGCGTGGACTTAGGAAGTTTGTACCAAGTTTGGTGCTGTTTTGGCGTGGACTTAGGAAGTTTGTACCAAGTTTGTTACTGTTTTGGCGTGGACTTAGGAAGTTTGTACCAAGTTTGTTACTGTTTTGGCGTGGACTTAGGAAGTTTGTACCAAGTTTGGTGCTGTTTTGGCGCGGACTTACGAAGTTTGTACCAAGTTTGTTACTGTTTTGGCGTGGACTTAGGAAGTTTGTACCAAGTTTGTTACTGTTTTGGCGTGGACTTAGGAAGTTTGTACCAAGTTTGGTGCTGTTTTGGCGTGGACTTAGGAAGTTTGTACCAAGTTTGGTGCTGTTTTGGCGTGGACTTAGGAAGTTTGTATCAAGTTTGGTGCTGTTTTGGCGTGGACTTAGGAAGTTTGTACCTAGTTTGTTTCTGTTTTGGCGTGGACTTAGGAAGTTTGTACCAAGTTTGTTACTGTTTTGGCGTGGACTTAGGAAGTTTGTACCAAGTTTGTTACTGTTTTGGCGTGGACTTAGGAAGTTTGTATCAAGTTTGGTGCTGTTTTGGCGTGGACTTAGGAAGTTTGTACCAAGTTTGTTTCTGTTTTGGCGCGGACTTACGAAGTTTGTCCCAAGTTTGTTTCTGTTTTGGCGCGGACTGACGAAGTTTGTACCTAGTTTGTTTCTGTTTTGGCGTGGACTTAGGAAGTTTGTACCAAGTTTGTTACTGTTTTGGCCTGGACTTAGAAAGTTTGTATCAAGTTTGGTGCTGTTTTGGCGTGGACTTAGGAAGTTTGTACCAAGTTTGTTACTGTTTTGGCGTTGACTTAGGAAGTTTGTACCAAGTTTGTTACTGTTTTGGCGTGGACTTAGGAAGTTTGTACCAAGTTTGTTACTGTTTTGGCGTGGACTTAGGAAGTTTGTACCAAGTTTGTTACTGTTTTGGCGTGGACTTAGGAAGTTTGTACCTAGTTTGATTCTGTTTTGGCGTGGACTTAGGAAGTTTGTACCAAGTTTGGTGCTGTTTTGGCGTGGACTTAGGAAGTTTGTACCAAGTTTGTTACTGTTTTGGCGTGGACTTAGGAAGTTTGTACCTAGTTTGTTTCTGTTTTGGCGTGGACTTAGGAAGGTTGAACCAAGTTTGGTGCTGTTTTGGCGTGGACTTAGGAAGTTTGTACCAAGTTTGTTACTGTTTTGGCGTGGACTTAGGAAGTTTGTACCAAGTTTGGTGCTGTTTTGGCGTGGACTTAGGAAGTTTGTACCAAGTTTGCAAGTGTTTTTGGGTAGTTTAAAGAAGTTTCTACAAAGTTTGTATTTGACACTCTGTTGCAACTCTGTTGGAATTCGGGTAGTTGTAGGAAGTTTGTACCAAGTTTGTTACTGTTTTGGCGTGGACTTAGGAAGTTTGTACCAAGTTTGGTGCTGTTTTGGCGTGGACTTAGGAAGTTTGTACCAAGTTTGTTACTGTTTTGGCGTGGACTTAGGAAGTTTGTACCAAGTTTGTTACTGTTTTGGCGTGGACTTAGGAAGTTTGTACCAAGTTTGGTGCTGTTTTGGCGCGGACTTACGAAGTTTGTACCAAGTTTGTTACTGTTTTGGCGTGGACTTAGGAAGTTTGTACCAAGTTTGTTACTGTTTTGGCGTGGACTTAGGAAGTTTGTACCAAGTTTGGTGCTGTTTTGGCGTGGACTTAGGAAGTTTGTACCAAGTTTGGTGCTGTTTTGGCGTGGACTTAGGAAGTTTGTATCAAGTTTGGTGCTGTTTTGGCGTGGACTTAGGAAGTTTGTACCTAGTTTGTTTCTGTTTTGGCGTGGACTTAGGAAGTTTGTACCAAGTTTGTTACTGTTTTGGCGTGGACTTAGGAAGTTTGTACCAAGTTTGTTTCTGTTTTGGCGCGGACTTACGAAGTTTGTTCCAAGTTTGGTGCTGTTTTGGCGTGGACTTAGGAAGTTTGTATCAAGTTTGGTGCTGTTTTGGCGTGGACTTAGGAAGTTTGTACCAAGTTTGTTACTGTTTTGGCGTGGACTTAGGAAGTTTGTACCAAGTTTGGTGCTGTTTTGGCGTGGACTTAGGAAGTTTGTACCAAGTTTGTTACTGTTTTGGCGTGGACTTAGGAAGTTTGTACCAAGTTTGTTACTGTTTTGGCGTGGTTTTAGGAAGTTTGTACCTAGTTTGTTTCTGTTTTGGCGTGGACTTAGGAAGTTTGTACCAAGTTTGGTGCTGTTTTGGCGTGGACTTAGGAAGTTTGTACCAAGTTTGTTACTGTTTTGGCGTGGACTTAGGAAGTTTGTACCAAGTTTGGTGCTGTTTTGGCGTGGACTTAGGAAGTTTGTACCAAGTTTGTTACTGTTTTGGCGTGGCCTCAGGAAGTTTGTATCAAGTTTGGTGCTGTTTTGGCGTGGACTTAGGAAGTTTGTACCAAGTTTGTTACTGTTTTGGCGTGGACTTAGGAAGTTTGTACCAAGTTTGTTACTGTTTTGGCGTGGACTTAGGAAGTTTGTACCAAGTTTGGTGCTGTTTTGGCGTGGACTTAGGAAGTTTGTATCAAGTTTGGTGCTGTTTTGGCGTGGACTTAGGAAGTTTGTATCAAGTTTGGTGCTGTTTTGGCGTGGACTTAGAAAGTTTGTATCAAGTTTGGTGCTGTTTTGGCGTGGACTTAGAAAGTTTGTATCAAGTTTGTTACTGTTTTGGCGTGGACTTAGGAAGTTTGTACCAAGTTTGGTGCTGTTTTGGCGTGGACTTAGGAAGTTTGTACCAAGTTTGCAAGTGTTTTTGGGTAGTTTTAAGAAGTTTCTACAAAGTTTGTATTTGACACTCTGTTGCGACTCTGTTGGAATTCGGGTAGTTGTAGGAAGTTTGTACCAAGTTGTTACTGTTTTGGCGTGGACTTAGGAAGTTTTTACCAAGTTTGGTGCTGTTTTGGCGTGGACTTAGGAAGTTTGTACCAAGTTTGCAAGTGTTTTTGGGTAGTTTTAAGAAGTTTCTACAAAGTTTGTATTTGACACTCTGTTGCAACTCTGTTGGAATTCGGGTAGTTGTAGGAAGTTTGTACCAAGTTTGTTACTGTTTTGGCGTGGACTTAGGAAGTTTGTACCAAGTTTGGTGCTGTTTTGGCGTGGACTTAGGAAGTTTGTACCAAGTTTGTTACTGTTTTGGCGTGGACTTAGGAAGTTTGTACCAAGTTTGTTACTGTTTTGGCGTGGACTTAGGAAGTTTGTACCAAGTTTGTTACTGTTTTGGCGTGGACTTAGGAAGTTTGTACCAAGTTTGGTGCTGTTTTTGCGTGGACTTAGGAAGTTTGTACCAAGTTTGTTACTGTTTTGGCGTGGACTTAGGAAGTTTGTACCAAGTTTGTTACTGTTTTGGCGTGGACTTAGGAAGTTTGTACCAAGTTTGTTACTGTTTTGGCGTGGACTTAGGAAGTTTGTACCAAGTTTGTTACTGTTTTGGCGTGGACTTAGGAAGTTTGTACCAAGTTTGTTACTGTTTTGGCGTGGACTTAGGAAGTTTGTACCAAGTTTGCAAGTGTTTTTGGGTAGTTTTAAGAAGTTTCTACAAAGTTTGTATTTGACACTCTGTTGCAACTCTGTTGGAATTCGGGTAGTTGTAGGAAGTTTGTACCAAGTTTGTTACTGTTTTGGCGTGGACTTAGGAAGTTTGTACCAAGTTTGTTACTGTTTTGGCGTGGACTTAGGAAGTTTGTACCAAGTTTGGTGCTGTTTTGGCGTGGACTTAGGAAGTTTGTACCAAGTTTGTTACTGTTTTGGCGTGGACTTAGGAAGTTTGTACCAAGTTTGTTACTGTTTTGGCGTGGACTTAGGAAGTTTGTACCAAGTTTGTTTCTGTTTTGGCGTGGACTTAGGAAGTTTGTACCAAGTTTGTTACTGTTTTGGCGTGGACTTAGGAAGTTTGTACCAAGTTTGGTGCTGTTTTGGCGTGGACTTAGGAAGTTTGTACCTAGTTTGTTTCTGTTTTGGCGTGGACTTAGGAAGTTTGTACCAAGTTTGTTACTGTTTTGGCGTGGACTTAGGAAGTTTGTACCAAGTTTGCAAGTGTTTTTGGGTAGTTTTAAGAAGTTTCTACAAAGTTTGTATTTGACACTCTGTTGCAACTCTGTTGGAATTCGGGTAGTTGTAGGAAGTTTGTACCAAGTTTGTTACTGTTTTGGCGTGGACTTAGGAAGTTTGTACCAAGTTTGTTACTGTTTTGGCGTGGACTTAGGAAGTTTGTACCAAGTTTGGTGCTGTTTTGGCGTGGACTTAGGAAGTTTGTACCAAGTTTGTTACTGTTTTGGCGTGGACTTAGGAAGTTTGTACCAAGTTTGGTGCTGTTTTGGCGTGGACTTAGGAAGTTTGTACCTAGTTTGTTTCTGTTTTGGCGTGGACTTAGGAAGTTTGTACCAAGTTTGTTACTGTTTTGGCGTGGACTTAGGAAGTTTGTACCAAGTTTGTTACTGTTTTGGCGTGGACTTAGGAAGTTTGTACCAAGTTTGGTGCTGTTTTGGCGTGGACTTAGGAAGTTTGTACCAAGTTTGTTACTGTTTTGGCGTGGACTTAGGAAGTTTGTACCAAGTTTGTTACTGTTTTGGCGTGGACTTAGGAAGTTTGTACCAAGTTTGGTGCTGTTTTGGCGTGGACTTAGGAAGTTTGTATCAAGTTTGGTGCTGTTTTGGCGTGGACTTAGGAAGTTTGTACCTAGTTTGTTTCTGTTTTGGCGTGGACTTAGGAAGTTTGTACCAAGTTTGTTACTGTTTTGGCGTGGACTTAGGAAGTTTTTACCAAGTTTGGTGCTGTTTTGGCGTGGACTTAGGAAGTTTGTACCAAGTTTGCAAGTGTTTTTGGGTAGTTTTAAGAAGTTTCTACAAAGTTTGTATTTGACACTCTGTTGCAACTCTGTTGGAATTCGGGTAGTTGTAGGAAGTTTGTACCAAGTTGTTACTGTTTTGGCGTGGACTTAGGAAGTTTTTACCAAGTTTGGTGCTGTTTTGGCGTGGACTTAGGAAGTTTGTACCAAGTTTGCAAGTGTTTTTGGGTAGTTTTAAGAAGTTTCTACAAAGTTTGTATTTGACACTCTGTTGCAACTCTGTTGGAATTCGGGTAGTTGTAGGAAGTTTGTACCAAGTTTGGTGCTGTTTTGGCGTGGACTTAGGAAGTTTGTATCAAGTTTGGTGCTGTTTTGGCGTGGACTTAGGAAGTTTGTACCTAGTTTGTTACTGTTTTGGCGTGGACTTAGGAAGTTTGTACCAAGTTTGGTGCTGTTTTGGCGTGGACTTAGGAAGTTTGTACCAAGTTTGCAAGTGTTTTTGGGTAGTTTTAAGAAGTTTCTACAAAGTTTGTATTTGACACTCTGTTGCAACTCTGTTGGAATTCGGGTAGTTGTAGGAAGTTTGTACCAAGTTTGTTACTGTTTTGGCGTGGACTTAGGAAGTTTGTACCAAGTTTGGTGCTGTTTTGGCGTGGACTTAGGAAGTTTGTACCAAGTTTGTTACTGTTTTGGCGTGGACTTAGGAAGTTTGTACCAAGTTTGTTACTGTTTTGGCGTGGACTTAGGAAGTTTGTACCATGTTTGTTACTGTTTTGGCGTGGACTTAGGAAGTTTGTACCAAGTTTGGTGCTGTTTTGGCGTGGACTTAGGAAGTTTGTACCAAGTTTGCAAGTGTTTTTGGGTAGTTTAAAGAAGTTTCTACAAAGTTTGTATTTGACACTCTGTTGCAACTCTGTTGGAATTCGGGTAGTTGTAGGAAGTTTGTACCAAGTTTGTTACTGTTTTGGCGTGGACTTAGGAAGTTTGTACCAAGTTTGGTGCTGTTTTGGCGTGGACTTAGGAAGTTTGTACCAAGTTTGTTACTGTTTTGGCGTGGACTTAGGAAGTTTGTACCAAGTTTGTTACTGTTTTGGCGTGGACTTAGGAAGTTTGTACCAAGTTTGTTACTGTTTTGGCGTGGACTTAGGAAGTTTGTACCAAGTTTGGTGCTGTTTTTGCGTGGACTTAGGAAGTTTGTACCAAGTTTGGTGCTGTTTTGGCGTGGACTTAGGAAGTTTGTACCATGTTTGTTACTGTTTTGGCGTGGACTTAGGAAGTTTGTACCAAGTTTGTTACTGTTTTGGCGTGGACTTAGGAAGTTTGTACCAAGTTTGTTACTGTTTTGGCGTGGACTTAGGAAGTTTGTACCAAGTTTGTTACTGTTTTGGCGTGGACTTAGGAAGTTTGTACCAAGTTTGCAAGTGTTTTTGGGTAGTTTTAAGAAGTTTCTACAAAGTTTGTATTTGACACTCTGTTGCAACTCTGTTGGAATTCGGGTAGTTGTAGGAAGTTTGTACCAAGTTTGTTACTGTTTTGGCGCGGACTTAGAAAGTTTGTATCAAGTTTGGTGCTGTTTTGGCGTGGACTTAGGAAGTTTGTACCAAGTTTGTTACTGTTTTGGCGTGGACTTAGGAACTTTGCACCAAGTTTGTTACTGTTTTGGCGTGGACTTAGGAAGTTTGTATCAAGTTTGGTGCTGTTTTGGCGTGGACTTAGGAAGTTTGTACCAAGTTTGTTACTGTTTTGGCGTGGACTTAGGAAGTTTGTACCAAGTTTGTTACTGTTTTGGCGTGGACTTAGGAAGTTTGTACCAAGTTTGGTGCTGTTTTTGCGTGGACTTAGGAAGTTTGTACCAAGTTTGGTGCTGTTTTGGCGTGGACTTAGGAAGTTTGTACCATGTTTGTTACTGTTTTGGCGTGGACTTAGGAAGTTTGTACCAAGTTTGTTACTGTTTTGGCGTGGACTTAGGAAGTTTGTACCAAGTTTGTTACTGTTTTGGCGTGGACTTAGGAAGTTTGTACCAAGTTTGTTACTGTTTTGGCGTGGACTTAGGAAGTTTGTACCAAGTTTGCAAGTGTTTTTGGGTAGTTTTAAGAAGTTTCTACAAAGTTTGTATTTGACACTCTGTTGCAACTCTGTTGGAATTCGGGTAGTTGTAGGAAGTTTGCACCAAGTTTGTTTCTGTTTTGGCGCGGACTTAGAAAGTTTGTATCAAGTTTGGTGCTGTTTTGGCGTGGACTTAGGAAGTTTGTACCAAGTTTGTTACTGTTTTGGCGTGGACTTAGGAACTTTGCACCAAGTTTGTTACTGTTTTGGCGTGGACTTAGGAAGTTTGTATCAAGTTTGGTGCTGTTTTGGCGTGGACTTAGGAAGTTTGTACCAAGTTTGTTACTGTTTTGGCGTGGACTTAGGAAGTTTGTACCAAGTTTGGTGCTGTTTTGGCGCGGACTTACGAAGTTTGTACCAAGTTTGGTGCTGTTTTGGCGTGGACTTAGGAAGTTTGTACCAAGTTTGGTGCTGTTTTGGCGTGGACTTAGGAAGTTTGTACCAAGTTTGTTACTGTTTTGGCGTGGACTTAGGAAGTTTGTACCAAGTTTGTTACTGTTTTGGCGTGGTTTTAGGAAGTTTGTACCTAGTTTGTTTCTGTTTTGGCGTGGACTTAGGAAGTTTGTACCAAGTTTGGTGCTGTTTTGGCGTGGACTTAGGAAGTTTGTACCAAGTTTGTTACTGTTTTGGCGTGGACTTAGGAAGTTTGTACCAAGTTTGGTGCTGTTTTGGCGTGGACTTAGGAAGTTTGTACCAAGTTTGTTACTGTTTTGGCGTGGCCTCAGGAAGTTTGTATCAAGTTTGGTGCTGTTTTGGCGTGGACTTAGGAAGTTTGTACCAAGTTTGTTACTGTTTTGGCGTGGACTTAGGAAGTTTGTACCAAGTTTGTTACTGTTTTGGCGTGGACTTAGGAAGTTTGTACCAAGTTTGGTGCTGTTTTGGCGTGGACTTAGGAAGTTTGTATCAAGTTTGGTGCTGTTTTGGCGTGGACTTAGGAAGTTTGTATCAAGTTTGGTGCTGTTTTGGCGTGGACTTAGAAAGTTTGTATCAAGTTTGGTGCTGTTTTGGCGTGGACTTAGAAAGTTTGTATCAAGTTTGTTACTGTTTTGGCGTGGACTTAGGAAGTTTGTACCAAGTTTGGTGCTGTTTTGGCGTGGACTTAGGAAGTTTGTACCAAGTTTGCAAGTGTTTTTGGGTAGTTTTAAGAAGTTTCTACAAAGTTTGTATTTGACACTCTGTTGCGACTCTGTTGGAATTCGGGTAGTTGTAGGAAGTTTGTACCAAGTTGTTACTGTTTTGGCGTGGACTTAGGAAGTTTTTACCAAGTTTGGTGCTGTTTTGGCGTGGACTTAGGAAGTTTGTACCAAGTTTGCAAGTGTTTTTGGGTAGTTTTAAGAAGTTTCTACAAAGTTTGTATTTGACACTCTGTTGCAACTCTGTTGGAATTCGGGTAGTTGTAGGAAGTTTGTACCAAGTTTGTTACTGTTTTGGCGTGGACTTAGGAAGTTTGTACCAAGTTTGGTGCTGTTTTGGCGTGGACTTAGGAAGTTTGTACCAAGTTTGTTACTGTTTTGGCGTGGACTTAGGAAGTTTGTACCAAGTTTGTTACTGTTTTGGCGTGGACTTAGGAAGTTTGTACCAAGTTTGTTACTGTTTTGGCGTGGACTTAGGAAGTTTGTACCAAGTTTGGTGCTGTTTTTGCGTGGACTTAGGAAGTTTGTACCAAGTTTGTTACTGTTTTGGCGTGGACTTAGGAAGTTTGTACCAAGTTTGTTACTGTTTTGGCGTGGACTTAGGAAGTTTGTACCAAGTTTGTTACTGTTTTGGCGTGGACTTAGGAAGTTTGTACCAAGTTTGTTACTGTTTTGGCGTGGACTTAGGAAGTTTGTACCAAGTTTGTTACTGTTTTGGCGTGGACTTAGGAAGTTTGTACCAAGTTTGCAAGTGTTTTTGGGTAGTTTTAAGAAGTTTCTACAAAGTTTGTATTTGACACTCTGTTGCAACTCTGTTGGAATTCGGGTAGTTGTAGGAAGTTTGTACCAAGTTTGTTACTGTTTTGGCGTGGACTTAGGAAGTTTGTACCAAGTTTGTTACTGTTTTGGCGTGGACTTAGGAAGTTTGTACCAAGTTTGGTGCTGTTTTGGCGTGGACTTAGGAAGTTTGTACCAAGTTTGTTACTGTTTTGGCGTGGACTTAGGAAGTTTGTACCAAGTTTGTTACTGTTTTGGCGTGGACTTAGGAAGTTTGTACCAAGTTTGTTTCTGTTTTGGCGTGGACTTAGGAAGTTTGTACCAAGTTTGTTACTGTTTTGGCGTGGACTTAGGAAGTTTGTACCAAGTTTGGTGCTGTTTTGGCGTGGACTTAGGAAGTTTGTACCTAGTTTGTTTCTGTTTTGGCGTGGACTTAGGAAGTTTGTACCAAGTTTGTTACTGTTTTGGCGTGGACTTAGGAAGTTTGTACCAAGTTTGCAAGTGTTTTTGGGTAGTTTTAAGAAGTTTCTACAAAGTTTGTATTTGACACTCTGTTGCAACTCTGTTGGAATTCGGGTAGTTGTAGGAAGTTTGTACCAAGTTTGTTACTGTTTTGGCGTGGACTTAGGAAGTTTGTACCAAGTTTGTTACTGTTTTGGCGTGGACTTAGGAAGTTTGTACCAAGTTTGGTGCTGTTTTGGCGTGGACTTAGGAAGTTTGTACCAAGTTTGTTACTGTTTTGGCGTGGACTTAGGAAGTTTGTACCAAGTTTGGTGCTGTTTTGGCGTGGACTTAGGAAGTTTGTACCTAGTTTGTTTCTGTTTTGGCGTGGACTTAGGAAGTTTGTACCAAGTTTGTTACTGTTTTGGCGTGGACTTAGGAAGTTTGTACCAAGTTTGTTACTGTTTTGGCGTGGACTTAGGAAGTTTGTACCAAGTTTGGTGCTGTTTTGGCGTGGACTTAGGAAGTTTGTACCAAGTTTGTTACTGTTTTGGCGTGGACTTAGGAAGTTTGTACCAAGTTTGTTACTGTTTTGGCGTGGACTTAGGAAGTTTGTACCAAGTTTGGTGCTGTTTTGGCGTGGACTTAGGAAGTTTGTATCAAGTTTGGTGCTGTTTTGGCGTGGACTTAGGAAGTTTGTACCTAGTTTGTTTCTGTTTTGGCGTGGACTTAGGAAGTTTGTACCAAGTTTGTTACTGTTTTGGCGTGGACTTAGGAAGTTTTTACCAAGTTTGGTGCTGTTTTGGCGTGGACTTAGGAAGTTTGTACCAAGTTTGCAAGTGTTTTTGGGTAGTTTTAAGAAGTTTCTACAAAGTTTGTATTTGACACTCTGTTGCAACTCTGTTGGAATTCGGGTAGTTGTAGGAAGTTTGTACCAAGTTGTTACTGTTTTGGCGTGGACTTAGGAAGTTTTTACCAAGTTTGGTGCTGTTTTGGCGTGGACTTAGGAAGTTTGTACCAAGTTTGCAAGTGTTTTTGGGTAGTTTTAAGAAGTTTCTACAAAGTTTGTATTTGACACTCTGTTGCAACTCTGTTGGAATTCGGGTAGTTGTAGGAAGTTTGTACCAAGTTTGGTGCTGTTTTGGCGTGGACTTAGGAAGTTTGTATCAAGTTTGGTGCTGTTTTGGCGTGGACTTAGGAAGTTTGTACCTAGTTTGTTACTGTTTTGGCGTGGACTTAGGAAGTTTGTACCAAGTTTGGTGCTGTTTTGGCGTGGACTTAGGAAGTTTGTACCAAGTTTGCAAGTGTTTTTGGGTAGTTTTAAGAAGTTTCTACAAAGTTTGTATTTGACACTCTGTTGCAACTCTGTTGGAATTCGGGTAGTTGTAGGAAGTTTGTACCAAGTTTGTTACTGTTTTGGCGTGGACTTAGGAAGTTTGTACCAAGTTTGGTGCTGTTTTGGCGTGGACTTAGGAAGTTTGTACCAAGTTTGTTACTGTTTTGGCGTGGACTTAGGAAGTTTGTACCAAGTTTGTTACTGTTTTGGCGTGGACTTAGGAAGTTTGTACCATGTTTGTTACTGTTTTGGCGTGGACTTAGGAAGTTTGTACCAAGTTTGGTGCTGTTTTGGCGTGGACTTAGGAAGTTTGTACCAAGTTTGCAAGTGTTTTTGGGTAGTTTAAAGAAGTTTCTACAAAGTTTGTATTTGACACTCTGTTGCAACTCTGTTGGAATTCGGGTAGTTGTAGGAAGTTTGTACCAAGTTTGTTACTGTTTTGGCGTGGACTTAGGAAGTTTGTACCAAGTTTGGTGCTGTTTTGGCGTGGACTTAGGAAGTTTGTACCAAGTTTGTTACTGTTTTGGCGTGGACTTAGGAAGTTTGTACCAAGTTTGTTACTGTTTTGGCGTGGACTTAGGAAGTTTGTACCAAGTTTGTTACTGTTTTGGCGTGGACTTAGGAAGTTTGTACCAAGTTTGGTGCTGTTTTTGCGTGGACTTAGGAAGTTTGTACCAAGTTTGGTGCTGTTTTGGCGTGGACTTAGGAAGTTTGTACCATGTTTGTTACTGTTTTGGCGTGGACTTAGGAAGTTTGTACCAAGTTTGTTACTGTTTTGGCGTGGACTTAGGAAGTTTGTACCAAGTTTGTTACTGTTTTGGCGTGGACTTAGGAAGTTTGTACCAAGTTTGTTACTGTTTTGGCGTGGACTTAGGAAGTTTGTACCAAGTTTGCAAGTGTTTTTGGGTAGTTTTAAGAAGTTTCTACAAAGTTTGTATTTGACACTCTGTTGCAACTCTGTTGGAATTCGGGTAGTTGTAGGAAGTTTGTACCAAGTTTGTTACTGTTTTGGCGCGGACTTAGAAAGTTTGTATCAAGTTTGGTGCTGTTTTGGCGTGGACTTAGGAAGTTTGTACCAAGTTTGTTACTGTTTTGGCGTGGACTTAGGAACTTTGCACCAAGTTTGTTACTGTTTTGGCGTGGACTTAGGAAGTTTGTATCAAGTTTGGTGCTGTTTTGGCGTGGACTTAGGAAGTTTGTACCAAGTTTGTTACTGTTTTGGCGTGGACTTAGGAAGTTTGTACCAAGTTTGTTACTGTTTTGGCGTGGACTTAGGAAGTTTGTACCAAGTTTGGTGCTGTTTTTGCGTGGACTTAGGAAGTTTGTACCAAGTTTGGTGCTGTTTTGGCGTGGACTTAGGAAGTTTGTACCATGTTTGTTACTGTTTTGGCGTGGACTTAGGAAGTTTGTACCAAGTTTGTTACTGTTTTGGCGTGGACTTAGGAAGTTTGTACCAAGTTTGTTACTGTTTTGGCGTGGACTTAGGAAGTTTGTACCAAGTTTGTTACTGTTTTGGCGTGGACTTAGGAAGTTTGTACCAAGTTTGCAAGTGTTTTTGGGTAGTTTTAAGAAGTTTCTACAAAGTTTGTATTTGACACTCTGTTGCAACTCTGTTGGAATTCGGGTAGTTGTAGGAAGTTTGCACCAAGTTTGTTTCTGTTTTGGCGCGGACTTAGAAAGTTTGTATCAAGTTTGGTGCTGTTTTGGCGTGGACTTAGGAAGTTTGTACCAAGTTTGTTACTGTTTTGGCGTGGACTTAGGAACTTTGCACCAAGTTTGTTACTGTTTTGGCGTGGACTTAGGAAGTTTGTATCAAGTTTGGTGCTGTTTTGGCGTGGACTTAGGAAGTTTGTACCAAGTTTGTTACTGTTTTGGCGTGGACTTAGGAAGTTTGTACCAAGTTTGGTGCTGTTTTGGCGCGGACTTACGAAGTTTGTACCAAGTTTGGTGCTGTTTTGGCGTGGACTTAGGAATTTTTTACCAAGTTTGGTAGTGTTTTGGCGTGGACTTAGGAAGTTTGTATCAAGTTTGGTGCTGTTTTGGCGTGGACTTAGAAAGTTTGTATCAAGTTTGTTACTGTTTTGGCGTGGACTTAGGAAGTTTGTACCAAGTTTGTTACTGTTTTGGCGTGGACTTAGGAAGTTTGTACCAAGTTTGTTACTGTTTTGGCGTGGACTTAGGAAGTTTGTACCAAGTTTGTTACTGTTTTGGCGTGGACTTAGGAAGTTTGTACCTAGTTTGTTTCTGTTTTGGCGTGGACTTAGGAAGTTTGTATCAAGTTTGGTGCTGTTTTGGCGTGGACTTAGGAAGTTTGTACCAAGTTTGGTGCTGTTTTGGCGTGGACTTAGGAAGTTTGTACCAAGTTTGGTGCTGTTTTGGCGTGGACTTAGGAAGTTTGTACCAAGTTTGTTACTGTTTTGGCGTGGACTTAGGAAGTTTGTACCTAGTTTGTTTCTGTTTTGGCGTGGACTTAGGAAGTTTGTACCAAGTTTGGTGCTGTTTTGGCGTGGACTTAGGAAGTTTGTACCAAGTTTGTTACTGTTTTGGCGTGGACTTAGGAAGTTTGTACCAAGTTTGGTGCTGTTTTGGCGTGGACTTAGGAAGTTTGTACCTAGTTTGTTTCTGTTTTGGCGTGGACTTAGGAAGTTTGTACCAAGTTTGTTACTGTTTTGGCGTGGACTTAGGAAGTTTGTACCAAGTTTGTTACTGTTTTGGCGTGGACTTAGGAAGTTTGTACCAAGTTTGGTGCTGTTTTGGCGTGGACTTAGGAAGTTTGTACCAAGTTTGTTACTGTTTTGGCGTGGACTTAGGAAGTTTGTACCAAGTTTGTTACTGTTTTGGCGTGGACTTAGGAAGTTTGTACCAAGTTTGGTGCTGTTTTGGCGTGGACTTAGGAAGTTTGTATCAAGTTTGGTGCTGTTTTGGCGTGGACTTAGGAAGTTTGTACCTAGTTTGTTTCTGTTTTGGCGTGGACTTAGGAAGTTTGTACCAAGTTTGTTACTGTTTTGGCGTGGACTTAGGAAGTTTGTACCAAGTTTGTTACTGTTTTGGCGTGGACTTAGGAAGTTTGTACCAAGTTTGGTGCTGTTTTGGCGTGGACTTAGGAAGTTTGTATCAAGTTTGGTGCTGTTTTGGCGTGGACTTAGGAAGTTTGTACCTAGTTTGTTACTGTTTTGGCGTGGACTTAGGAAGTTTGTACCAAGTTTGTTACTGTTTTGGCGTGGACTTAGGAAGTTTGTACCAAGTTTGTTACTGTTCTGGCGTGGACTTAGGAAGTTTGTACCAAGTTTGGTGCTGTTTTGGCGTGGACTTAGGAAGTTTGTACCAAGTTTGTTACTGTTTTGGCGTGGACTTAGGAAGTTTGTACCAAGTTTGTTACTGTTTTGGCGTGGACTTAGGAAGTTTGTACCAAGTTTGTTACTGTTTTGGCGTGGACTTAGGAAGTTTGTACCAAGTTTGTTACTGTTTTGGCGTGGACTTAGGAAGTTTGTATCAAGTTTGGTGCTGTTTTGGCGTGGACTTAGGAAGTTTGTACCAAGTTTGTTACTGTTTTGGCGTGGACTTAGGAAGTTTGTACCAAGTTTGTTACTGTTTTGGCGTGGACTTAGGAAGTTTGTACCAAGTTTGGTGCTGTTTTGGCGTGGACTTAGGAAGTTTGTATCAAGTTTGGTGCTGTTTTGGCGTGGACTTAGGAAGTTTGTACCAAGTTTGTTACTGTTTTGGCGTGGACTTAGGAAGTTTGTACCAAGTTTGGTGCTGTTTTGGCGTGGACTTAGGAAGTTTGTACCTAGTTTGTTTCTGTTTTGGCGTGGACTTAGGAAGTTTGTACCAAGTTTGTTACTGTTTTGGCGTGGACTTAGGAAGTTTGTACCAAGTTTGTTACTGTTTTGGCGTGGACTTAGGAAGTTTGTACCAAGTTTGGTGCTGTTTTGGCGTGGACTTAGGAAGTTTGTACCAAGTTTGTTACTGTTTTGGCGTGGACTTAGGAAGTTTGTACCAAGTTTGTTACTGTTTTGGCGTGGACTTAGGAAGTTTGTACCAAGTTTGTTACTGTTTTGGCGTGGACTTAGGAAGTTTGTACCAAGTTTGTTACTGTTTTGGCGTGGACTTAGGAAGTTTGTACCAAGTTTGGTGCTGTTTTGGCGCGGACTTACGAAGTTTGTACCAAGTTTGTTACTGTTTTGGCGTGGACTTAGGAAGTTTGTACCAAGTTTGTTACTGTTTTGGCGTGGACTTAGGAAGTTTGTACCAAGTTTGGTGCTGTTTTGGCGTGGACTTAGGAAGTTTGTACCAAGTTTGTTACTGTTTTGGCGTGGACTTAGGAAGTTTGTACCAAGTTTGGTGCTGTTTTGGCGTGGACTTAGGAAGTTTGTACCAAGTTTGTTACTGTTTTGGCGTGGACTTAGGAAGTTTGTATCAAGTTTGGTGCTGTTTTGGCGTGGACTTAGGAAGTTTGTACCAAGTTTGTTACTGTTTTGGCGTGGACTTAGGAAGTTTGTACCAAGTTTGTTACTGTTTTGGCGTGGACTTAGGAAGTTTGTACCAAGTTTGTTACTGTTTTGGCGTGGACTTAGGAAGTTTGTACCAAGTTTGGTGCTGTTTTGGCGCGGACTTACGAAGTTTGTACCAAGTTTGTTACTGTTTTGGCGTGGACTTAGGAAGTTTGTACCAAGTTTGTTACTGTTTTGGCGTGGACTTAGGAAGTTTGTACCAAGTTTGGTGCTGTTTTGGCGTGGACTTAGGAAGTTTGTACCAAGTTTGGTGCTGTTTTGGCGTGGACTTAGGAAGTTTGTATCAAGTTTGGTGCTGTTTTGGCGTGGACTTAGGAAGTTTGTACCTAGTTTGTTTCTGTTTTGGCGTGGACTTAGGAAGTTTGTACCAAGTTTGTTACTGTTTTGGCGTGGACTTAGGAAGTTTGTACCAAGTTTGTTTCTGTTTTGGCGCGGACTTACGAAGTTTGTTCCAAGTTTGGTGCTGTTTTGGCGTGGACTTAGGAAGTTTTTATCAAGTTTGGTGCTGTTTTGGCGTGGACTTAGGAAGTTTGTACCAAGTTTGTTACTGTTTTGGCGTGGACTTAGGAAGTTTGTACCAAGTTTGGTGCTGTTTTGGCGTGGACTTAGGAAGTTTGTACCAAGTTTGTTACTGTTTTGGCGTGGACTTAGGAAGTTTGTACCAAGTTTGTTACTGTTTTGGCGTGGACTTAGGAAGTTTGTACCTAGTTTGTTTCTGTTTTGGCGTGGACTTAGGAAGTTTGTACCAAGTTTGGTGCTGTTTTGGCGTGGACTTAGGAAGTTTGTACCAAGTTTGTTACTGTTTTGGCGTGGACTTAGGAAGTTTGTACCAAGTTTGGTGCTGTTTTGGCGTGGACTTAGGAAGTTTGTACCAAGTTTGTTACTGTTTTGGCGTGGCCTCAGGAAGTTTGTATCAAGTTTGGTGCTGTTTTGGCGTGGACTTAGGAAGTTTGTACCAAGTTTGTTACTGTTTTGGCGTGGACTTAGGAAGTTTGTACCAAGTTTGTTACTGTTTTGGCGTGGACTTAGGAAGTTTGTACCAAGTTTGGTGCTGTTTTGGCGTGGACTTAGGAAGTTTGTATCAAGTTTGGTGCTGTTTTGGCGTGGACTTAGGAAGTTTGTATCAAGTTTGGTGCTGTTTTGGCGTGGACTTAGAAAGTTTGTATCAAGTTTGGTGCTGTTTTGGCGTGGACTTAGAAAGTTTGTATCAAGTTTGTTACTGTTTTGGCGTGGACTTAGGAAGTTTGTACCAAGTTTGGTGCTGTTTTGGCGTGGACTTAGGAAGTTTGTACCAAGTTTGCAAGTGTTTTTGGGAAGTTTTAAGAAGTTTTTACAAAGTTTGTATTTGACACTCTGTTGCAACTCTGTTGGAATTCGGGTAGTTGTAGGAAGTTTGTACCAAGTTTGTTACTGTTTTGGCGTGGACTTAGGAAGTTTGTACCAAGTTTGGTGCTGTTTTGGCGTGGACTTAGGAAGTTTGTACCAAGTTTGCAAGTGTTTTTGGGTAGTTTTAAGAAGTTTCTACAAAGTTTGTATTTGACACTCTGTTGCAACTCTGTTGGAATTCGGGTAGTTGTAGGAAGTTTGTACCAAGTTTGTTACTGTTTTGGCGTGGACTTAGGAAGTTTGTACCAAGTTTGGTGCTGTTTTGGCGTGGACTTAGGAAGTTTGTACCAAGTTTGCAAGTGTTTTTGGGTAGTTTAAAGAAGTTTCTACAAAGTTTGTATTTGACACTCTGTTGCAACTCTGTTGGAATTCGGGTAGTTGTAGGAAGTTTGTACCAAGTTTGTTACTGTTTTGGCGTGGACTTAGGAAGTTTGTACCAAGTTTGGTGCTGTTTTGGCGCGGACTTACGAAGTTTGTACCAAGTTTGTTACTGTTTTGGCGTGGACTTAGGAAGTTTGTACCAAGTTTGTTACTGTTTTGGCGTGGACTTAGGAAGTTTGTACCAAGTTTGGTGCTGTTTTGGCGTGGACTTAGGAAGTTTGTACCAAGTTTGTTACTGTTTTGGCGTGGACTTAGGAAGTTTGTACCAAGTTTGGTGCTGTTTTGGCGTGGACTTAGGAAGTTTGTATCAAGTTTGGTGCTGTTTTGGCGTGGACTTAGGAAGTTTGTACCAAGTTTGTTACTGTTTTGGCGTGGACTTAGGAAGTTTGTACCAAGTTTTTTACTGTTTTGGCGTGGACTTAGGAAGTTTGTACCAAGTTTGTTACTGTTTTGGCGTGGACTTAGGAAGTTTGTACCAAGTTTGGTGCTGTTTTGGCGCGGACTTACGAAGTTTGTACCAAGTTTGTTACTGTTTTGGCGTGGACTTAGGAAGTTTGTACCAAGTTTGTTACTGTTTTGGCGTGGACTTAGGAAGTTTGTACCAAGTTTGGTGCTGTTTTGGCGTGGACTTAGGAAGTTTGTACCAAGTTTGGTGCTGTTTTGGCGTGGACTTAGGAAGTTTGTATCAAGTTTGGTGCTGTTTTGGCGTGGACTTAGGAAGTTTGTACCTAGTTTGTTTCTGTTTTGGCGTGGACTTAGGAAGTTTGTACCAAGTTTGTTACTGTTTTGGCGTGGACTTAGGAAGTTTGTACCAAGTTTGTTTCTGTTTTGGCGCGGACTTACGAAGTTTGTTCCAAGTTTGGTGCTGTTTTGGCGTGGACTTAGGAAGTTTGTATCAAGTTTGGTGCTGTTTTGGCGTGGACTTAGGAAGTTTGTACCAAGTTTGTTACTGTTTTGGCGTGGACTTAGGAAGTTTGTACCAAGTTTGGTGCTGTTTTGGCGTGGACTTAGGAAGTTTGTACCAAGTTTGTTACTGTTTTGGCGTGGACTTAGGAAGTTTGTACCAAGTTTGTTACTGTTTTGGCGTGGACTTAGGAAGTTTGTACCTAGTTTGTTTCTGTTTTGGCGTGGACTTAGGAAGTTTGTACCAAGTTTGGTGCTGTTTTGGCGTGGACTTAGGAAGTTTGTACCAAGTTTGTTACTGTTTTGGCGTGGACTTAGGAAGTTTGTACCAAGTTTGGTGCTGTTTTGGCGTGGACTTAGGAAGTTTGTACCAAGTTTGTTACTGTTTTGGCGTGGCCTCAGGAAGTTTGTATCAAGTTTGGTGCTGTTTTGGCGTGGACTTAGGAAGTTTGTACCAAGTTTGTTACTGTTTTGGCGTGGACTTAGGAAGTTTGTACCAAGTTTGTTACTGTTTTGGCGTGGACTTAGGAAGTTTGTACCAAGTTTGGTGCTGTTTTGGCGTGGACTTAGGAAGTTTGTATCAAGTTTGGTGCTGTTTTGGCGTGGACTTAGGAAGTTTGTATCAAGTTTGGTGCTGTTTTGGCGTGGACTTAGAAAGTTTGTATCAAGTTTGGTGCTGTTTTGGCGTGGACTTAGAAAGTTTGTATCAAGTTTGTTACTGTTTTGGCGTGGACTTAGGAAGTTTGTACCAAGTTTGGTGCTGTTTTGGCGTGGACTTAGGAAGTTTGTACCAAGTTTGCAAGTGTTTTTGGGTAGTTTTAAGAAGTTTCTACAAAGTTTGTATTTGACACTCTGTTGCAACTCTGTTGGAATTCGGGTAGTTGTAGGAAGTTTGTACCAAGTTTGTTACTGTTTTGGCGTGGACTTAGGAAGTTTGTACCAAGTTTGGTGCTGTTTTGGCGTGGACTTAGGAAGTTTGTACCAAGTTTGCAAGTGTTTTTGGGTAGTTTTAAGAAGTTTCTACAAAGTTTGTATTTGACACTCTGTTGCAACTCTGTTGGAATTCGGGTAGTTGTAGGAAGTTTGTACCAAGTTTGTTACTGTTTTGGCGTGGACTTAGGAAGTTTGTACCAAGTTTGGTGCTGTTTTGGCGTGGACTTAGGAAGTTTGTACCAAGTTTGCAAGTGTTTTTGGGTATTTTAAAGAAGTTTCTACAAAGTTTGTATTTGACACTCTGTTGCAACTCTGTTGGAATTCGGGTAGTTGTAGGAAGTTTGTACCAAGTTTGTTACTGTTTTGGCGTGGACTTAGGAAGTTTGTACCAAGTTTGGTGCTGTTTTGGCGTGGACTTAGGAAGTTTGTACCATGTTTGTTACTGTTTTGGCGTGGACTTAGGAAGTTTGTACCAAGTTTGTTACTGTTTTGGCGTGGACTTAGGAAGTTTGTACCAAGTTTGTTACTGTTTTAGCGTGGACTTAGGAAGTTTGTACCAAGTTTGTTACTGTTTTGGCGTGGACTTAGGAAGTTTGTACCAAGTTTGCAAGTGTTTTTGGGTAGTTTTAAGAAGTTTCTACAAAGTTTGTATTTGACACTCTGTTGCAACTCTGTTGGAATTCGGGTAGTTGTAGGAAGTTTGTACCAAGTTTGTTACTGTTTTGGCGTGGACTTAGGAAGTTTGTACCAAGTTTGTTACTGTTTTGGCGTGGACTTAGGAAGTTTGTACCAAGTTTGCAAGTGTTTTTGGGTAGTTTTAAGAAGTTTCTACAAAGTTTGTATTGGACACTCTGTTGCAACTCTGTTGGAATTCGGGTAGTTGTAGGAAGTTTGTGCCAAGTTTGTTACTGTTTTGGCGTGGACTTAGGAAGTTTGTACCAAGTTTGTTACTGTTTTGGCGTCGTCTTAGGAAGTTTGTACCAAGTTTGCAAGTGTTTTTGGGTAGTTTTAAGAAGTTTCTACAAAGTTTGTATTTGACACTCTGTTGCAACTCTGTTGGAATTCGGGTAGTTGTAGGAAGTTTGTACCAAGTTTGTTACTGTTTTGGCGTGGACTTAGGAAGTTTGTACCAAGTTTGTTACTGTTTTGGCGTGGACTTAGGAAGTTTGTACCAAGTTTGGTGCTGTTTTGGCGTGGACTTAGGAAGTTTGTACCAAGTTTGCAAGTGTTTTTGGGTAGTTTTAAGAAGTTTCTACAAAGTTTGTATTTGACACTCTGTTGCAACTCTGTTGGAATTCGGGTAGTTGTAGGAAGTTTGTACCAAGTTTGTTACTGTTTTGGCGTGGACTTAGGAAGTTTGTACCAAGTTTGGTGCTGTTTTGGCGTGGACTTAGGAAGTTTGTACCAAGTTTGCAAGTGTTTGGGTAGTTTTAAGAAGTTTCTACAAAGTTTGTATTTAACACTCTGTTGCAACTCTGTTGGAATTCGGGTAGTTGTAGGAAGTTTGTACCAAGTATGGTGCTGTTTTGGCGTGGTCTTAGGAAGTTTGTACCAAGTTTGGTGCTGTTTTGGCGTGGACTTAGGAAGTTTGTACCAAGTTTGCAAGTGTTTTTGGGTAGTTTTAAGAAGTTTCTACAAAGTTTGTATTTGACACTCTGTTGCAACTCTGTTGGAATTCGGGTAGTTGTAGGAAGTTTGTACCAAGTTTGTTACTGTTTTGGCGTGGTCTTAGGAAGTTTGTACCAAGTTTGGTGCTGTTTTGGCATGGACTTAGGAAGTTTGTACCAAGTTTGCAAGTGTTTTTGGGTAGTTTTAAGAAGTTTCTACAAAGTTTGTATTTGACACTCTGTTGCAACTCTGTTGGAATTCGGGTAGTTGTAGGAAGTTTGTACCAAGTTTGTTACTGTTTTGGCGTGGTCTTAGGAAGTTTGTACCAAGTTTGGTGCTGTTTTGGCGTGGACTTAGGAAGTTTGTACCAAGTTTGCAAGTGTTTTTGGGTAGTTTTAAGAAGTTTCTACAAAGTTTGTATTTGACACTCTGTTGCAACTCTGTTGGAATTCGGGTAGTTGTAGGAAGTTTGTACCAAGTTTGTTACTGTTTTGGCGTGGACTTAGGAAGTTTGTACCAAGTTTGGTGCTGTTTTGGCGTGGACTTAGGAAGTTTGTACCAAGTTTGCAAGTGTTTTTGGGTAGTTTTAAGAAGTTTCTACAAAGTTTGTATTTGACACTCTGTTGCAACTCTGTTGGAATTCGGGTAGTTGTAGGAAGTTTGTGCCAAGTTTGTTACTGTTTTGGCGTGGACTTAGGAAGTTTGTACCAAGTTTGTTACTGTTTTGGCGTCGTCTTAGGAAGTTTGTACCAAGTTTGCAAGTGTTTTTGGGTAGTTTTAAGAAGTTTCTACAAAGTTTGTATTTGACACTCTGTTGCAACTCTGTTGGAATTCGGGTAGTTGTAGGAAGTTTGTACCAAGTTTGTTACTGTTTTGGCGTGGACTTAGGAAGTTTGTACCAAGTTTGTTACTGTTTTGGCGTGGACTTAGGAAGTTTGTACCAAGTTTGGTGCTGTTTTGGCGTGGACTTAGGAAGTTTGTACCAAGTTTGCAAGTGTTTTTGGGTAGTTTTAAGAAGTTTCTACAAAGTTTGTATTTGACACTCTGTTGCAACTCTGTTGGAATTCGGGTAGTTGTAGGAAGTTTGTACCAAGTTTGTTACTGTTTTGGCGTGGACTTAGGAAGTTTGTACCAAGTTTGCAAGTGTTTTTGGGTAGTTTTAAGAAGTTTCTACAAAGTTTGTATTTGACACTCTGTTGCAACTCTGTTGGAATTCGGGTAGTTGTAGGAAGTTTGTACCAAGTTTGTTACTGTTTTGGCGTGGTCTTGGGAAGTTTGTACCAAGTTTGGTGCTGTTTTGGCGTGGACTTAGGAAGTTTGTACCAAGTTTGCAAGTGTTTTTGGGTAGTTTTAAGAAGTTTCTACAAAGTTTGTATTTGACACTCTGTTGCAACTCTGTTGGAATTCGGGTAGTTGTAGGAAGTTTGTACCAAGTTTGTTACTGTTTTGGCGTGGACTTAGGAAGTTTGTACCAAGTTTGGTGCTGTTTTGGCGTGGACTTAGGAAGTTTGTACCAAGTTTGCAAGTGTTTGGGTAGTTTTAAGAAGTTTCTACAAAGTTTGTATTTAACACTCTGTTGCAACTCTGTTGGAATTCGGGTAGTTGTAGGAAGTTTGTACCAAGTTTGGTGCTGTTTTGGCGTGGTCTTAGGAAGTTTGTACCAAGTTTGGTGCTGTTTTGGCGTGGACTTAGGAAGTTTGTACCAAGTTTGCAAGTGTTTTTGGGTAGTTTTAAGAAGTTTCTACAAAGTTTGTATTTGACACTCTGTTGCAACTCTGTTGGAATTCGGGTAGTTGTAGGAAGTTTGTACCAAGTTTGTTACTGTTTTGGCGTGGTCTTAGGAAGTTTGTACCAAGTTTGGTGCTGTTTTGGCGTGGTCTTAGGAAGTTTGTACCAAGTTTGGTGCTGTTTTGGCGTGGACTTAGGAAGTTTGTACCAAGTTTGTTACTGTTTTGGCGTGGTCTTGGGAAGTTTGTACCAAGTTTGGTGCTGTTTTGGCGTGGACTTAGGAAGTTTGTACCAAGTTTGCAAGTGTTTTTGGGTAGTTTTAAGAAGTTTCTACAAAGTTTGTATTTGACACTCTGTTGCAACTCTGTTGGAATTCGGGTAGTTGTAGGAAGTTTGTACCAAGTTTGTTACTGTTTTGGCGTGGACTTAGGAAGTTTGTACCAAGTTTGGTGCTGTTTTGGCGTGGACTTAGGAAGTTTGTACCATGTTTGCAAGTGTTTGGGTAGTTTTAAGAAGTTTCTACAAAGTTTGTATTTAACACTCTGTTGCAACTCTGTTGGAATTCGGGTAGTTGTAGGAAGTTTGTACCAAGTTTGGTGCTGTTTTGGCGTGGTCTTAGGAAGTTTGTACCAAGTTTGGTGCTGTTTTGGCGTGGACTTAGGAAGTTTGTACCAAGTTTGCAAGTGTTTTTGGGTAGTTTTAAGAAGTTTCTACAAAGTTTGTATTTAACACTCTGTTGCAACTCTGTTGGAATTCGGGTAGTTGTAGGAAGTTTGTACCAAGTTTGTTACTGTTTTGGCGTGGTCTTAGGAAGTTTGTACCAAGTTTGGTGCTGTTTTGGCGTGGACTTAGGAAGTTTGTACCAAGTTTGCAAGTGTTTTTGGGTAGTTTTAAGAAGTTTCTACAAAGTTTGTATTTGACACTCTGTTGCAACTCTGTTGGAATTCGGGTAGTTGTAGGAAGTTTGTACCAAGTTTGTTACTGTTTTGGCGTGGTCTTAGGAAGTTTGTACCAAGTTTGGTGCTGTTTTGGCGTGGACTTAGGAAGTTTGTACCAAGTTTGCAAGTGTTTTTGGGTAGTTTTAAGAAGTTTCTACAAAGTTTGTATTTGACACTCTGTTGCAACTCTGTTGGAATTCGGGTAGTTGTAGGAAGTTTGTACCAAGTTTGTTACTGTTTTGGCGTGGTCTTAGGAAGTTTGTACCAAGTTTGGTGCTGTTTTGGCGTGGACTTAGGAAGTTTGTACCAAGTTTGCAAGTGTTTTTGGGTAGTTTTAAGAAGTTTCTACAAAGTTTGTATTTGACACTCTGTTGCAACTCTGTTGGAATTCGGGTAGTTGTAGGAAGTTTGTACCAAGTTTGTTACTGTTTTGGCGTGGACTTAGGAAGTTTGTACCAAGTTTGGTGCTGTTTTGGCGTGGACTTAGGAAGTTTGTACCAAGTTTGCAAGTGTTTGGGTAGTTTTAAGAAGTTTCTACAAAGTTTGTATTTAACACTCTGTTGCAACTCTGTTGGAATTCGGGTAGTTGTAGGAAGTTTGTACCAAGTTTGTTACTGTTTTGGCGTGGTCTTAGGAAGTTTGTACCAAGTTTGGTGCTGTTTTGGCGTGGACATAGGAAGTTTGTACCAAGTTTGCAAGTGTTTTTGGGTAGTTTTAAGAAGTTTCTACAAAGTTTGTATTTGACACTCTGTTGCAACTCTGTTGGAATTCGGGTAGTTGTAGGAAGTTTGTACCAAGTTTGTTACTGTTTTGGCGTGGACTTAGGAAGTTTGTACCAAGTTTGTTACTGTTTTGGCGTGGACTTAGGAAGTTTGTACCAAGTTTGTTACTGTTTTGGCGTGGACTTAGGAAGTTTGTACCAATTTTGCAAGTGTTTTTGGGTAGTTTTAAGAAGTTTCTACAAAGTTTGTATTTGACACTCTGTTGCAACTCTGTTGGAATTCGGGTAGTTGTAGGAAGTTTGTACCAAGTTTGTTACTGTTTTGGCGTGGACTTAGGAAGTTTGTACCAAGTTTGGTGCTGTTTTGGCGTGGACTTAGGAAGTTTGTACCAAGTTTGCAAGTGTTTTTGGGTAGTTTTAAGAAGTTTCTACAAAGTTTGTATTTGACACTCTGTTGCAACTCTGTTGGAATTCGGGTAGTTGTAGGAAGTTTGTACCAAGTTTGTTACTGTTTTGGCGTGGACTTAGGAAGTTTGTACCAAGTTTGTTACTGTTTTGGCGTGGACTTAGGAAGTTTGTACCAAGTTTGCAAGTGTTTTTGGGTAGTTTTAAGAAGTTTCTACAAAGTTTGTATTTGACACTCTGTTGCAACTCTGTTGGAATTCGGGTAGTTCTAGGAAGTTTGTACCAAGTTTGGTGCTGTTTTGGCTGGACTTAGGAAGTTTGTACCAAGTTTGCAAGTGTTTTTGGGTAGTTTTAGAAGTTTCTACAAAGTTTGTATTTGACACTCTGTTGCAACTCTGTTGGAATTCGGGTAAATGTAGGAAGTTTGTACCAAGTTTGTTACTGTTTTGGCGTGGATTTAGGAAGTTTGTTCCAAGTTTGTTACTGTTTTGGCGTCGTCTTAGGAAGTTTGTACCAAGTTTGGTGCTGTTTTGGCGTGGACTTAGGAAGTTTGTACCAAGTTTGCAAGTGTTTGGGTAGTTTTAAGAAGTTTCTACAAAGTTTGTATTTAACACTCTGTTGCAACTCTGTTGGAATTCGGGTAGTTGTAGGAAGTTTGTACCAAGTTTGTTACTGTTTTGGCGTGGACTTAGGAAGTTTGTACCAAGTTTGTTACTGTTTTGGCGTGGACTTAGGAAGTTTGTACCAAGTTTGCAAGTGTTTTTGGGTAGTTTTAAGAAGTTTCTACAAAGTTTGTATTTGACACTCTGTTGCAACTCTGTTGGAATTCGGGTAGTTGTAGGAAGTTTGTACCAAGTTTGTTACTGTTTTGGCGTGGTCTTAGGAAGTTTGTACCAAGTTTGGTGCTGTTTTGGCGTGGACATAGGAAGTTTGTACCAAGTTTGCAAGTGTTTTTGGGTAGTTTTAAGAAGTTTCTACAAAGTTTGTATTTGACACTCTGTTGCAACTCTGTTGGAATTCGGGTAGTTGTAGGAAGTTTGTACCAAGTTTGTTACTGTTTTGGCGTGGACTTAGGAAGTTTGTACCAAGTTTGGTGCTGTTTTGGCGTGGACTTAGGAAGTTTGTACCAAGTTAGCAAGTGTTTTTGGGTAGTTTTAAGAAGTTTCTACAAAGTTTGTATTTGACACTCTGTTGCAACTCTGTTGGAATTCGGGTAGTTGTAGGAAGTTTGTACCAAGTTTGTTACTGTTTTGGCGTGGACTTAGGAAGTTTGTACCAAGTTTGTTACTGTTTTGGCGTGGACTTAGGAAGTTTGTACCAAGTTTGCAAGTGTTTTTGGGTAGTTTTAAGAAGTTTCTACAAAGTTTGTATTTGACACTCTGTTGCAACTCTGTTGGAATTCGGGTAGTTGTAGGAAGTTTGTACCAAGTTTGTTACTGTTTTGGCGTGGACTTAGGAAGTTTGTACCAAGTTTGTTACTGTTTTGGCGTGGACTTAGGAAGTTTGTACCAAGTTTGCAAGTGTTTTTGGGTAGTTTTTAGAAGTTTCTACAAAGTTTGTATTTGACACTCTGTTGCAACTCTGTTGGAATTCGGGTAGTTGTAGGAAGTTTGTACCAAGTTTGTTACTGTTTTGGCGTGGACTTAGGAAGTTTGTACCAAGTTTGTTACTGTTTTGGCGTGGACTTAGGAAGTTTGTACCAAGTTTGGTGCTGTTTTGGCGTGGACTTAAGAAGTTTGTACCAAGTTTGCAAGTGTTTTTGGGTAGTTTTAAGAAGTTTCTACAAAGTTTGTATTTGACACTCTGTTGCAACTCTGTTGGAATTCGGGTAGTTGTAGGAAGTTTGTACCAAGTTTGTTACTGTTTTGGCGTGGACTTAGGAAGTTTGTACCAAGTTTGGTGCTGTTTTGGCGTGGACTTAGGAAGTTTGTACCAAGTTTGCAAGTGTTTTTGGGTAGTTTTAAGAAGTTTCTACAAAGTTTGTATTTGACACTCTGTTGCAACTCTGTTGGAATTCGGGTAGTTGTAGGAAGTTTGTACCAAGTTTGTTACTGTTTTGGCGTGGACTTAGGAAGTTTGTACCAAGTTTGTTACTGTTTTGGCGTGGATTTAGGAGGTTTGTACCAAGTTTGTTACTGTTTTGGCGTCGTCTTAGGAAGTTTGTACAAAGTTTGTATTTGACACTCTGTTGCAACTCTGTTGGAATTCGGGTAAATGTAGGAAGTTTGTACCAAGTTTGTTACTGTTTTGGCGTGGACTTAGGAAGTTTGTACCAAGTTTGGTGCTGTTTTGGCGTGGACTTAAGAAGTTTGTACCAAGTTTGCAAGTGTTTTTGGGTAGTTTTAAGAAGTTTCTACAAAGTTTGTATTTGACACTCTGTTGCAACTCTGTTGGAATTCAGGTAGTTGTAGGAAGTTTGTACCAAGTTTGTTACTGTTTTGGCGTGGATTTAGGAAGTTTGTTCCAAGTTTGTTACTGTTTTGGCGTCGTCTTAGGAAGTTTGTACAAAGTTTGTATTTGACACTCTGTTGCAACTCTGTTGGAATTCGGGTAGTTGTAGGAAGTTTGTACCAAGTTTGTTACTGTTTTGGCGTGGACTTAGGAAGTTTGTACCAAGTTTGTTACTGTTTTGGCGTGGATTTAGGAAGTTTGTTCCAAGTTTGTTACTGTTTTGGCGTCGTCTTAGGAAGTTTGTACAAAGTTTGTATTTGACACTCTGTTGCAACTCTGTTGGAATTCGGGTAGTTGTAGGAAGTTTGTACCAAGTTTGTTACTGTTTTGGCGTGGACTTAGGAAGTTTGTACCAAGTTTGGTGCTGTTTTGGTGTGGACTTAGGAAGTTTGTACCAAGTTTGTTACTGTTTTTGCGTGGACTAAGGAAGTTTGTACCAAGTTTGTTACTGTTTTGGCGTGGACTAAGGAAGTTTGTACCAAGTTTGTTACTGTTTTGGCGTGGACTTAGGAAGTTTGTACCAAGTTTGGTGCTGTTTTGGCGTGGACTTAAGAAGTTTGTACCAAGTTTGCAAGTGTTTTTGGGTAGTTTTAAGAAGTTTCTACAAAGTTTGTATTTGACACTCTGTTGCAACTCTGTTGGAATTCGGGTAGTTGTAGGAAGTTTGTACCAAGTTTGTTACTGTTTTGGCGTGGACTTAGGAAGTTTGTTCCAAGTTTGGTGCTGTTTTGGCGTGGTCTTAGGAAGTTTGTACCAAGTTTGTTACTGTTTAAGCGTGGACTTAGGAAGTTTGTACCATGTTTGGTGCTGTTTTGGCGTGGTCTTAGGAAGTTTGTACCAAGTTTGTAACTGTTTTGGCGTGGAATTAGGAAGTTTGTACCATGTTTGGTGCTGTTTTGGTGTGGACTTAGGAAGTTTGTACCAAGTTTGTTACTGTTTTGGCGTGGACTTAGGAAGTTTGTACCAAGTTTGGTGCTGTTTTGGCGTGGACGTAGGAAGTTTGTACCAAGTTTGTTACTGTTTTGGCGTGGACTTAGGCAGTTTATACCAAGTTTGTAACTGTTTTGGCATGGACTTAGGAAGTTTTTACAAAATTTGTTACTGTTTTGGCGTTGACTTAGGAAGTTTGTACCAAGTTTGTTACTGTTTTGGCGTGGACTAAGGAAGTTTTTACAAAAAATTGTTACTGTTTTGGCGTGGACTTAGGAAGATTGTACCAAGTTTGTTACTGTTTTGGCGTGGACTTAGGAAGTTTGTACCAAGTTTGTTACTGTTTTGGCGTGGACTTAGGAAGTTTGTACCATGTTTGGTGCTGTTTTGGCGTGGACTTAGGAAGTTTGTACCAAGTTTGCAAGTGTTTTTGGGTAGTTTTAAGAAGTTTCTACAAAGTTTGTATTTGACACTCTGTTGCAACTCTGTTGGAATTCGGGTAGTTGTAGGAAGTTTGTACCAAGTTTGTTACTGTTTTGGCGTGGACTTAGGAAGTTTGTACCAAGTTTGGTGCTGTTTCGGCGTGGACTTAGGAAGTTTGTACCAAGTTTGCAAGTGTTTTTGGGTAGTTTTAAGAAGTTTCTACAAAGTTTGTATTTGACACTCTGTTGCAACTCTGTTGGAATTCGGGTAGTTGTAGGAAGTTTTTACCAAGTTTGTTACTGTTTTGGCGTGGACTTAGGAAGTTTGTACCAAGTTTGTTACTGTTTTGGCGTGGACTTAGGAAGTTTGTACCATGTTTGGTGCTGTTTTGGCGTGGACTTAGGAAGTTTGTACCAAGTTTGCAAGTGTTTTTGGGTAGTTTTAAGAAGTTTCTACAAAGTTTGTATTTGACACTCTGTTGCAACTCTGTTGGAATTCGGGTAGTTGTAGGAAGTTTGTACCAAGTTTGTTACTGTTTTGGCGTGGACTTAGGAAGTTTGTACCAAGTTTGTTACTGTTTTGGCGTGGACTTAGGAAGTTTGTACCAAGTTTGGTGCTGTTTTGGCGTGGACTTAGGAAGTTTGTACCAAGTTTGCAAGTGTTTTTGGGTAGTTTTAAGAAGTTTCTACAAAGTTTGTATTTGACACTCTGTTGCAACTCTGTTGGAATTCGGGTAGTTGTAGGAAATTTGTACCAAGTTTGTTACTGTTTTGGCGTGGACTTAGGAAGTTTGTACCAAGTTTGGTGCTGTTTTGGCGTGGACTTAGGAAGTTTGTACCAAGTTTGCAAGTGTTTTTGGGTAGTTTTAAGAAGTTTCTACAAAGTTTGTATTTGACACTCTGTTGCAACTCTGTTGGAATTCGGGTAGTTGTAGGAAGTTTGTACCAAGTTTGTTACTGTTTTGGCGTGGACTTAGGAAGTTTGTACCAAGTTTGGTGCTGTTTTGGCGTGGACTTAGGAAGTTTGTACCAAGTTTGCAAGTGTTTTTGGGTAGTTTTAAGAAGTTTCTACAAAGTTTGTATTTGACACTCTGTTGCAACTCTGTTGGAATTCGGGTAGTTGTAGGAAGTTTGTACCAAGTTTGTTCGTTTTGGCGTGGACTTAGGAAGTTTGTACCAAGTTTGTTACTGTTTTGGCGTGGACTTAGGAAGTTTGTACCAAGTTTGCAAGTGTTTTTGGGTAGTTTTAAGAAGTTTCTACAAAGTTTGTATTTGACACTCTGTTGCAACTCTGTTGGAATTCGGGTAGTTGTAGGAAATTTGTACCAAGTTTGTTACTGTTTTGGCGTGGACTTAGGAAGTTTGTACCAAGTTTGGTGCTGTTTTGGCGTGGACTTAGGAAGTTTGTACCAAGTTTGCAAGTGTTTTTGGGTAGTTTTAAGAAGTTTCTACAAAGTTTGTATTTGACACTCTGTTGCAACTCTGTTGGAATTCGGGTAGTTGTAGGAAATTTGTACCAAGTTTGTTACTGTTTTGGCGTGGACTTAGGAAGTTTGTACCAAGTTTGGTGCTGTTTTGGCGTGGACTTAGGAAGTTTGTACCAAGTTTGCAAGTGTTTTTGGGTAGTTTTAAGAAGTTTCTACAAAGTTTGTATTTGACACTCTGTTGCAACTCTGTTGGAATTCGGGTAGTTGTAGGAAATTTGTACCAAGTTTGTTACTGTTTTGGCGTGGACTTAGGAAGTTTGTACCAAGTTTGGTGCTGTTTTGGCGTGGACTTAGGAAGTTTGTACCAAGTTTGCAAGTGTTTTTGGGTAGTTTTAAGAAGTTTCTACAAAGTTTGTATTTGACACTCTGTTGCAACTCTGTTGGAATTCGGGTAGTTGTAGGAAATTTGTACCAAGTTTGTTACTGTTTTGGCGTGGACTTAGGAAGTTTGTACCAAGTTTGTTACTGTTTTGGCGTGGATTTAGGAAGTTTGTTCCAAGTTTGCAAGTGTTTTTGGGTAGTTTTAAGAAGTTTCTACAAAGTTTGTATTTGACACTCTGTTGCAACTCTGTTGGAATTCGGGTAGTTGTAGGAAGTTTGTACCAAGTTTGTTCGTTTTGGCGTGGACTTAGGAAGTTTGTACCAAGTTTGTTACTGTTTTGGCGTGGACTTAGGAAGTTTGTACCAAGTTTGCAAGTGTTTTTGGGTAGTTTTAAGAAGTTTCTACAAAGTTTGTATTTGACACTCTGTTGCAACTCTGTTGGAATTCGGGTAGTTGTAGGAAGTTTGTACCAAGTTTGTTACTGTTTTGGCGTGGACTTAGGAAGTTTGTACCAAGTTTGGTGCTGTTTTGGCGTGGACTTAGGAAGTTTGTACCAAGTTTGCAAGTGTTTTTGGGTAGTTTTAAGAAGTTTCTACAAAGTTTGTATTTGACACTCTGTTGCAACTCTGTTGGAATTCGGGTAGTTGTAGGAAGTTTGTACCAAGTTTGTTACTGTTTTGGCGTGGTCTTAGGAAGTTTGTACCAAGTTTGGTGCTGTTTTGGCGTGGACTTAGGAAGTTTGTACCAAGTTTGCAAGTGTTTTTGGGTAGTTTTAAGAAGTTTCTACAAAGTTTGTATTTGACACTCTGTTGCAACTCTGTTGGAATTCGGGTAGTTGTAGGAAGTTTGTACCAAGTTTGTTACTGTTTTGGCGTGGACTTAGGAAGTTTGTACCAAGTTTGTTACTGTTTTGGCGTGGACTTAGGAAGCTTGTACCAAGTTTGGTGCTGTTTTGGCGTGGACTTAGGAAGTTTGTACCAAGTTTGCAAGTGTTTTTGGGTAGTTTTAAGAAGTTTCTACAAAGTTTGTATTTGACACTCTGTTGCAACTCTGTTGGAATTCGGGTAGTTGTAGGAAGTTTGTACCAAGTTTGTTACTGTTTTGGCGTGGTCTTAGGAAGTTTGTACCAAGTTTGGTGCTGTTTTGGCGTGGACTTAGGAAGTTTGTACCAAGTTTGCAAGTGTTTTTGGGTAGTTTTAAGAAGTTTCTACAAGGTTTGTATTTGACACTCTGTTGCAACTCTGTTGGAATTCGGGTAGTTGTAGGAAGTTTGTACCAAGTTTGTTACTGTTTTGGCGTGGACTTAGGAAGTTTGTACCAAGTTTGGTGCTGTTTTGGCGTGGACTTAGGAAGTTTGTACCAAGTTTGCAAGTGTTTTTGGGTAGTTTTAAGAAGTTTCTACAAAGTTTGTATTTGACACTCTGTTGCAACTCTGTTGGAATTCGGGTAGTTGTAGGAAGTTTGTACCAAGTTTGTTACTGTTTTGGCGTGGACTTAGGAAGTTTGTACCAAGTTTGTTACTGTTTTGGCGTGGACTTAGGAAGTTTGTACCAAGTTTGCAAGTGTTTTTGGGTAGTTTTAAGAAGTTTCTACAAAGTTTGTATTTGACACTCTGTTGCAACTCTGTTGGAATTCGGGTAGTTGTAGGAAGTTTGTACCAAGTTTGTTACTGTTTTGGCGTGGACTTAGGAAGTTTGTACCAAGTTTGGTGCTGTTTTGGCGTGGACTTAGGAAGTTTGTACCAAGTTTGTTACTGTTTTGGCGTGGACTTAGGAAGTTTGTACCAAGTTTGTTACTGTTTTGGCGTGGATTTAGGAAGTTTGTACCAAGTTTGGTGCTGTTTTGGCGTGGACTTAGGAAGTTTGTACCAAGTTTGTTACTGTTTTGGCGTCGTCTTAGGAAGTTTGTACCAAGTTTGCAAGTGTTCTTGGGTAGTTTTAAGAAGTTTCTACAAAGTTTGTATTTGACACTCTGTTGCAACTCTGTTGGAATTCGGGTAGTTGTAGGAAGTTTGTACCAAGTTTGTTACTGTTTTGGCGTGGACTTAGGAAGTTTGTACCAAGTTTGGTGCTGTTTTGGCGTGGACTTAGGAAGTTTGTACCAAGTTTGCAAGTGTTTTTGGGTAGTTTTAAGAAGTTTCTACAAAGTTTGTATTTGACACTCTGTTGCAACTCTGTTGGAATTCGGGTAGTTGTAGGAAGTTTGTACCAAGTTTGTTACTGTTTTGGCGTGGACTTAGGAAGTTTGTACCAAGTTTGCAAGTGTTTTTGGGTAGTTTTAAGAAGTTTCTACAAAGTTTGTATTTGACACTCTGTTGCAACTCTGTTGGAATTCGGGTAGTTTTAGGAAGTTTGTACCAAGTTTGTTACTGTTTTGGCGTGGACTTAGGAAGTTTGTACCAAGTTTGTTACTGTTTTGGCGTGGACTTAGGAAGTTTGTACCAAGTTTGCATGTGTTTTTGGGTAGTTTTAAGAAGTTTCTACAAAGTTTGTATTTGACACTCTGTTGCAACTCTGTTGGAATTCGGGTAGTTGTAGGAAGTTTGTACCAAGTTTGTTACTGTTTTGGCGTGGACTTAGGAAGTTTGTACCAAGTTTGCAAGTGTTTTTGGGTAGTTTTAAGAAGTTTCTACAAAGTTTGTATTTGACACTCTGTTGCAACTCTGTTGGAATTCGGGTAGTTGTAGGAAGTTTGTACCAAGTTTGTTACTGTTTTGGCGTCGTCTTAGGAAGTTTGTTCCAAGTTTGTTACTGTTTTGGCGTGGATTTAGGAAGTTTGTACCAAGTTTGGTGCTGTTTTGGCGTGGACTTAGGAAGTTTGTACCAAGTTTGTTACTGTTTTGGCGTGGATTTAGGAAGTTTGTTCCAAGTTTGTTACTGTTTTGGCGTCGTCTTAGGAAGTTTGTACCAAGTTTGTTACTGTTTTTGCGTTGACTTAGGAAGTTTGTACCAAGTTTGGTGCTGTTTTGGCGTGGACTTAGGAAGTTTGTACCAAGTTTGCAAGTGTTTTTGGGTAGTTTTAAGAAGTTTCTACAAAGTTGTATTTGACACTCTGTTGCAACTCTGTTGGAATTTGGGTAGTTGTAGGAAGTTTGTACCAAGTTTGTTACTGTTTTGGCGTGGACTTAGGAAGTTTGTACCAAGTTTGGTGCTGTTTTGGCGTGGACTTAGGAAGTTTGTACCAAGTTTGCAAGTGTTTTTGGGTAGTTTTAAGAAGTTTCTACAAAGTTTGTATTTGACACTCTGTTGCAACTCTGTTGGAATTCGGGTAGTTGTAGGAAGTTTGTACCAAGTTTGTTACTGTTTTGGCGTGGACTTAGGAAGTTTGTACCAAGTTTGTTACTGTTTTGGCGTGGACTTAGGAAGTTTGTACCAAGTTTGGTGCTGTTTTGGCGTGGACTTAGGAAGTTTGTACCAAGTTTGTTACTGTTTTGGCGTGGACTTAGGAAGTTTGTACCAAGTTTGTTACTGTTTTGGCGTGGACTTAGGAAGTTTGTACCAAGTTTGTTACTGTTTTGGCGTGGACTTACGAAGTTTGTACCAAGTTTGGTGCTGTTTTGGCGTGGACTTAGGAAGTTTGTACCAAGTTTGTTTCTGTTTTGGCGCGGACTTACGAAGTTTGTACCAAGTTTGGTGCTGTTTTGGCGTGGACTTAGGAAGTTTGTACCAAGTTTGGTGCTGTTTTGGCGTGGACTTAGGAAGTTTGTACCTAGTTTGTTACTGTTTTGGCGTGGACTTAGGAAGTTTGTACCAAGTTTGGTGCTGTTTTGGCGTGGACTTAGGAAGTTTGTACCAAGTTTGTTACTGTTTTGGCGTGGACTTAGGAAGTTTGTACCAAGTTTGTTACTGTTTTGGCGTGGACTTAGGAAGTTTGTACCAAGTTTGTTACTGTTTTGGCGTGGACTTAGGAAGTTTGTACCAAGTTTGTTACTGTTTTGGCGTGGACTTAGGAAGTTTGTACCAAGTTTGGTGCTGTTTTGGCGTGGACTTAGGAAGTTTGTACCAAGTTTGTTACTGTTTTGGCGTGGACTTAGGAAGTTTGTACCAAGTTTGTTACTGTTTTGGCGTGGACTTAGGAAGTTTGTACCAAGTTTGTTACTGTTTTGGCGTGGACTTAGGAAGTTTGTACCTAGTTTGTTACTGTTTTGGCGTGGACTTAGGAAGTTTGTACCAAGTTTGTTACTGTTTTGGCGTGGACTTAGGAAGTTTGTACCAAGTTTGTTACTGTTTTGGCGTGGACTTACGAAGTTTGTACCAAGTTTGGTGCTGTTTTGGCGTGGACTTAGGAAGTTTGTACCAAGTTTGTTTCTGTTTTGGCGCGGACTTACGAAGTTTGTACCAAGTTTGGTGCTGTTTTGGCGTGGACTTAGGAAGTTTGTACCAAGTTTGGTGCTGTTTTGGCGTGGACTTAGGAAGTTTGTACCTAGTTTGTTACTGTTTTGGCGTGGACTTAGGAAGTTTGTACCAAGTTTGGTGCTGTTTTGGCGTGGACTTAGGAAGTTTGTACCAAGTTTGTTACTGTTTTGGCGTGGACTTAGGAAGTTTGTACCAAGTTTGTTACTGTTTTGGCGTGGACTTAGGAAGTTTGTACCAAGTTTGTTACTGTTTTGGCGTGGACTTAGGAAGTTTGTACCAAGTTTGGTGCTGTTTTGGCGTGGACTTAGGATGTTTGTACCAAGTTTGTTACTGTTTTGGCGTGGACTTAGGAAGTTTGTACCAAGTTTGTTACTGTTTTGGCGTGGACTTAGGAAGTTTGTATCAAGTTTGGTGCTGTTTTGGCGTGGACTTAGGAAGTTTGTACCTAGTTTGTTACTGTTTTGGCGTGGACTTAGGAAGTTTGTACCAAGTTTGGTGCTGTTTTGGCGTGGACTTAGGAAGTTTGTACCAAGTTTGTTACTGTTTTGGCGCGGACTTACGAAGTTTGTTCCAAGTTTGGTGCTGTTTTGGCGTGGACTTAGGAAGTTTGTACCAAGTTTGTTTCTGTTTTGGCGCGGACTTACGAAGTTTGTACCAAGTTTGGTGCTGTTTTGGCGTGGACTTAGGAAGTTTGTACCAAGTTTGGTGCTGTTTTGGCGTGGACTTAGGAAGTTTGTACCAAGTTTGTTACTGTTTTGGCGTGGACTTAGGAAGTTTGTACCAAGTTTGTTACTGTTTTGGCGTGGACTTAGGAAGTTTGTACCAAGTTTGGTGCTGTTTTGGCGTGGACTTAGGAAGTTTGTACCAAGTTTGTTACTGTTTTGGCGTGGACTTAGGAAGTTTGTACCAAGTTTGTTACTGTTTTGGCGTGGACTTAGGAAGTTTGTACCAAGTTTGTTACTGTTTTGGCGTGGACTTAGGAAGTTTGTACCAAGTTTGGTGCTGTTTTGGCGTGGACTTAGGAAGTTTGTACCAAGTTTGTTACTGTTTTGGCGCGGACTTACGAAGTTTGTACCAAGTTTGGTGCTGTTTTGGCGTGGACTTAGGAAGTTTGTACCAAGTTTGTTTCTGTTTTGGCGCGGACTTACGAAGTTTGTACCAAGTTTGGTGCTGTTTTGGCGTGGACTTAGGAAGTTTGTACCAAGTTTGGTGCTGTTTTGGCGTGGACTTAGGAAGTTTGTATCAAGTTTGGTGCTGTTTTGGCGTGGACTTAGGAAGTTTGTACCAAGTTTGTTACTGTTTTGGCGTGGACTTAGGAAGTTTGTACCAAGTTTGGTGCTGTTTTGGCGTGGACTTAGGAAGTTTGTATCAAGTTTGGTGCTGTTTTGGCGTGGACTTAGGAAGTTTGTACCAAGTTTGTTACTGTTTTGGCGTGGACTTAGGAAGTTTGTACCAAGTTTGTTACTGTTTTGGCGTGGACTTAGGAAGTTTGTACCAAGTTTGGTGCTGTTTTGGCGTGGACTTAGGAAGTTTGTACCAAGTTTGGTGCTGTTTTGGCGCGGACTTACGAAGTTTGTACCAAGTTTGGTGCTGTTTTGGCGCGGACTTACGAAGTTTGTACCAAGTTTGGTGCTGTTTTGGCGTGGACTTAGGAAGTTTGTACCAAGTTTGGTGCTGTTTTGGCGTGGACTTAGGAAGTTTGTACCAAGTTTGGTGCTGTTTTGGTGTGGACTTAGGAAGTTTGTACCAAGTTTGTTACTGTTTTGGCGTGGACTTAGGAAGTTTGTACCAAGTTTGTTACTGTTTTGGCGTGGACTTAGGAAGTTTGTACCAAGTTTGGTGCTGTTTTGGCGTGGACTTAGGAAGTATGTACCAAGTTTGTTACTGTTTTGGCGCGGACTTACGAAGTTTGTACCAAGTTTGGTGCTGTTTTGGCGTGGACTTAGGAAGTTTGTACCAAGTGTGTTACTGTTTTGGCGTGGACTTAGGAAGTTTGTATCAAGTTTGGTGCTGTTTTGGCGTGGACTTAGGAAGTTTGTACCTAGTTTGTTACTGTTTTGGCGTGGACTTAGGAAGTTTGCACCAAGTTTGTTACTGTTTTGGCGTGGACTTAGGAAGTTTGTACCAAGTTTGTTACTGTTTTGGCGTGGACTTAGGAAGTTTGTACCAAGTTTGGTGCTGTTTTGGCGTGGACTTAGGAAGTTTGTACCAAGTTTGTTACTGTTTTGGCGTGGACTTAGGAAGTTTGTACCAAGTTTGTTACTGTTTTGGCGTGGACTTAGGAAGTTTGTACCAAGTTTGTTACTGTTTTGGCGTGGACTTAGGAAGTTTGTACCTAGTTTGTTTCTGTTTTGGCGTGGACTTAGGAAGTTTGTACCGAGTTTGGTGCTGTTTTGGCGTGGTTTTAGGAAGTTTGTACCAAGTTTGTTACTGTTTTGGCGTGGACTTAGGAAGTTTGTACCAAGTTTGGTGCTGTTTTGGCGTGGACTTAGGAAGTTTGTACCAAGTTTGGTGCTGTTTTGGCGTGGACTTAGGAAGTTTGTACCAAGTTTGTTACTGTTTTGGCGTGGACTTAGGAAGTTTGTACCAAGTTTGTTACTGTTTTGGCGTGGACTTAGGAAGTTTGTACCAAGTTTGGTGCTGTTTTGGCGTGGACTTAGGAAGTTTGTATCAAGTTTGGTGCTGTTTTGGCGTGGACTTAGAAAGTTTGTACCAAGTTTGTTACTGTTTTGGCGTGGACTTAGGAAGTTTGTACCAAGTTTGGTGCTGTTTTGGCGTGGACTTAGGAAGTATGTACCAAGTTTGTTACTGTTTTGGCGCGGACTTACGAAGTTTGTACCAAGTTTGGTGCTGTTTTGGCGTGGACTTAGGAAGTTTGTACCAAGTGTGTTACTGTTTTGGCGTGGACTTAGGAAGTTTGTATCAAGTTTGGTGCTGTTTTGGCGTGGACTTAGGAAGTTTGTACCTAGTTTGTTACTGTTTTGGCGTGGACTTAGGAAGTTTGCACCAAGTTTGTTACTGTTTTGGCGTGGACTTAGGAAGTTTGTACCAAGTTTGGTGCTGTTTTGGCGTGGACTTAGGAAGTTTGTATCAAGTTTGGTGCTGTTTTGGCGTGGACTTAGAAAGTTTGTATCAAGTTTGGTGCTGTTTTGGCGTGGACTTAGGAAGTTTGTACCAAGTTTGGTGCTGTTTTGGCGTGGTCTTAGGAAGTTTGTACCAAGTTTGTTACTGTTTTGGCGTGGACTTAGGAAGTTTGTACCAAGTTTGTTACTGTTTTGGCGTGGACTTAGGAAGTTTGTACCAAGTTTGTTACTGTTTTGGCGTGGACTTAGGAAGTTTGTACCAAGTTTGTTACTGTTTTGGCGTGGACTTAGGAAGTTTGTACCAAGTTTGTTACTGTTTTGGCGTGGACTTAGGAAGTTTGTACCAAGTTTGGTGCTGTTTTGGCGTGGACTTAGGAAGTTTGTACCAAGTTTGTTACTGTTTTGGCGTGGACTTAGGAAGTTTGTATCAAGTTTGGTGCTGTTTTGGCGTGGACTTAGAAAGTTTGTATCAAGTTTGGTGCTGTTTTGGCGTGGACTTAGGAAGTTTGTACCAAGTTTGGTGCTGTTTTGGCGTGGACTTAGGAAGTTTGTACCAAGTTTGCAAGTGTTTTTGGGTAGTTTTAAGAAGTTTCTACAAAGTTTGTATTTGACACTCTGTTGCAACTCTGTTGGAATTCGGGTAGTTGTAGGAAGTTTGTACCAAGTTTGTTACTGTTTTGGCGTGGACTTAGGAAGTTTGTACCAAGTTTGCAAGTGTTTTTGGGTATATTTAAGAAGTTTCTACAAAGTTTGTATTTGACACTCTGTTGCAACTCTGTTGGAATTCGGGTAGTTGTAGGAAGTTTGTACCAAGTTTGTTACTGTTTTGGCGTGGACTTAGGAAGTTTGTACCAAGTTTGGTGCTGTTTTGGCGTGGACTTAGGAAGTTTGTACCAAGTTTGCAAGTGTTTTTGGGTAGTTTTAAGAAGTTTCTACAAAGTTTGTATTTGACACTCTGTTGCAACTCTGTTGGAATTCGGGTAGTTGTAGGAAGTTTGTACCAAGTTTGTTACTGTTTTGGCGTGGACTTAGGAAGTTTGTACCAAGTTTGTTACTGTTTTGGCGTGGACTTAGGAAGTTTGTACCAAGTTTGTTACTGTTTTGGCGTGGACTTTGAAAGTTTGTATCAAGTTTGGTGCTGTTTTGGCGTGGACTTAGGAAGTTTGTACCTAGTTTGTTTCTGTTTTGGCGTGGACTTAGGAAGTTTGTACCAAGTTTGGTGCTGTTTTGGCGTGGACTTAGGAAGTTTGTACCAAGTTTGTTACTGTTTTGGCGTGGACTTAGGAAGTTTGTACCAAGTTTGGTGCTGTTTTGGCGTGGACTTAGGAAGTTTGTACCAAGTTTGGTGCTGTTTTGGCGTGGACTTAGGAAGTTTGTACCAAGTTTGTTACTGTTTTGGCGTGGACTTAGGAAGTTTGTACCAAGTTTGGTGCTGTTTTGGCGTGGACTTAGGAAGTTTGTATCAAGTTTGGTGCTGTTTTGGCGTGGACTTAGGAAGTTTGTACCAAGTTTGTTACTGTTTTGGCGTGGACTTAGGAACTTTGCACCAAGTTTGTTACTGTTTTGGCGTGGACTTAGGAAGTTTGTACCAAGTTTGTTACTGTTTTGGCGTGGACTTAGGAAGTTTGTACCAAGTTTGTTACTGTTTTGGCGTGGACTTAGGAAGTTTGTACCGAGTTTGTTTCTGTTTTGGCGTGGACTTAGAAAGTTTGTACCAAGTTTGTTTCTGTTTTGGCGCGGACTTACGAAGTTTGTACCAAGTTTGTTACTGTTTTGGCGTGGACTTAGGAAGTTTGTACCAAGTTTGTTACTGTTTTGGCGTGGACTTAGGAAGTTTGTACCAAGTTTGTTACTGTTTTGGCGTGGACTTAGGAAGTTTGTACCAAGTTTGGCGCTGTTTTGGCGTGGACTTAGGAAGTTTGTACCAAGTTTGTTACTGTTTTGGCGTGGACTTAGGAAGTTTGTACCAAGTTTGTTACTGTTTTGGCGTGGACTTAGGAAGTTTGTACCAAGTTTGGTGCTGTTTTGGCGTGGACTTAGGAAGTTTGTACCAAGTTTGTTACTGTTTTGGCGTGGACTTAGGAAGTTTGTACCAAGTTTGGTGCTGTTTTGGCGTGGACTTAGGAAGTTTGTACCAAGTTTGTTACCGTTTTGGCGTGGACTTAGGAAGTTTGTACCAAGTTTGTTACTGTTTTGGCGTGGACTTAGGAAGTTTGTACCAAGTTTGTTACTGTTTTGGCGTGGACTTAGGAAGTTTGTACCAAGTTTGTTACTGTTTTGGCGTGGACTTAGGAAGTTTGTACCAAGCTTGTTACTGTTTTGGCGTGGACTTAGGAAGTTTGTACCAAGTTTGTTACTGTTTTGGCGTGGACTTAGGAAGTTTGTACCAAGTTTTTTACTGTTTTGGCGTGGACTTAGGAAGTTTGTACCAAGTTTGTTACTGTTTTGGCGTGGACTTAGGAAGTTTGTACCAAGTTTGTTACTGTTTTGGCGTGGACTTAGGAAGTTTGTACCAAGTTTGGTGCTGTTTTGGCGTGGACTTAGAAAGTTTGTATCAAGTTTGGTGCTGATTTGGCGTGGACTTAGGAAGTTTGTACCAAGTTTGTTTCTGTTTTGGCGTGGACTTAGGAAGTTTGTACCAAGTTAGTTACTGTTTTGGCGTGGACTTAGGAAGTTTGTACCAAGTTTGGTGCTGTTTTGGCGTGGACTTAGGAAGTTTGTACCAAGTTTGGTGCTGTTTTGGCGTGGACTTAGGAAGTTTGTACCAAGTTTGGTGCTGTTTTGGCGTGGACTTAGGAAGTTTGTACCTAGTTTGTTTCTGTTTTGGCGTGGACTTAGGAAGTTTGTACCAAGTTTGGTGCTGTTTTGGCGTGGACTTAGGAAGTTTGTACCAAGTTTGGTGCTGTTTTGGCGTGGACTTAGGAAGTTTGTACCAAGTTTGTTACTGTTTTGGCGTGGACTTAGGAACTTTGCACCAAGTTTGTTACTGTTTTGGCGTGGACTTAGGAAGTTTGTACCAAGTTTGGTGCTGTTTTGGCGTGGACTTAGAAAGTTTGTATCAAGTTTGGTGCTGATTTGGCGTGGACTTAGGAAGTTTGTACCAAGTTTGTTTCTGTTTTGGCGTGGACTTAGGAAGTTTGTACCAAGTTTGATGCTGTTTTGGCGTGGACTTAGGAAGTTTGTACCAAGTTTGTTACTGTTTTGGCGTGGACTTAAGAAGTTTGTACCAAGTTTGTTACTGTTTTGGCGTGGACTTAGGAAGTTTGTACCAAGTTTGTTACTGTTTTGGCGTGGACTTAGGAAGTTTGTACCAAGTTTGGTGCTGTTTTGGCGTGGACTTAGGAAGTTTGTACCAAGTTTGTTACTGTTTTGGCGTGGACTTAGGAAGTTTGTACCAAGTTTGGTGCTGTTTTGGCGTGGACTTAGGAAGTTTGTACCAAGTTTGTTACTGTTTTGGCGTGGACTTAGGAAGTTTGTACCAAGTTTGTTACTGTTTTGGCGTGGACTTAGGAAGTTTGTACCAAGTTTGTTACTGTTTTGGCGCGGACTTACGAAGTTTGTATCAAGTTTGGTGCTGTTTTGGCGTGGACTTAGGAAGTTTGTACCTAGTTTGTTACTGTTTTGGCGTGGACTTAGGAAGTTTGTACCAAGTTTGTTACTGTTTTGGCGTGGACTTAGGAAGTTTGTACCAAGTTTGGTGCTGTTTTGGCGTGGACTTAGAAAGTTTGTATCAAGTTTGGTGCTGATTTGGCGTGGACTTAGGAAGTTTGTACCAAGTTTGTTTCTGTTTTGGCGTGGACTTAGGAAGTTTGTACCAAGTTTGGTGCTGTTTTGGCGTGGACTTAGGAAGTTTGTACCAAGTTTGGTGCTGTTTTGGCGTGGACTTAGAAAGTTTGTATCAAGTTTGGTGCTGTTTTGGCGTGGACTTAGGAAGTTTGTACCTAGTTTGTTACTGTTTTGGCGTGGACTTAGGAAGTTTGTACCAAGTTTCTTACTGTTTTGGCGTGGACTTAGGAAGTTTGTACCAAGTTTGGTGCTGTTTTGGCGTGGACTTAGAAAGTTTGTATCAAGTTTGGTGCTGCTTTGGCGTGGACTTAGGAAGTTTGTACCAAGTTTGTTTCTGTTTTGGCGTGGACTTAGGAAGTTTGTACCAAGTTTGGTGCTGTTTTGGCGTGGACGTAGGAAGTTTGTACCAAGTTTGTTACTGTTTTGGCGTGGACTTAAGAAGTTTGTACCAAGTTTGTTACTGTTTTGGCGTGGACTTAGGAAGTTTGTACCAAGTTTGTTACTGTTTTGGCGTGGACTTAGGAAGTTTGTACCAAGTTTGTTACTGTTTTGGCGTGGACTTAGGAAGTTTGTACCAAGTTTGTTACTGTTTTGGCGTGGACTTAGGAAGTTTGTACCAAGTTTGTTACTGTTTTGGCGTGGACTTAGGAAGTTTGTACCACGTTTGTTACTGTTTTGGCGTGGACTTAGGAAGTTTGTACCAAGTTTGTTACTGTTTTGGCGTGGACTTAGGAAGTTTGTACCAAGTTTGTTACTGTTTTGGCGTGGACTTAGGAAGTTTGTACCAAGTTTGTTACTGTTTTGGCGTGGACTTAGGAAGTTTGTACCAAGTTTGTTACTGTTTTGGCGTGGACTTAGGAAGTTCGTACCAAGTTTGGTGCTGTTTTGGCGTGGACTTAGGAAGTTTGTACCTAGTTTGTTACTGTTTTGGCGTGGACTTAGGAAGTTTGTACCAAGTTTGTTACTGTTTTGGCGTGGACTTAGGAAGTTTGTACCAAGTTTGGTGCTGTTTTGGCGTGGACTTAGAAAGTTTGTATCAAGTTTGGTGCTGATTTGGCGTGGACTTAGGAAGTTTGTACCAAGTTTGTTTCTGTTTTGGCGTGGACTTAGGAAGTTTGTACCAAGTTTGGTGCTGTTTTGGCGTGGACTTAGGAAGTTTGTACCAAGTTTGTTACTGTTTTGGCGTGGACTTAGGAAGTTTGTACCAAGTTTGGTGCTGTTTTGGCGTGGACTTAGGAAGTTTGTACCAAGTTTGTTACTGTTTTGGCGTGGACTTAGGAAGTTTGTACCAAGTTTGTTACTGTTTTGGCGTGGACTTAGGAAGTTTGTATCAAGTTTGGTGCTGTTTTGGCGTGGACTTAGGAAGTTTGTATCAAGTTTGGTGCTGTTTTGGCGTGGACTTAGAAAGTTTGTACCATGTTTGTTACTGTTTTGGCGTGGACTTAGGAAGTTTGTACCAAGTTTGTTACTGTTTTGGCGTGGACTTAGAAAGTTTGTATCAAGTTTGGTGCTGTTTTGGCGTGGACTTAGGAAGTTTGTACCTAGTTTGGTGCTGTTTTGGCGTGGACTTAGGAAGTTTGTACCAAGTTTGGTGCTGTTTTGGCGTGGACTTAGGAAGTTTGTACCAAGTTTGGTGCTGTTTTGGCGTGGACTTAGGAAGTTTGTACCAAGTTTGTTACTGTTTTGGCGTGGACTTAGGAAGTTTGTACCAAGTTTGGTGCTGTTTTGGCGTGGACTTAGGAAGTTTGTACCAAGTTTGTTACTGTTTTGGCGTGGACTTAGGAAGTTTGTACCAAGTTTGTTACTGTTTTGGCGTGGACTTAGGAAGTTTGTACCAAGTTTGGTGCTGTTTTGGCGTGGACTTAGGAAGTTTGTACCAAGTTTGTTACTGTTTTTGCGTGGACTTAGGAAGTTTGTACCAAGTTTGTTACTGTTTTGGCGTGGACTTAGGAAGTTTGTACCAAGTTTGTTACTGTTTTGGCGTGGACTTAGGAAGTTTGTACCAAGTTTGGTGCTGTTTTGGCGTGGACTTAGGAAGTTTGTACCAAGTTTGTTACTGTTTTGGCGCGGACTTACGAAGTTTGTATCAAGTTTGGTGCTGTTTTGGCGTGGACTTAGGAAGTTTGTACCTAGTTTGTTACTGTTTTGGCGTGGACTTAGGAAGTTTGTACCAAGTTTGTTACTGTTTTGGCGTGGACTTAGGAAGTTTGTACCAAGTTTGGTGCTGTTTTGGCGTGGACTTAGAAAGTTTGTATCAAGTTTGGTGCTGATTTGGCGTGGACTTAGGAAGTTTGTACCAAGTTTGTTTCTGTTTTGGCGTGGACTTAGGAAGTTTGTACCAAGTTTGGTGCTGTTTTGGCGTGGACTTAGGAAGTTTGTACCAAGTTTGTTACTGTTTTGGCGTGGACTTAGGAAGTTTGTACCAAGTTTGGTGCTGTTTTGGCGTGGACTTAGGAAGTTTGTACCAAGTTTGTTACTGTTTTGGCGTGGACTTAGGAAGTTTGTACCAAGTTTGTTACTGTTTTGGCGTGGACTTAGGAAGTTTGTATCAAGTTTGGTGCTGTTTTGGCGTGGACTTAGGAAGTTTGTATCAAGTTTGGTGCTGTTTTGGCGTGGACTTAGGAAGTTTGTACCAATTTTGGTGCTGTTTTGGCGTGGACTTAGGAAGTTTGTACCAAGTTTGGTGCTGTTTTGGCGTGGACTTAGGAAGTTTGTACCAAGTTTGTTACTGTTTTGGCGTGGCCTTAGGAAGTTTGTACCAAGTTGGTTACTGTTTTGGCGTGGACTTAGGAAGTTTGTATCAAGTTTGGTGCTGTTTTGGCGTGGACTTAGGAAGTTTGTATCAAGTTTGGTGCTGTTTTGGCGTGGACTTAGAAAGTTTGTACCATGTTTGTTACTGTTTTGGCGTGGACTTAGGAAGTTTGTACCAAGTTTGTTACTGTTTTGGCGTGGACTTAGAAAGTTTGTACCAAGTTTGTTACTGTTTTGGCGTGGACTTAGAAAGTTTGTATCAAGTTTGGTGCTGTTTTGGCGTGGACTTAGGAAGTTTGTACCTAGTTTGGTGCTGTTTTGGCGTGGACTTAGGAAGTTTGTACCAAGTTTGGTGCTGTTTTGGCGTGGACTTAGGAAGTTTGTACCAAGTTTGGTGCTGTTTTGGCGTGGACTTAGGAAGTTTGTATCAAGTTTGGTGCTGTTTTGGCGTGGACTTAGGAAGTTTGTACCAAGTTTGTTACTGTTTTGGCGTGGACTTAGAAAGTTTGTATCAAGTTTGGTGCTGTTTTGGCGTGGACTTAGGAAGTTTGTACCAAGTTTGTTACTGTTTTGGCGTGGACTTAGGAAGTTTGTACCAAGTTTGTTACTGTTTTGGCGTGGACTTAAGAAGTTTGTACCAAGTTTGTTACTGTTTTGGCGTGGACTTAGGAAGTTTGTACCAAGTTTGTTACTGTTTTGGCGTGGACTTAGGAAGTTTGTACCAAGTTTGGTGCTGTTTTGGCGTGGACTTAGGAAGTTTGTACCAAGTTTGTTACTGTTTTGGCGTGGACTTAGGAAGTTTGTACCAAGTTTGGTGCTGTTTTGGCGTGGACTTAGGAAGTTTGTACCAAATGTGTTACTGTTTTGGCGTGGACTTAGGAAGTTTGTATCAAGTTTGGTGCTGTTTTGGCGTGGACTTAGGAAGTTTGTACCTAGTTTGTTACTGTTTTGGCGTGGACTTAGGAAGTTTGTACCAAGTTTGTTACTGTTTTTGCGTGGACTTAGGAAGTTTGTTCCTAGTTTGTTTCTGTTTTGGCGTGGACTTAGGAAGTTTGTACCAAGTTTGGTGCTGTTTTGGCGTGGACTTAGGAAGTTTGTACCAAGTTTGGTGCTGTTTTGGCGTGGACTTAGGAAGTTTGTACCAAGTTTGCAAGTGTTTTTGGGTAGTTTTAAGAAGTTTCTACAAAGTTTGTATTTGACACTCTGTTGCAACTCTGTTGGAATTCGGGTAGTTGTAGGAAGTTTGTACCAAGTTTGTTACTGTTTTGGCGTGGACTTAGGAAGTTTGTACCAAGTTTGTTACTGTTTTGGCGTGGATTTAGGAAGTTTGTTCCAAGTTTGTTACTGTTTTGGCGTCGTCTTAGGAAGTTTGTACCAAGTTTGCAAGTGTTTTTGGGTAGTTTTAAGAAGTTTCTACAAAGTTTGTATTTGACACTCTGTTGCAACTCTGTTGGAATTCGGGTAGTTGTAGGAAGTTTGTACCAAGTTTGTTACTGTTTTGGCGTGGACTTAGGAAGTTTGTACCAAGTTTGTTACTGTTTTGGCGTGGACTTAGGAAGTTTGTACCAAGTTTGGTGCTGTTTTGGCGTGGACTTAGGCAGTTTGTACCAAGTTTGCAAGTGTTTTTGGGTAGTTTTAAGAAGTTTCTACAAAGTTTGTATTTGACACTCTGTTGCAACTCTGTTGGAATTCGGGTAGTTGTAGGAAGTTTGTACCAAGTTTGTTACTGTTTTGGCGTGGACTTAGGAAGTTTGTACCAAGTTTGGTGCTGTTTTGGCGTGGACTTAGGAAGTTTGTACCAAGTTTGCAAGTGTTTTTGGGTAGTTTTAAGAAGTTTCTACAAAGTTTGTATTTGACACTCTGTTGCAACTCTGTTGGAATTCGGGTAGTTGTAGGAAGTTTGTACCAAGTTTGTTACTGTTTTGGCGTGGACTTAGGAAGTTTGTACCAAGTTTGGTGCTGTTTTGGCGTGGACTTAGGAAGTTTGTACCAAGTTTGCAAGTGTTTTTGGGTAGTTTTAAGAAGTTTCTACAAAGTTTGTATTTGACACTCTGTTGCAACTCTGTTGGAATTCGGGTAGTTGTAGGAAGTTTGTACCAAGTTTGTTACTGTTTTGGCGTGGACTTAGGAAGTTTGTACCAAGTTTGGTGCTGTTTTGGCGTGGACTTAGGAAGTTTGTACCAAGTTTGCAAGTGTTTTTGGGTAGTTTTAAGAAGTTTCTACAAAGTTTGTATTTGACACTCTGTTGCAACTCTGTTGGAATTCGGGTAGTTGTAGGAAGTTTGTACCAAGTTTGTTACTGTTTTGGCGTGGACTTAGGAAGTTTGTACCAAGTTTGGTGCTGTTTTGGCGTGGACTTAGGAAGTTTGTACCAAGTTTGCAAGTGTTTTTGGGTAGTTTTAAGAAGTTTCTACAAAGTTTGTATTTGACACTCTGTTGCAACTCTGTTGGAATTCGGGTAGTTGTAGGAAGTTTGTACCAAGTTTGGTGCTGTTTTGGCGTGGACTTAGGAAGTTTGTACCAAGTTTGCAAGTGTTTTTGGGTAGTTTTAAGAAGTTTCTACAAAGTTTGTATTTGACACTCTGTTGCAACTCTGTTGGAATTCGGGTAGTTGTAGGAAGTTTGTACCAAGTTTGGTGCTGTTTTGGCGTGGATTTAGGAAGTTTGTTCCAAGTTTGTTACTGTTTTGGCGTGGACTTAGGAAGTTTGTACCAAGTTTGCAAGTGTTTTTGGGTAGTTTTAAGAAGTTTCTACAAAGTTTGTATTTGACACTCTGTTGCAACTCTGTTGGAATTCGGGTAGTTGTAGGAAGTTTGTACCAAGTTTGGTGCTGTTTTGGCGTGGATTTAGGAAGTTTGTACCAAGTTTGTTATTGTTTTGGCGTGGACTTAGGAAGTTTGTACCAAGTTTGCAAGTGTTTTTGGGTAGTTTTAAGAAGTTTCTACAAAGTTTGTATTTGACACTCTGTTGCAACTCTGTTGGAATTCGGGTAGTTGTAGGAAGTTTGTACCAAGTTTGTTACTGTTTTGGCGTGGACTTAGGAAGTTTGTACCAAGTTTGTTATTGTTTTGGCGTGGACTTAGGAAGTTTGTACCAAGTTTGTTACTGTTTTGGCGTGGACTTAGGAAGTTTGTACCAAGTTTGTTATTGTTTTGGCGTGGACTTAGGAAGTTTGTACCAAGTTTGCAAGTGTTTTTGGGTAGTTTTAAGAAGTTTCTACAAAGTTTGTATTTGACACTCTGTTGCAACTCTGTTGGAATTCGGGTAGTTGTAGGAAGTTTGTACCAAGTTTGTTATTGTTTTGGCGTGGACTTTGGAAGTTTGTACCAAGTTTGTAACTGTTTTGGCGTGGACTTAGGAAGTTTGTACCAAGTTTGTTACTGTTTTGGCGTGGACTTAGGAAGTTTGTACCAAGTTTGTTACTGTTTTGGCGTGGACTTAGGAAGTTTGTATCAAGTTTGGTGCTGTTTTGGCGTGGACTTAGGAAGTTTGTTCCAAGTTTGTTACTGTTTTGGCGTCGTCTTAGGAAGTTTGTACCAAGTTTGCAAGTGTTTTTGGGTAGTTTTAAGAAGGTTCTACAAAGTTTGTATTTGACACTCTGTTGCAACTCTGTTGGAATTCGGGTAGTTGTAGGAAGTTTGTACCAAGTTTGGTGCTGTTTTGGCGTGGTCTTAGGAAGTTTGTACCAAGTTTGGTGCTGTTTTGGCGTGGATTTAGGAAGTTTGTTCCAAGTTTGTTACTGTTTTGGCGTCGTCTTAGGAAGTTTGTACCAAGTTTGCAAGTGTTTTTGGGTAGTTTTAAGAAGTTTCTACAAAGTTTGTATTTGACACTCTGTTGCAACTCTGTTGGAATTCGGGTAGTTGTAGGAAGTTTGTACCAAGTTTGGTGCTGTTTTTGCGTGGACTTAGGAAGTTTGTACCAAGTTTGTTATTGTTTTGGCGTGGACTTAGGAAGTTTGTACCAAGTTTGCAAGTGTTTTTGGGTAGTTTTAAGAAGTTTCTACAAAGTTTGTATTTGACACTCTGTTGCAACTCTGTTGGAATTCGGGTAGTTGTAGGAAGTTTGTACCAAGTTTGTTACTGTTTTGGCGTGGACTTAGGAAGTTTGTACCAAGTTTGTTATTGTTTTGGCGTGGACTTAGGAAGTTTGTACCAAGTTTGCAAGTGTTTTTGGGTAGTTTTAAGAAGTTTCTACAAAGTTTGTATTTGACACTCTGTTGCAACTCTGTTGGAATTCGGGTAGTTGTAGGAAGTTTGTACCAAGTTTGTTACTGTTTTGGTGTGGACTTAGGAAGTTTGTACCAAGTTTGGTGCTGTTTTGGCGTGGACTTAGGAAGTTTGTACCAAGTTTTTTACTGTTTTGGTGTGGTCTTAGGAAGTTTGTACCAAGTTTGGTGCTGTTTTGGCGCGGACTTAGAAAGTTTGTACCAAGTTTGGTGCTGTTTTGGCGTGGACTTAGGAAGTTTGTACCAAGTTTGTTACTGTTTTGGCGTGGACTTAGGAAGTTTGTACCAAGTTTGTTACTGTTTTGGCGTCGACTTAGGAAGTTTGTACCAAGTTTGTTACTGTTTTGGTGTGGACTTAGGAAGTTTGTACCAAGTTTGGTGCTGTTTTGGCGTGGACTTAGGAAGTTTGTACCAAGTTTTTTACTGTTTTGGTGTGGTCTTAGGAAGTTTGTACCAAGTTTGGTGCTGTTTTGGCGTGGACTTAGAAAGTTTGTATCAAGTTTGGTGCTGTTTTGGCGTGGACTTAGGAAGTTTGTACCAAGTTTGTTTCTGTTTTGGCGTGGACTTAGGAAGTTTGTATCAAGTTTGGTGCTGTTTTGGCGTGGACTTAGGAAGTTTGTACCAAGTTTGGTGCTGTTTTGGCGTGGACTTAGGAAGTTTGTACCAAGTTTGTTACTGTTTTGGCGTGGACTTAGGAAGTTTGTACCAAGTTTGGTGCTGTTTTGGCGTGGACTTAGGAAGTTTGTACCAAGTTTGTTACTGTTTTGGCGTGGACTTAGGAAGTTTGTACCAAGTTTGTTACTGTTTTGGCGTGGACTTAGGAAGTTTGTACCAAGTTTGTTACTGTTTTGGCGTGGACTTAGGAAGTTTGTACCAAGTTTGGTGCTGTTTTGGCGTGGACTTAGGAAGTTTGTACCAAGTTTGTTTCTGTTTTGGCGTGGACTTAGGAAGTTTGTATCAAGTTTGGTGCTGTTTTGGCGTGGACTTAGGAAGTTTGTACCAAGTTTGGTGCTGTTTTGGCTTGGACTTAGGAAGTTTGTACCAAGTTTGGTGCTGTTTTGGCGCGGACTTACGAAGTTTGTACCAAGTTTGGTGCTGTTTTGGCGTGGACTTAGGAAGTTTGTACCAAGTTTGTTACTGTTTTGGCGTGGACTTAGGAAGTTTGTATCAAGTTTGTTACTGTTTTGGCGTGGACTTACGAAGTTTGTACCAAGTTTGGTGCTCTTTTGGCTTGGACTTAGGAAGTTTGTACCAAGTTTGTTACTGTTTTGGCGTGGACTTAGGAAGTTTGTACCAAGTTTGTTACTGTTTTGGCGTCGACTTAGGAAGTTTGTACCAAGTTTGGTGCTGTTTTGGCGTGGTCTTAGGAAGTTTGTACCAAGTTTGGTGCTGTTTTGGCGTGGACTAAGGAAGTTTGTACCAAGTTTGTTACTGTTTTGGTGTGGTCTTAGGAAGTTTGTACCAAGTTTGGTGCTGTTTTGGCGTGGACTAAGGAAGTTTGTTCCAAGTTTGTTACTGTTTTGGCGTGGACTTAGGAAGTTTGTACCAAGTTTGGTGCTGTTTTGGCGTGGACTTAGGAAGTTTGTACCAAGTTTGTTACTGTTTTGGCGTCGACTTAGGAAGTTTGTATCAAGTTTGGTGCTGTTTTGGCGTGGACTTAGGAAGTTTGTATCAAGTTTGGTGCTGTTTTGGCGTGGACTTAGGAAGTTTGTACCAAGTTTGGTGCTGTTTTGGCGTGGACTTAGGAAGTTTGTACCAAGTTTGTTACTGTTTTGGCGTGGACTTAGGAAGTTTGTACCAAGTTTGGTGCTGTTTTGGCGTGGACTTAGGAAGTTTGTACCAAGTTTGCAAGTGTTTTTGGGTAGTTTTAAGAAGTTTCTACAAAGTTTGTATTTGACACTCTGTTGCAACTCTGTTGGAATTCGGGTAGTTGTAGGAAGTTTGTACCAAGTTTGTTACTGTTTTGGTGTGGACTTAGGAAGTTTGTACCAAGTTTGGTGCTGTTTTGGCGTGGACTTAGGAAGTTTGTACCAAGTTTTTTACTGTTTTGGTGTGGTCTTAGGAAGTTTGTACCAAGTTTGGTGCTGTTTTGGCGCGGACTTAGAAAGTTTGTACCAAGTTTGGTGCTGTTTTGGCGTGGACTTAGGAAGTTTGTACCAAGTTTGTTACTGTTTTGGCGTGGACTTAGGAAGTTTGTACCAAGTTTGTTACTGTTTTGGCGTCGACTTAGGAAGTTTGTACCAAGTTTGGTGCTGTTTTGGCGTGGTCTTAGGAAGTTTGTACCAAGTTTGGTGCTGTTTTGGCGTGGACTAAGGAAGTTTGTACCAAGTTTGTTACTGTTTTGGCGCGGACTTACGAAGTTTGTACCAAGTTTGGTGCTGTTTTGGCGTGGACTTAGGAAGTTTGTATCAAGTTTGGTGCTGTTTTGGCGTGGACTTAGGAAGTTTGTACCAAGTTTGTTACTGTTTTGGCGTGGACTTAGGAAGTTTGTACCAAGTTTGTTACTGTTTTGGCGTGGACTTAGGAAGTTTGTACCAAGTTTGTTACTGTTTTGGCGTGGACTTAGGAAGTTTGTACCAAGTTTGGTGCTGTTTTGGCGTGGACTTAGGAAGTTTGTACCAAGTTTGTTTCTGTTTTGGCGTGGACTTAGGAAGTTTGTATCAAGTTTGGTGCTGTTTTGGCGTGGACTTAGGAAGTTTGTACCAAGTTTGGTGCTGTTTTGGCTTGGACTTAGGAAGTTTGTACCAAGTTTGGTGCTGTTTTGGCGCGGACTTACGAAGTTTGTACCAAGTTTGGTGCTGTTTTGGCGTGGACTTAGGAAGTTTGTACCAAGTTTGTTACTGTTTTGGCGTGGACTTAGGAAGTTTGTATCAAGTTTGTTACTGTTTTGGCGTGGACTTACGAAGTTTGTACCAAGTTTGGTGCTCTTTTGGCTTGGACTTAGGAAGTTTGTACCAAGTTTGGTGCTGTTTTGGCGTGGACTTAGGAAGTTTGTACCTAGTTTGTTACTGTTTTGGCGTGGACTTAGGAAGTTTGTACCAAGTTTGGTGCTGTTTTGGCGTGGACTTAGGAAGTTTGTACCAAGTTTGGTGCTGTTTTGGCGCGGACTTACGAAGTTTGTACCAAGTTTGGTGCTGTTTTGGCGTGGACTTAGGAAGTTTGTACCAAGTTTGTTACTGTTTTGGCGTGGACTTAGGAAGTTTGTATCAAGTTTGGTGCTGTTTTGGCGTGGACTTAGGAAGTTTGTACCTAGTTTGTTTCTGTTTTGGCGTGGACTTAGGAAGTTTGTACCAAGTTTGTTTCTGTTTTGGCGCGGACTTACGAAGTTTGTACCAAGTTTGGTGCTGTTTTGGCGTGGACTTAGAAAGTTTGTATCAAGTTTGGTGCTGTTTTGGCGTGGACTTAGAAAGTGTGTACCAAGTTTGGTGCTGTTTTGGCGTGGACTTAGAAAGTTTGTACCAAGTTTGTTACTGTTTTGGCGTGGACTTAGGAAGTTTGTATCAAGTTTGGTGCTGTTTTGGCGTGGACTTAGGAAGTTTGTACCAAGTTTGTTTCTGTTTTGGCGTGGACTTAGGAAGTTTGTATCAAGTTTGGTGCTGTTTTGGCGTGGACTTAGGAAGTTTGTACCAAGTTTGGTGCTGTTTTGGCGCGGACTTACGAAGTTTGTACCAAGTTTGGTGCTGTTTTGGCGCGGACTTACGAAGTTTGTACCAAGTTTGTTACTGTTTTGGCGTGGACTTAGGAAGTTTGTACCAAGTTTGGTGCTGTTTTGCCGCGGACTTACGAAGTTTGTACCAAGTTTGGTGCTGTTTTGGCGTGGACTTAGGAAGTTTGTACCAAGTTTGTTACTGTTTTGGCGCGGACTTACGAAGTTTGTATCAAGTTTGGTGCTGTTTTGGCGTGGACTTAGGAAGTTTGTATCAAGTTTGGTGCTGTTTTGGCGTGGACTTAGGAAGTTTGTACCAAGTTTGGTGCTGTTTTGGCGCGGACTTACGAAGTTTGTACCAAGTTTGGTGCTGTTTTGGCGTGGACTTAGGAAGTTTGTACCAAGTTTGTTACTGTTTTGGCGTGGACTTAGGAAGTTTGTACCAAGTTTGCAAGTGTTTTTGGGTAATTTTAAGAAGTTTCTACAAAGTTTGTATTTGACACTCTGTTGCAACTCTGTTGGAATTCGGGTAGTTGTAGGAAGTTTGTACCAAGTTTGTTACTATTTTGGCGTGGACTTAGGAAGTTTGTACCAAGTTTGGTGCTGTTTTGGCGTGGACTTAGGAAGTTTGTACCAAGTTTGGTGCTGTTTTGGCGCGGACTTACGAAGTTTGTACCAAGTTTGGTGCTGTTTTGGCGTGGACTTAGGAAGTTTGTATCAAGTTTGTTACTGTTTTGGCGTGGACTTACGAAGTTTGTACCAAGTTTGGTGCTCTTTTGGCTTGGACTTAGGAAGTTTGTACCAAGTTTGTTACTGTTTTGGCGTGGACTTAGGAAGTTTGTACCAAGTTTGTTACTGTTTTGGCGTGGACTTAGGAAGTTTGTACCAAGTTTGGTGCTGTTTTGGCGTGGACTTAGGAAGTTTGTACCAAGTTTGTTACTGTTTTGGCGTGGACTTAGGAAGTTTGTATCAAGTTTGGTGCTGTTTTGGCGTGGACTAAGGAAGTTTGTTCCAAGTTTGTTACTGTTTTGGCGTGGACTTAGGAAGTTTGTATCAAGTTTGGTGCTGTTTTGGCGTGGACTTAGGAAGTTTGTACCAAGTTTGGTGCTGTTTTGGCTTGGACTTAGGAAGTTTGTACCAAGTTTGGTGCTGTTTTGGCGCGGACTTACGAAGTTTGTACCAAGTTTGGTGCTGTTTTGGCGTGGACTTAGGAAGTTTGTACCAAGTTTGTTACTGTTTTGGCGTGGACTTAGGAAGTTTGTATCAAGTTTGTTACTGTTTTGGCGTGGACTTACGAAGTTTGTACCAAGTTTGGTGCTCTTTTGGCTTGGACTTAGGAAGTTTGTACCAAGTTTGTTACTGTTTTGGCGTGGACTTAGGAAGTTTGTACCAAGTTTGTTACTGTTTTGGCGTCGACTTAGGAAGTTTGTACCAAGTTTGGTGCTGTTTTGGCGTGGTCTTAGGAAGTTTGTACCAAGTTTGGTGCTGTTTTGGCGTGGACTAAGGAAGTTTGTACCAAGTTTGTTACTGTTTTGGTGTGGTCTTAGGAAGTTTGTACCAAGTTTGGTGCTGTTTTGGCGTGGACTAAGGAAGTTTGTTCCAAGTTTGTTACTGTTTTGGCGTGGACTTAGGAAGTTTGTACCAAGTTTGGTGCTGTTTTGGCGTGGACTTAGGAAGTTTGTACCAAGTTTGTTACTGTTTTGGCGTCGACTTAGGAAGTTTGTATCAAGTTTGGTGCTGTTTTGGCGTGGACTTAGGAAGTTTGTATCAAGTTTGGTGCTGTTTTGGCGTGGACTTAGGAAGTTTGTACCAAGTTTGGTGCTGTTTTGGCGTGGACTTAGGAAGTTTGTACCAAGTTTGTTACTGTTTTGGCGTGGACTTAGGAAGTTTGTACCAAGTTTGGTGCTGTTTTGGCGTGGACTTAGGAAGTTTGTACCAAGTTTGCAAGTGTTTTTGGGTAGTTTTAAGAAGTTTCTACAAAGTTTGTATTTGACACTCTGTTGCAACTCTGTTGGAATTCGGGTAGTTGTAGGAAGTTTGTACCAAGTTTGTTACTGTTTTGGTGTGGACTTAGGAAGTTTGTACCAAGTTTGGTGCTGTTTTGGCGTGGACTTAGGAAGTTTGTACCAAGTTTTTTACTGTTTTGGTGTGGTCTTAGGAAGTTTGTACCAAGTTTGGTGCTGTTTTGGCGCGGACTTAGAAAGTTTGTACCAAGTTTGGTGCTGTTTTGGCGTGGACTTAGGAAGTTTGTACCAAGTTTGTTACTGTTTTGGCGTGGACTTAGGAAGTTTGTACCAAGTTTGTTACTGTTTTGGCGTCGACTTAGGAAGTTTGTACCAAGTTTGGTGCTGTTTTGGCGTGGTCTTAGGAAGTTTGTACCAAGTTTGGTGCTGTTTTGGCGTGGACTAAGGAAGTTTGTACCAAGTTTGTTACTGTTTTGGTGTGGTCTTAGGAAGTTTGTACCAAGTTTGGTGCTGTTTTGGCGTGGACTAAGGAAGTTTGTTCCAAGTTTGTTACTGTTTTGGCGTGGACTTAGGAAGTTTGTACCAAGTTTGGTGCTGTTTTGGCGTGGACTTAGGAAGTTTGTACCAAGTTTGTTACTGTTTTGGCGTCGACTTAGGAAGTTTGTATCAAGTTTGGTGCTGTTTTGGCGTGGACTTAGGAAGTTTGTATCAAGTTTGGTGCTGTTTTGGCGTGGACTTAGGAAGTTTGTACCAAGTTTGGTGCTGTTTTGGCGTGGACTTAGGAAGTTTGTACCAAGTTTGTTACTGTTTTGGCGTGGACTTAGGAAGTTTGTACCAAGTTTGGTGCTGTTTTGGCGTGGACTTAGGAAGTTTGTACCAAGTTTGTTACTGTTTTGGCGTGGACTTAGGAACTTTGCACCAAGTTTGTTACTGTTTTGGCGTGGACTTAGGAAGTTTGTACCAAGTTTGTTACTGTTTTGGCCTGGACTTAGGAAGTTTGTACCAAGTTTGGTGCTGTTTTGGCGTGGACTTAGGAAGTTTGTACCTAGTTTGTTACTGTTTTGGCGTGGACTTAGGAAGTTTGTACCAAGTTTGGTGCTGTTTTGGCGTGGACTTAGGAAGTTTGTACCAAGTTTGGTGCTGTTTTGGCGCGGACTTACGAAGTTTGTACCAAGTTTGGTGCTGTTTTGGCGTGGACTTAGGAAGTTTGTACCAAGTTTGTTACTGTTTTGGCGTGGACTTAGGAAGTTTGTATCAAGTTTGGTGCTGTTTTGGCGTGGACTTAGGAAGTTTGTACCTAGTTTGTTTCTGTTTTGGCGTGGACTTAGGAAGTTTGTATCAAGTTTGGTGCTGTTTTGGCGTGGACTTAGGAAGTTTGTACCAAGTTTGGTGCTGTTTTGGCTTGGACTTAGGAAGTTTGTACCAAGTTTGGTGCTGTTTTGGCGCGGACTTACGAAGTTTGTACCAAGTTTGGTGCTGTTTTGGCGTGGACTTAGGAAGTTTGTACCAAGTTTGTTACTGTTTTGGCGTGGACTTAGGAAGTTTGTATCAAGTTTGTTACTGTTTTGGCGTGGACTTACGAAGTTTGTACCAAGTTTGGTGCTCTTTTGGCTTGGACTTAGGAAGTTTGTACCAAGTTTGGTGCTGTTTTGGCGCGGACTTACGAAGTTTGTACCAAGTTTGGTGCTGTTTTGGCGTGGACTTAGGAAGTTTGTACCAAGTTTGTTACTGTTTTGGCGTGGACTTAGGAAGTTTGTATCAAGTTTGTTACTGTTTTGGCGTGGACTTACGAAGTTTGTACCAAGTTTGGTGCTCTTTTGGCTTGGACTTAGGAAGTTTGTACCAAGTTTGTTACTGTTTTGGCGTGGACTTAGGAAGTTTGTACCAAGTTTGTTACTGTTTTGGCGTCGACTTAGGAAGTTTGTACCAAGTTTGGTGCTGTTTTGGCGTGGTCTTAGGAAGTTTGTACCAAGTTTGGTGCTGTTTTGGCGTGGACTAAGGAAGTTTGTACCAAGTTTGTTACTGTTTTGGTGTGGTCTTAGGAAGTTTGTACCAAGTTTGGTGCTGTTTTGGCGTGGACTAAGGAAGTTTGTTCCAAGTTTGTTACTGTTTTGGCGTGGACTTAGGAAGTTTGTACCAAGTTTGGTGCTGTTTTGGCGTGGACTTAGGAAGTTTGTACCAAGTTTGTTTCTGTTTTGGCGTGGACTTAGGAAGTTTGTATCAAGTTTGGTGCTGTTTTGGCGTGGACTTAGGAAGTTTGTACCAAGTTTGGTGCTGTTTTGGCTTGGACTTAGGAAGTTTGTACCAAGTTTGGTGCTGTTTTGGCGCGGACTTACGAAGTTTGTACCAAGTTTGGTGCTGTTTTGGCGTGGACTTAGGAAGTTTGTACCAAGTTTGTTACTGTTTTGGCGTGGACTTAGGAAGTTTGTATCAAGTTTGTTACTGTTTTGGCGTGGACTTACGAAGTTTGTACCAAGTTTGGTGCTCTTTTGGCTTGGACTTAGGAAGTTTGTACCAAGTTTGGTGCTGTTTTGGCGTGGACTTAGGAAGTTTGTACCTAGTTTGTTACTGTTTTGGCGTGGACTTAGGAAGTTTGTACCAAGTTTGGTGCTGTTTTGGCGTGGACTTAGGAAGTTTGTACCAAGTTTGGTGCTGTTTTGGCGCGGACTTACGAAGTTTGTACCAAGTTTGGTGCTGTTTTGGCGTGGACTTAGGAAGTTTGTACCAAGTTTGTTACTGTTTTGGCGTGGACTTAGGAAGTTTGTATCAAGTTTGGTGCTGTTTTGGCGTGGACTTAGGAAGTTTGTACCTAGTTTGTTTCTGTTTTGGCGTGGACTTAGGAAGTTTGTACCAAGTTTGTTTCTGTTTTGGCGCGGACTTACGAAGTTTGTACCAAGTTTGGTGCTGTTTTGGCGTGGACTTAGAAAGTTTGTATCAAGTTTGGTGCTGTTTTGGCGTGGACTTAGAAAGTTTGTACCAAGTTTGGTGCTGTTTTGGCGTGGACTTAGAAAGTTTGTACCAAGTTTGTTACTGTTTTGGCGTGGACTTAGGAAGTTTGTATCAAGTTTGGTGCTGTTTTGGCGTGGACTTAGGAAGTTTGTACCAAGTTTGTTTCTGTTTTGGCGTGGACTTAGGAAGTTTGTATCAAGTTTGGTGCTGTTTTGGCGTGGACTTAGGAAGTTTGTACCAAGTTTGGTGCTGTTTTGGCGCGGACTTACGAAGTTTGTACCAAGTTTGGTGCTGTTTTGGCGCGGACTTACGAAGTTTGTACCAAGTTTGTTACTGTTTTGGCGTGGACTTAGGAAGTTTGTACCAAGTTTGGTGCTGTTTTGCCGCGGACTTACGAAGTTTGTACCAAGTTTGGTGCTGTTTTGGCGTGGACTTAGGAAGTTTGTACCAAGTTTGTTACTGTTTTGGCGCGGACTTACGAAGTTTGTATCAAGTTTGGTGCTGTTTTGGCGTGGACTTAGGAAGTTTGTATCAAGTTTGGTGCTGTTTTGGCGTGGACTTAGGAAGTTTGTACCAAGTTTGGTGCTGTTTTGGCGCGGACTTACGAAGTTTGTACCAAGTTTGGTGCTGTTTTGGCGTGGACTTAGGAAGTTTGTACCAAGTTTGTTACTGTTTTGGCGTGGACTTAGGAAGTTTGTACCAAGTTTGCAAGTGTTTTTGGGTAATTTTAAGAAGTTTCTACAAAGTTTGTATTTGACACTCTGTTGCAACTCTGTTGGAATTCGGGTAGTTGTAGGAAGTTTGTACCAAGTTTGTTACTATTTTGGCGTGGACTTAGGAAGTTTGTACCAAGTTTGGTGCTGTTTTGGCGTGGACTTAGGAAGTTTGTACCAAGTTTGGTGCTGTTTTGGCGCGGACTTACGAAGTTTGTACCAAGTTTGGTGCTGTTTTGGCGTGGACTTAGGAAGTTTGTATCAAGTTTGTTACTGTTTTGGCGTGGACTTACGAAGTTTGTACCAAGTTTGGTGCTCTTTTGGCTTGGACTTAGGAAGTTTGTACCAAGTTTGTTACTGTTTTGGCGTGGACTTAGGAAGTTTGTACCAAGTTTGTTACTGTTTTGGCGTGGACTTAGGAAGTTTGTACCAAGTTTGGTGCTGTTTTGGCGTGGACTTAGGAAGTTTGTACCAAGTTTGTTACTGTTTTGGCGTGGACTTAGGAAGTTTGTATCAAGTTTGGTGCTGTTTTGGCGTGGACTAAGGAAGTTTGTTCCAAGTTTGTTACTGTTTTGGCGTGGACTTAGGAAGTTTGTATCAAGTTTGGTGCTGTTTTGGCGTGGACTTAGGAAGTTTGTACCAAGTTTGGTGCTGTTTTGGCTTGGACTTAGGAAGTTTGTACCAAGTTTGGTGCTGTTTTGGCGCGGACTTACGAAGTTTGTACCAAGTTTGGTGCTGTTTTGGCGTGGACTTAGGAAGTTTGTACCAAGTTTGTTACTGTTTTGGCGTGGACTTAGGAAGTTTGTATCAAGTTTGTTACTGTTTTGGCGTGGACTTACGAAGTTTGTACCAAGTTTGGTGCTCTTTTGGCTTGGACTTAGGAAGTTTGTACCAAGTTTGTTACTGTTTTGGCGTGGACTTAGGAAGTTTGTACCAAGTTTGTTACTGTTTTGGCGTCGACTTAGGAAGTTTGTACCAAGTTTGGTGCTGTTTTGGCGTGGTCTTAGGAAGTTTGTACCAAGTTTGGTGCTGTTTTGGCGTGGACTAAGGAAGTTTGTACCAAGTTTGTTACTGTTTTGGTGTGGTCTTAGGAAGTTTGTACCAAGTTTGGTGCTGTTTTGGCGTGGACTAAGGAAGTTTGTTCCAAGTTTGTTACTGTTTTGGCGTGGACTTAGGAAGTTTGTACCAAGTTTGGTGCTGTTTTGGCGTGGACTTAGGAAGTTTGTACCAAGTTTGTTACTGTTTTGGCGTCGACTTAGGAAGTTTGTATCAAGTTTGGTGCTGTTTTGGCGTGGACTTAGGAAGTTTGTATCAAGTTTGGTGCTGTTTTGGCGTGGACTTAGGAAGTTTGTACCAAGTTTGGTGCTGTTTTGGCGTGGACTTAGGAAGTTTGTACCAAGTTTGTTACTGTTTTGGTGTGGTCTTAGGAAGTTTGTACCAAGTTTGGTGCTGTTTTGGCGTGGACTAAGGAAGTTTGTTCCAAGTTTGTTACTGTTTTGGCGTGGACTTAGGAAGTTTGTACCAAGTTTGTTTCTGTTTTGGCGTGGACTTAGGAAGTTTGTATCAAGTTTGGTGCTGTTTTGGCGTGGACTTAGGAAGTTTGTACCAAGTTTGGTGCTGTTTTGGCGCGGACTTACGAAGTTTGTACCAAGTTTGGTGCTGTTTTGGTGTGGTCTTAGGAAGTTTGTACCAAGTTTGGTGCTGTTTTGGCGTGGACTAAGGAAGTTTGTTCCAAGTTTGTTACTGTTTTGGCGTGGACTTAGGAAGTTTGTACCAAGTTTGGTGCTGTTTTGGCGTGGACTTAGGAAGTTTGTACCAAGTTTGTTACTGTTTTGGCGTCGACTTAGGAAGTTTGTATCAAGTTTGGTGCTGTTTTGGCGTGGACTTAGGAAGTTTGTATCAAGTTTGGTGCTGTTTTGGCGTGGACTTAGGAAGTTTGTACCAAGTTTGGTGCTGTTTTGGCGTGGACTTAGGAAGTTTGTACCAAGTTTTTTACTGTTTTGGTGTGGTCTTAGGAAGTTTGTACCAAGTTTGGTGCTGTTTTGGCGCGGACTTAGAAAGTTTGTACCAAGTTTGGTGCTGTTTTGGCGTGGACTTAGGAAGTTTGTACCAAGTTTGTTACTGTTTTGGCGTGGACTTAGGAAGTTTGTACCAAGTTTGTTACTGTTTTGGCGTCGACTTAGGAAGTTTGTACCAAGTTTGGTGCTGTTTTGGCGTGGTCTTAGGAAGTTTGTACCAAGTTTGGTGCTGTTTTGGCGTGGACTAAGGAAGTTTGTACCAAGTTTGTTACTGTTTTGGTGTGGTCTTAGGAAGTTTGTACCAAGTTTGGTGCTGTTTTGGCGTGGACTAAGGAAGTTTGTTCCAAGTTTGTTACTGTTTTGGCGTGGACTTAGGAAGTTTGTACCAAGTTTGGTGCTGTTTTGGCGTGGACTTAGGAAGTTTGTACCAAGTTTGTTACTGTTTTGGCGTCGACTTAGGAAGTTTGTATCAAGTTTGGTGCTGTTTTGGCGTGGACTTAGGAAGTTTGTATCAAGTTTGGTGCTGTTTTGGCGTGGACTTAGGAAGTTTGTACCAAGTTTGGTGCTGTTTTGGCGTGGACTTAGGAAGTTTGTACCAAGTTTGTTACTGTTTTGGTGTGGTCTTAGGAAGTTTGTACCAAGTTTGGTGCTGTTTTGGCGTGGACTAAGGAAGTTTGTTCCAAGTTTGTTACTGTTTTGGCGTGGACTTAGGAAGTTTGTACCAAGTTTGTTTCTGTTTTGGCGTGGACTTAGGAAGTTTGTATCAAGTTTGGTGCTGTTTTGGCGTGGACTTAGGAAGTTTGTACCAAGTTTGGTGCTGTTTTGGCGCGGACTTACGAAGTTTGTACCAAGTTTGGTGCTGTTTTGGCGCGGACTTACGAAGTTTGTACCAAGTTTGTTACTGTTTTGGCGTGGACTTAGGAAGTTTGTACCAAGTTTGGTGCTGTTTTGCCGCGGACTTACGAAGTTTGTACCAAGTTTGGTGCTGTTTTGGCGTGGACTTAGGAAGTTTGTACCAAGTTTGTTACTGTTTTGGCGCGGACTTACGAAGTTTGTATCAAGTTTGGTGCTGTTTTGGCGTGGACTTAGGAAGTTTGTATCAAGTTTGGTGCTGTTTTGGCGTGGACTTAGGAAGTTTGTACCAAGTTTGGTGCTGTTTTGGCGCGGACTTACGAAGTTTGTACCAAGTTTGGTGCTGTTTTGGCGTGGACTTAGGAAGTTTGTACCAAGTTTGTTACTGTTTTGGCGTGGACTTAGGAAGTTTGTACCAAGTTTGTTACTGTTTTGGCGTGGACTTAGGAAGTTTGTACCAAGTTTGTTACTGTTTTGGCGTGGACTTAGGAAGTTTGTACCAAGTTTGGTGCTGTTTTGGCGTGGACTTAGGAAGTTTGTACCAAGTTTGTTTCTGTTTTGGCGTGGACTTAGGAAGTTTGTATCAAGTTTGGTGCTGTTTTGGCGTGGACTTAGGAAGTTTGTACCAAGTTTGGTGCTGTTTTGGCTTGGACTTAGGAAGTTTGTACCAAGTTTGGTGCTGTTTTGGCGCGGACTTACGAAGTTTGTACCAAGTTTGGTGCTGTTTTGGCGTGGACTTAGGAAGTTTGTACCAAGTTTGTTACTGTTTTGGCGTGGACTTAGGAAGTTTGTATCAAGTTTGTTACTGTTTTGGCGTGGACTTACGAAGTTTGTACCAAGTTTGGTGCTCTTTTGGCTTGGACTTAGGAAGTTTGTACCAAGTTTGTTACTGTTTTGGCGTGGACTTAGGAAGTTTGTACCAAGTTTGTTACTGTTTTGGCGTCGACTTAGGAAGTTTGTACCAAGTTTGGTGCTGTTTTGGCGTGGTCTTAGGAAGTTTGTACCAAGTTTGGTGCTGTTTTGGCGTGGACTAAGGAAGTTTGTACCAAGTTTGTTACTGTTTTGGTGTGGTCTTAGGAAGTTTGTACCAAGTTTGGTGCTGTTTTGGCGTGGACTAAGGAAGTTTGTTCCAAGTTTGTTACTGTTTTGGCGTGGACTTAGGAAGTTTGTACCAAGTTTGGTGCTGTTTTGGCGTGGACTTAGGAAGTTTGTACCAAGTTTGTTACTGTTTTGGCGTCGACTTAGGAAGTTTGTATCAAGTTTGGTGCTGTTTTGGCGTGGACTTAGGAAGTTTGTATCAAGTTTGGTGCTGTTTTGGCGTGGACTTAGGAAGTTTGTACCAAGTTTGGTGCTGTTTTGGCGTGGACTTAGGAAGTTTGTACCAAGTTTGTTACTGTTTTGGCGTGGACTTAGGAAGTTTGTACCAAGTTTGGTGCTGTTTTGGCGTGGACTTAGGAAGTTTGTACCAAGTTTGCAAGTGTTTTTGGGTAGTTTTAAGAAGTTTCTACAAAGTTTGTATTTGACACTCTGTTGCAACTCTGTTGGAATTCGGGTAGTTGTAGGAAGTTTGTACCAAGTTTGTTACTGTTTTGGTGTGGACTTAGGAAGTTTGTACCAAGTTTGGTGCTGTTTTGGCGTGGACTTAGGAAGTTTGTACCAAGTTTTTTACTGTTTTGGTGTGGTCTTAGGAAGTTTGTACCAAGTTTGGTGCTGTTTTGGCGCGGACTTAGAAAGTTTGTACCAAGTTTGGTGCTGTTTTGGCGTGGACTTAGGAAGTTTGTACCAAGTTTGTTACTGTTTTGGCGTGGACTTAGGAAGTTTGTACCAAGTTTGTTACTGTTTTGGCGTCGACTTAGGAAGTTTGTACCAAGTTTGGTGCTGTTTTGGCGTGGTCTTAGGAAGTTTGTACCAAGTTTGGTGCTGTTTTGGCGTGGACTAAGGAAGTTTGTACCAAGTTTGTTACTGTTTTGGTGTGGTCTTAGGAAGTTTGTACCAAGTTTGGTGCTGTTTTGGCGTGGACTAAGGAAGTTTGTTCCAAGTTTGTTACTGTGTTGGCGTGGACTTAGGAAGTTTGTACCAAGTTTGGTGCTGTTTTGGCGTGGACTTAGGAAGTTTGTACCAAGTTTGTTACTGTTTTGGCGTCGACTTAGGAAGTTTGTATCAAGTTTGGTGCTGTTTTGGCGTGGACTTAGGAAGTTTGTATCAAGTTTGGTGCTGTTTTGGCGTGGACTTAGGAAGTTTGTACCAAGTTTGGTGCTGTTTTGGCGTGGACTTAGGAAGTTTGTACCAAGTTTGTTACTGTTTTGGTGTGGTCTTAGGAAGTTTGTACCAAGTTTGGTGCTGTTTTGGCGTGGACTAAGGAAGTTTGTATCAAGTTTGGTGCTGTTTTGGCGTGGACTTAGGAAGTTTGTACCAAGTTTGGTGCTGTTTTGGCGTGGACTAAGGAAGTTTGTATCAAGTTTGGTGCTGTTTTGGCGTGGACTTAGGAAGTTTGTACCAAGTTTGGTGCTGTTTTGGCGTGGACTTAGAAAGTTTGTATCAAGTTTGGTGCTGTTTTGGCGTGGACTTAGAAAGTTTGTACCAAGTTTGGTGCTGTTTTGGCGTGGACTTAGAAAGTTTGTACCAAGTTTGTTACTGTTTTGGCGTGGACTTAGGAAGTTTGTATCAAGTTTGGTGCTGTTTTGGCGTGGACTTAGGAAGTTTGTACCAAGTTTGTTTCTGTTTTGGCGTGGACTTAGGAAGTTTGTATCAAGTTTGGTGCTGTTTTGGCGTGGACTTAGGAAGTTTGTACCAAGTTTGGTGCTGTTTTGGCGCGGACTTACGAAGTTTGTACCAAGTTTGGTGCTGTTTTGGCGCGGACTTACGAAGTTTGTACCAAGTTTGTTACTGTTTTGGCGTGGACTTAGGAAGTTTGTACCAAGTTTGGTGCTGTTTTGCCGCGGACTTACGAAGTTTGTACCAAGTTTGGTGCTGTTTTGGCGTGGACTTAGGAAGTTTGTACCAAGTTTGTTACTGTTTTGGCGCGGACTTACGAAGTTTGTATCAAGTTTGGTGCTGTTTTGGCGTGGACTTAGGAAGTTTGTACCAAGTTTGTTACTGTTTTGGCGTGGACTTAGGAACTTTGCACCAAGTTTGTTACTGTTTTGGCGTGGACTTAGGAAGTTTGTACCAAGTTTGGTGCTGTTTTGGCGTGGACTTAGGAAGTTTGTACCAAGTTTGTTACTGTTTTGGCGTCGACTTAGGAAGTTTGTATCAAGTTTGGTGCTGTTTTGGCGTGGACTTAGGAAGTTTGTATCAAGTTTGGTGCTGTTTTGGCGTGGACTTAGGAAGTTTGTACCAAGTTTGGTGCTGTTTTGGCGTGGACTTAGGAAGTTTGTACCAAGTTTGTTACTGTTTTGGTGTGGTCTTAGGAAGTTTGTACCAAGTTTGGTGCTGTTTTGGCGTGGACTAAGGAAGTTTGTATCAAGTTTGGTGCTGTTTTGGCGTGGACTTAGGAAGTTTGTACCAAGTTTGGTGCTGTTTTGGCGTGGACTTAGGAAGTTTGTACCAAGTTTGGTGCTGTTTTGGCGCGGACTTACGAAGTTTGTATCAAGTTTGGTGCTGTTTTGGCGTGGACTTACGAAGTTTGTACCAAGTTTGGTGCTCTTTTGGCTTGGACTTAGGAAGTTTGTACCAAGTTTGTTACTGTTTTGGCGTGGACTTAGGAAGTTTGTACCAAGTTTGTTACTGTTTTGGCGTGGACTTAGGAAGTTTGTACCAAGTTTGTTACTGTTTTGGCGTGGACTTAGGAAGTTTGTACCAAGTTTGGTGCTGTTTTGCCGCGGACTTACGAAGTTTGTACCAAGTTTGGTGCTGTTTTGGCGTGGACTTAGGAAGTTTGTACCAAGTTTGTTACTGTTTTGGCGCGGACTTACGAAGTTTGTACCAAGTTTGGTGCTGTTTTGGCGTGGACTTAGGAAGTTTGTACCAAGTTTGGTGCTGTTTTGGCGTGGACTTAGAAAGTTTGTATCAAGTTTGGTGCTGTTTTGGCGTGGACTTAGAAAGTTTGTACCAAGTTTGGTGCTGTTTTGGCGTGGACTTAGGAAGTTTGTACCAAGTTTGTTACTGTTTTGGCGTGGACTTAGGAAGTTTGTACCAAGTTTGGTGCTGTTTTGGCGTGGACTTAGGAAGTTTGTACCAAGTTTGGTGCTGTTTTGGCGTGGACTTAGGAAGTTTGTACCAAGTTTGTTACTGTTTTGGCGTGGACTTACGAAGTTTGTACCAAGTTTGGTGCTGTTTTGGCGTGGACTTAGGAAGTTTGTACCAAGTTTGTTACTGTTTTGGCGTGGACTTAGGAAGTTTGTATCAAGTTTGGTGCTGTTTTGGCGTGGACTTAGGAAGTTTGTACCAAGTTTGGTGCTGTTTTGGCGCGGACTTACGAAGTTTGTACCAAGTTTGGTGCTGTTTTGGCTTGGACTTAGGAAGTTTGTACCAAGTTTGTTACTGTTTTGGCGTGGACTTAGGAAGTTTGTACCAAGTTTGTTACTGTTTTGGCGTGGACTTAGGAAGTTTGTACCAAGTTTGGTGCTGTTTTGGCGTGGACTTAGGAAGTTTGTACCAAGTTTGTTACTGTTTTGGCGTGGACTTAGGAAGTTTGTATCAAGTTTGGTGCTGTTTTGGCGTGGACTTAGGAAGTTTGTACCAAGTTTGGTGCTGTTTTGGCGCGGACTTACGAAGTTTGTACCAAGTTTGGTGCTGTTTTGGCGCGGACTTACGAAGTTTGTACCAAGTTTGGTGCTGTTTTGGCGTGGACTTAGGAAGTTTGTACCAAGTTTGTTACTGTTTTGGCGTGGACTTAGGAAGTTTGTATCAAGTTTGGTGCTGTTTTGGCGTGGACTTAGGAAGTTTGTACCAAGTTTGTTTCTGTTTTGGCGTGGACTTAGGAAGTTTGTATCAAGTTTGGTGCTGTTTTGGCGTGGACTTAGGAAGTTTGTACCAAGTTTGGTGCTGTTTTGGCGCGGACTTACGAAGTTTGTACCAAGTTTAGTGCTGTTTTGGCGTGGACTTAGGAAGTTTGTACCAAGTTTGGTGCTGTTTTGGCGTGGACTTAGGAAGTTTGTACCAAGTTTGTTACTGTTTTGGCGTGGACTTAGGAAGTTTGTATCAAGTTTGTTACTGTTTTGGCGTGGACTTAGGAAGTTTGTACCAAGTTTGGTGCTGTTTTGGCGTGGACTTAGGAAGTTTGTACCAAGTTTGTTTCTGTTTTGGCGTGGACTTAGGAAGTTTGTATCAAGTTTGGTGCTGTTTTGGCGTGGACTTAGGAAGTTTGTACCAAGTTTGGTGCTGTTTTGGCGCGGACTTACGAAGTTTGTACCAAGTTTAGTGCTGTTTTGGCGTGGACTTAGGAAGTTTGTACCAAGTTTGGTGCTGTTTTGGCGTGGACTTAGGAAGTTTGTACCAAGTTTGTTACTGTTTTGGCGTGGACTTAGGAAGTTTGTATCAAGTTTGGTGCTGTTTTGGCGTGGACTTAGGAAGTTTGTACCAAGTTTGTTTCTGTTTTGGCGTGGACTTAGGAAGTTTGTATCAAGTTTGGTGCTGTTTTGGCGTGGACTTAGGAAGTTTGTACCAAGTTTGGTGCTGTTTTGGCGCGGACTTACGAAGTTTGTACCAAGTTTAGTGCTGTTTTGGCGTGGACTTAGGAAGTTTGTACCAAGTTTGGTGCTGTTTTGGCGTGGACTTAGGAAGTTTGTACCAAGTTTGTTACTGTTTTGGCGTGGACTTAGGAAGTTTGTATCAAGTTTGTTACTGTTTTGGCGTGGACTTAGGAAGTTTGTACCAAGTTTGGTGCTGTTTTGGCGTGGACTTAGGAAGTTTGTACCAAGTTTGTTACTGTTTTGGCGTGGACTTAGGAAGTTTGTATCAAGTTTGGTGCTGTTTTGGCGTGGACTTAGGAAGTTTGTACCTAGTTTGTTTCTGTTTTGGCGTGGACTTAGGAAGTTTGTACCAAGTTTGTTTCTGTTTTGGCGCGGACTTACGAAGTTTGTATCAAGTTTGGTGCTGTTTTGGCGTGGACTTAGAAAGTTTGTACCAAGTTTGGTGCTGTTTTGGCGTGGACTTAGGAAGTTTGTATCAAGTTTGGTGCTGTTTTGGCGTGGACTTAGGAAGTTTGTACCAAGTTTGTTTCTGTTTTGGCGTGGACTTAGGAAGTTTGTATCAAGTTTGGTGCTGTTTTGGCGTGGACTTAGGAAGTTTGTACCAAGTTTGGTGCTGTTTTGGCGCGGACTTACGAAGTTTGTACCAAGTTTGGTGCTGTTTTGGCGTGGACTTAGGAAGTTTGTACCAAGTTTGTTACTGTTTTGGCGTGGACTTAGGAAGTTTGTATCAAGTTTGTTACTGTTTTGGCGTGGACTTACGAAGTTTGTACCAAGTTTGGTGCTCTTTTGGCTTGGACTTAGGAAGTTTGTACCAAGTTTGTTACTGTTTTGGCGTGGACTTAGGAAGTTTGTACCAAGTTTGTTTCTGTTTTGGCGTGGACTTAGGAAGTTTGTATCAAGTTTGGTGCTGTTTTGGCGTGGACTTAGGAAGTTTGTACCAAGTTTGGTGCTGTTTTGGCGCGGACTTACGAAGTTTGTACCAAGTTTAGTGCTGTTTTGGCGTGGACTTAGGAAGTTTGTACCAAGTTTGGTGCTGTTTTGGCGTGGACTTAGGAAGTTTGTACCAAGTTTGTTACTGTTTTGGCGTGGACTTAGGAAGTTTGTATCAAGTTTGTTACTGTTTTGGCGTGGACTTAGGAAGTTTGTACCAAGTTTGGTGCTGTTTTGGCGTGGACTTAGGAAGTTTGTACCAAGTTTGTTACTGTTTTGGCGTGGACTTAGGAAGTTTGTACCAAGTTTGGTGCTGTTTTGGCGTGGACTTAGAAAGTTTGTATCAAGTTTGGTGCTGTTTTGGCGTGGACTTAGGAAGTTTGTACCAAGTTTGTTTCTGTTTTGGCGTGGACTTAGGAAGTTTGTATCAAGTTTGGTGCTGTTTTGGCGTGGACTTAGGAAGTTTGTACCAAGTTTGGTGCTGTTTTGGCGTGGACTTAGGAAGTTTGTACCAAGTTTGTTACTGTTTTGGCGTGGACTTAGGAAGTTTGTACCAAGTTTGGTGCTGTTTTGGCGTGGACTTAGGAAGTTTGTACCAAGTTTGTTACTGTTTTGGCGTGGACTTAGGAAGTTTGTACCAAGTTTGTTACTGTTTTGGCGTGGACTTAGGAAGTTTGTACCAAGTTTGTTACTGTTTTGGCGTGGACTTAGGAAGTTTGTACCAAGTTTGGTGCTGTTTTGGCGTGGACTTAGGAAGTTTGTACCAAGTTTGTTTCTGTTTTGGCGTGGACTTAGGAAGTTTGTATCAAGTTTGGTGCTGTTTTGGCGTGGACTTAGGAAGTTTGTACCAAGTTTGGTGCTGTTTTGGCGCGGACTTACGAAGTTTGTACCAAGTTTGGTGCTGTTTTGGCGTGGACTTAGGAAGTTTGTACCAAGTTTGTTACTGTTTTGGCGTGGACTTAGGAAGTTTGTATCAAGTTTGGTGCTGTTTTGGCGTGGACTTAGGAAGTTTGTACCTAGTTTGTTTCTGTTTTGGCGTGGACTTAGGAAGTTTGTACCAAGTTTGTTTCTGTTTTGGCGCGGACTTACGAAGTTTGTACCAAGTTTGGTGCTGTTTTGGCGTGGACTTAGAAAGTTTGTATCAAGTTTGGTGCTGTTTTGGCGTGGACTTAGAAAGTTTGTACCAAGTTTGGTGCTGTTTTGGCGTGGACTTAGGAAGTTTGTACCAAGTTTGTTACTGTTTTGGCGTGGACTTAGGAAGTTTGTATCAAGTTTGGTGCTGTTTTGGCGTGGACTTAGGAAGTTTGTACCAAGTTTGTTTCTGTTTTGGCGTGGACTTAGGAAGTTTGTATCAAGTTTGGTGCTGTTTTGGCGTGGACTTAGGAAGTTTGTACCAAGTTTGGTGCTGTTTTGGCGCGGACTTACGAAGTTTGTACCAAGTTTAGTGCTGTTTTGGCGTGGACTTAGGAAGTTTGTACCAAGTTTGGTGCTGTTTTGGCGTGGACTTAGGAAGTTTGTACCAAGTTTGTTACTGTTTTGGCGTGGACTTAGGAAGTTTGTATCAAGTTTGTTACTGTTTTGGCGTGGACTTAGGAAGTTTGTACCAAGTTTGGTGCTGTTTTGGCGTGGACTTAGGAAGTTTGTACCAAGTTTGTTACTGTTTTGGCGTGGACTTAGGAAGTTTGTATCAAGTTTGGTGCTGTTTTGGCGTGGACTTAGGAAGTTTGTACCTAGTTTGTTTCTGTTTTGGCGTGGACTTAGGAAGTTTGTACCAAGTTTGTTTCTGTTTTGGCGCGGACTTACGAAGTTTGTATCAAGTTTGGTGCTGTTTTGGCGTGGACTTAGAAAGTTTGTACCAAGTTTGGTGCTGTTTTGGCGTGGACTTAGGAAGTTTGTATCAAGTTTGGTGCTGTTTTGGCGTGGACTTAGGAAGTTTGTACCAAGTTTGTTTCTGTTTTGGCGTGGACTTAGGAAGTTTGTATCAAGTTTGGTGCTGTTTTGGCGTGGACTTAGGAAGTTTGTACCAAGTTTGGTGCTGTTTTGGCGCGGACTTACGAAGTTTGTACCAAGTTTGGTGCTGTTTTGGCGTGGACTTAGGAAGTTTGTACCAAGTTTGTTACTGTTTTGGCGTGGACTTAGGAAGTTTGTATCAAGTTTGTTACTGTTTTGGCGTGGACTTACGAAGTTTGTACCAAGTTTGGTGCTCTTTTGGCTTGGACTTAGGAAGTTTGTACCAAGTTTGTTACTGTTTTGGCGTGGACTTAGGAAGTTTGTACCAAGTTTGTTACTGTTTTGGCGTGGACTTAGGAAGTTTGTACCAAGTTTGGTGCTGTTTTGGCGTGGACTTAGGAAGTTTGTACCAAGTTTGTTACTGTTTTGGCGTGGACTTAGGAAGTTTGTATCAAGTTTGGTGCTGTTTTGGCGTGGACTTAGGAAGTTTGTACCAAGTTTGGTGCTGTTTTGGCGCGGACTTACGAAGTTTGTACCAAGTTTGGTGCTGTTTTGGCGCGGACTTACGAAGTTTGTACCAAGTTTGGTGCTGTTTTGGCGTGGACTTAGGAAGTTTGTACCAAGTTTGGTGCTGTTTTGGCTTGGACTTAGGAAGTTTGTACCAAGTTTGTTACTGTTTTGGCGTGGACTTAGGAAGTTTGTATCAAGTTTGGTGCTGTTTTGGCGTGGACTTACGAAGTTTGTACCAAGTTTGGTGCTCTTTTGGCTTGGACTTAGGAAGTTTGTACCAAGTTTGTTACTGTTTTGGCGTGGACTTAGGAAGTTTGTACCAAGTTTGTTACTGTTTTGGCGTGGACTTAGGAAGTTTGTACCAAGTTTGGTGCTGTTTTGCCGCGGACTTACGAAGTTTGTACCAAGTTTGGTGCTGTTTTGGCGTGGACTTAGGAAGTTTGTACCAAGTTTGTTACTGTTTTGGCGCGGACTTACGAAGTTTGTACCAAGTTTGGTGCTGTTTTGGCGTGGACTTAGGAAGTTTGTACCAAGTTTGGTGCTGTTTTGGCGTGGACTTAGAAAGTTTGTATCAAGTTTGGTGCTGTTTTGGCGTGGACTTAGAAAGTTTGTACCAAGTTTGGTGCTGTTTTGGCGTGGACTTAGGAAGTTTGTACCAAGTTTGTTACTGTTTTGGCGTGGACTTAGGAAGTTTGTACCAAGTTTGGTGCTGTTTTGGCGTGGACTTAGGAAGTTTGTACCAAGTTTGGTGCTGTTTTGGCGTGGACTTAGGAAGTTTGTACCAAGTTTGTTACTGTTTTGGCGTGGACTTACGAAGTTTGTACCAAGTTTGGTGCTGTTTTGGCGTGGACTTAGGAAGTTTGTACCAAGTTTGTTACTGTTTTGGCGTGGACTTAGGAAGTTTGTATCAAGTTTGGTGCTGTTTTGGCGTGGACTTAGGAAGTTTGTACCAAGTTTGGTGCTGTTTTGGCGCGGACTTACGAAGTTTGTACCAAGTTTGGTGCTGTTTTGGCTTGGACTTAGGAAGTTTGTACCAAGTTTGTTACTGTTTTGGCGTGGACTTAGGAAGTTTGTACCAAGTTTGTTACTGTTTTGGCGTGGACTTAGGAAGTTTGTACCAAGTTTGGTGCTGTTTTGGCGTGGACTTAGGAAGTTTGTACCAAGTTTGTTACTGTTTTGGCGTGGACTTAGGAAGTTTGTATCAAGTTTGGTGCTGTTTTGGCGTGGACTTAGGAAGTTTGTACCAAGTTTGGTGCTGTTTTGGCGCGGACTTACGAAGTTTGTACCAAGTTTGGTGCTGTTTTGGCGCGGACTTACGAAGTTTGTACCAAGTTTGGTGCTGTTTTGGCGTGGACTTAGGAAGTTTGTACCAAGTTTGTTACTGTTTTGGCGTGGACTTAGGAAGTTTGTATCAAGTTTGGTGCTGTTTTGGCGTGGACTTAGGAAGTTTGTACCTAGTTTGTTTCTGTTTTGGCGTGGACTTAGGAAGTTTGTACCAAGTTTGGTGCTGTTTTGGCGTGGACTTAGGAAGTTTGTACCAAGTTTGTTACTGTTTTGGCGTGGACTTAGGAAGTTTGTACCAAGTTTGGTGCTGTTTTGGCGCGGACTTACGAAGTTTGTACCAAGTTTGGTGCTGTTTTGGCGTGGACTTAGGAAGTTTGTACCAAGTTTGTTACTGTTTTGGCGTGGACTTAGGAAGTTTGTACCAAGTTTGGTGCTGTTTTGGCGTGGACTTAGGAAGTTTGTACCAAGTTTGGTGCTGTTTTGGCGTGGACTTAGGAAGTTTGTACCAAGTTTGTTACTGTTTTGGCGTGGACTTACGAAGTTTGTACCAAGTTTGGTGCTGTTTTGGCGTGGACTTAGGAAGTTTGTACCAAGTTTGTTACTGTTTTGGCGTGGACTTAGGAAGTTTGTATCAAGTTTGGTGCTGTTTTGGCGTGGACTTAGGAAGTTTGTACCTAGTTTGTTTCTGTTTTGGCGTGGACTTAGGAAGTTTGTACCAAGTTTGGTGCTGTTTTGGCGCGGACTTACGAAGTTTGTACCAAGTTTGGTGCTGTTTTGGCGTGGACTTAGGAAGTTTGTACCAAGTTTGTTACTGTTTTGGCGTGGACTTAGGAAGTTTGTATCAAGTTTGGTGCTGTTTTGGCGTGGACTTAGGAAGTTTGTACCAAGTTTGTTACTGTTTTGGCGTGGACTTACGAAGTTTGTACCAAGTTTGGTGCTGTTTTGGCGTGGACTTAGGAAGTTTGTACCAAGTTTGTTACTGTTTTGGCGTGGACTTAGGAAGTTTGTATCAAGTTTGGTGCTGTTTTGGCGTGGACTTAGGAAGTTTGTACCTAGTTTGTTTCTGTTTTGGCGTGGACTTAGGAAGTTTGTACCAAGTTTGTTTCTGTTTTGGCGCGGACTTACGAAGTTTGTACCAAGTTTGGTGCTGTTTTGGCGTGGACTTAGAAAGTTTGTATCAAGTTTGGTGCTGTTTTGGCGTGGACTTAGAAAGTTTGTACCAAGTTTGGTGCTGTTTTGGCGTGGACTTAGGAAGTTTGTACCAAGTTTGTTACTGTTTTGGCGTGGACTTAGGAAGTTTGTATCAAGTTTGGTGCTGTTTTGGCGTGGACTTAGGAAGTTTGTACCAAGTTTGTTTCTGTTTTGGCGTGGACTTAGGAAGTTTGTATCAAGTTTGGTGCTGTTTTGGCGTGGACTTAGGAAGTTTGTACCAAGTTTGGTGCTGTTTTGGCGCGGACTTACGAAGTTTGTACCAAGTTTGGTGCTGTTTTGGCGCGGACTTACGAAGTTTGTACCAAGTTTGGTGCTGTTTTGGCGTGGACTTAGGAAGTTTGTACCAAGTTTGTTACTGTTTTGGCGTGGACTTAGGAAGTTTGTATCAAGTTTGGTGCTGTTTTGGCGTGGACTTAGGAAGTTTGTACCTAGTTTGTTTCTGTTTTGGCGTGGACTTAGGAAGTTTGTACCAAGTTTGGTGCTGTTTTGGCGTGGACTTAGGAAGTTTGTACCAAGTTTGTTACTGTTTTGGCGTGGACTTAGGAAGTTTGTACCAAGTTTGGTGCTGTTTTGCCGCGGACTTACGAAGTTTGTACCAAGTTTGGTGCTGTTTTGGCGTGGACTTAGGAAGTTTGTACCAAGTTTGTTACTGTTTTGGCGCGGACTTACGAAGTTTGTACCAAGTTTGGTGCTGTTTTGGCGTGGACTTAGGAAGTTTGTACCAAGTTTGTTTCTGTTTTGGCGTGGACTTAGGAAGTTTGTATCAAGTTTGGTGCTGTTTTGGCGTGGACTTAGGAAGTTTGTACCAAGTTTGGTGCTGTTTTGGCGCGGACTTACGAAGTTTGTACCAAGTTTGGTGCTGTTTTGGCGTGGACTTAGGAAGTTTGTACCAAGTTTGTTACTGTTTTGGCGTGGACTTAGGAAGTTTGTATCAAGTTTGGTGCTGTTTTGGCGTGGACTTAGGAAGTTTGTACCTAGTTTGTTTCTGTTTTGGCGTGGACTTAGGAAGTTTGTACCAAGTTTGTTTCTGTTTTGGCGTGGACTTAGGAAGTTTGTACCAAGTTTGGTGCTGTTTTGGCGTGGACTTAGAAAGTTTGTATCAAGTTTGGTGCTGTTTTGGCGTGGACTTACGAAGTTTGTACCAAGTTTGGTGCTGTTTTGGCGTGGACTTAGGAAGTTTGTACCAAGTTTGTTACTGTTTTGGCGTGGACTTAGGAAGTTTGTATCAAGTTTGGTGCTGTTTTGGCGTGGACTTAGGAAGTTTGTACCTAGTTTGTTTCTGTTTTGGCGTGGACTTAGGAAGTTTGTACCAAGTTTGTTTCTGTTTTGGCGCGGACTTACGAAGTTTGTACCAAGTTTGGTGCTGTTTTGGCGTGGACTTAGAAAGTTTGTATCAAGTTTGGTGCTGTTTTGGCGTGGACTTAGAAAGTTTGTACCAAGTTTGGTGCTGTTTTGGCGTGGACTTAGGAAGTTTGTATCAAGTTTGGTGCTGTTTTGGCGTGGACTTAGGAAGTTTGTACCTAGTTTGTTTCTGTTTTGGCGTGGACTTAGGAAGTTTGTACCAAGTTTGTTTCTGTTTTGGCGCGGACTTACGAAGTTTGTACCAAGTTTGTTTCTGTTTTGGCGTGGACTTAGGAAGTTTGTATCAAGTTTGGTGCTGTTTTGGCGTGGACTTAGGAAGTTTGTACCAAGTTTGGTGCTGTTTTGGCGTGGACTTAGGAAGTTTGTACCAAGTTTGTTACTGTTTTGGCGTGGACTTAGGAAGTTTGTACCAAGTTTGTTACTGTTTTGGCGTGGACTTAGGAAGTTTGTACCAAGTTTGTTTCTGTTTTGGCGTGGACTTAGGAAGTTTGTATCAAGTTTGGTGCTGTTTTGGCGTGGACTTACGAAGTTTGTACCAAGTTTGTTACTGTTTTGGCGTGGACTTAGGAAGTTTGTACCAAGTTTGTTACTGTTTTGGCGTGGACTTAGGAAGTTTGTACCAAGTTTGTTTCTGTTTTGGCGCGGACTTACGAAGTTTGTACCAAGTTTGGTGCTGTTTTGGCGTGGACTTAGAAAGTTTGTATCAAGTTTGGTGCTGTTTTGGCGTGGACTTAGAAAGTTTGTACCAAGTTTGGTGCTGTTTTGGCGTGGACTTAGGAAGTTTGTACCAAGTTTGTTACTGTTTTGGCGTGGACTTAGGAAGTTTGTATCAAGTTTGGTGCTGTTTTGGCGTGGACTTAGGAAGTTTGTACCAAGTTTGTTTCTGTTTTGGCGTGGACTTAGGAAGTTTGTATCAAGTTTGGTGCTGTTTTGGCGTGGACTTAGGAAGTTTGTACCAAGTTTGGTGCTGTTTTGGCGTGGACTTAGGAAGTTTGTATCAAGTTTGGTGCTGTTTTGGCGTGGACTTAGGAAGTTTGTACCAAGTTTGGTGCTGTTTTGGCGCGGACTTACGAAGTTTGTACCAAGTTTGGTGCTGTTTTGGCGTGGACTTAGGAAGTTTGTACCAAGTTTGTTACTGTTTTGGCGTGGACTTAGGAAGTTTGTATCAAGTTTGGTGCTGTTTTGGCGTGGACTTAGGAAGTTTGTATCAAGTTTGGTGCTGTTTTGGCGTGGACTTAGGAAGTTTGTACCAAGTTTGTTTCTGTTTTGGCGTGGACTTAGGAAGTTTGTATCAAGTTTGGTGCTGTTTTGGCGTGGACTTAGGAAGTTTGTACCAAGTTTGTTTCTGTTTTGGCGCGGACTTACGAAGTTTGTACCAAGTTTGGTGCTGTTTTGGCGTGGACTTAGAAAGTTTGTATCAAGTTTGTTTCTGTTTTGGCGCGGACTTACGAAGTTTGTACCAAGTTTGGTGCTGTTTTGGCGTGGACTTAGGAAGTTTGTACCAAGTTTGTTACTGTTTTGGCGTGGACTTAGGAAGTTTGTACCAAGTTTGTTACTGTTTTGGCGTGGACTTAGGAAGTTTGTATCAAGTTTGGTGCTGTTTTGGCGTGGACTTAGGAAGTTTGTATCAAGTTTGGTGCTGTTTTGGCGTGGACTTAGGAAGTTTGTACCAAGTTTGTTTCTGTTTTGGCGTGGACTTAGGAAGTTTGTACCAAGTTTGGTGCTGTTTTGGCGTGGACTTAGGAAGTTTGTACCAAGTTTGTTACTGTTTTGGCGTGGACTTAGGAAGTTTGTATCAAGTTTGGTGCTGTTTTGGCGTGGACTTAGGAAGTTTGTACCTAGTTTGTTTCTGTTTTGGCGTGGACTTAGGAAGTTTGTACCAAGTTTGTTTCTGTTTTGGCGTGGACTTAGGAAGTTTGTACCAAGTTTGGTGCTGTTTTGGCGTGGACTTAGAAAGTTTGTATCAAGTTTGGTGCTGTTTTGGCGTGGACTTAGGAAGTTTGTACCAAGTTTGGTGCTGTTTTGGCGTGGACTTAGGAAGTTTGTACCAAGTTTGTTACTGTTTTGGCGTGGACTTAGGAAGTTTGTACCAAGTTTGGTGCTGTTTTGGCGTGGACTTAGGAAGTTTGTACCAAGTTTGTTACTGTTTTGGCGTGGACTTAGGAAGTTTGTATCAAGTTTGGTGCTGTTTTGGCGTGGACTTAGGAAGTTTGTACCAAGTTTGTTTCTGTTTTGGCGTGGACTTAGGAAGTTTGTACCAAGTTTGGTGCTGTTTTGGCGTGGACTTAGAAAGTTTGTATCAAGTTTGGTGCTGTTTTGGCGTGGACTTACGAAGTTTGTACCAAGTTTGGTGCTGTTTTGGCGTGGACTTAGGAAGTTTGTACCAAGTTTGTTACTGTTTTGGCGTGGACTTAGGAAGTTTGTATCAAGTTTGTTACTGTTTTGGCGTGGACTTAGGAAGTTTGTATCAAGTTTGGTGCTGTTTTGGCGTGGACTTAGGAAGTTTGTACCTAGTTTGTTTCTGTTTTGGCGTGGACTTAGGAAGTTTGTACCAAGTTTGTTTCTGTTTTGGCGCGGACTTACGAAGTTTGTACCAAGTTTGGTGCTGTTTTGGCGTGGACTTAGAAAGTTTGTATCAAGTTTGGTGCTGTTTTGGCGTGGACTTAGAAAGTTTGTACCAAGTTTGGTGCTGTTTTGGCGTGGACTTAGGAAGTTTGTACCAAGTTTGTTACTGTTTTGGCGTGGACTTAGGAAGTTTGTATCAAGTTTGGTGCTGTTTTGGCGTGGACTTAGGAAGTTTGTACCAAGTTTGGTGCTGTTTTGGCGTGGACTTAGGAAGTTTGTACCAAGTTTGTTACTGTTTTGGCGTGGACTTAGGAAGTTTGTACCAAGTTTGGTGCTGTTTTGGCGTGGACTTAGGAAGTTTGTACCAAGTTTGTTACTGTTTTGGCGTGGACTTAGGAAGTTTGTATCAAGTTTGGTGCTGTTTTGGCGTGGACTTAGGAAGTTTGTACCAAGTTTGTTTCTGTTTTGGCGTGGACTTAGGAAGTTTGTACCAAGTTTGGTGCTGTTTTGGCGTGGACTTAGAAAGTTTGTATCAAGTTTGGTGCTATTTTGGCGTGGACTTAGGAAGTTTGTACCAAGTTTGTTACTGTTTTGGCGTGGACTTAGGAAGTTTGTACCAAGTTTGTTACTGTTTTGGCGTGGACTTAGGAAGTTTGTACCAAGTTTGTTACTGTTTTGGCGTGGACTTAGGAAGTTTGTATCAAGTTTGGTGCTGTTTTGGCGTGGACTTATGAAGTTTGTACCTAGTTTGTTTCTGTTTTGGCGTGGACTTAGGAAGTTTGTACCAAGTTTGTTTCTGTTTTGGCGCGGACTTACGAAGTTTGTACCAAGTTTGGTGCTGTTTTGGCGTGGACTTAGAAAGTTTGTACCAAGTTTGTTACTGTTTTGGCGTGGACTTAGGAAGTTTGTACCAAGTTTGTTACTGTTTTGGCGTGGACTTAGGAAGTTTGTACCAAGTTTGTTACTGTTTTGGCGTGGACTTAGGAAGTTTGTATCAAGTTTGGTGCTGTTTTGGCGTGGACTTAGGAAGTTTGTACCTAGTTTGTTTCTGTTTTGGCGTGGACTTAGGAAGTTTGTACCAAGTTTGTTTCTGTTTTGGCGCGGACTTACGAAGTTTGTACCAAGTTTGGTGCTGTTTTGGCGTGGACTTAGAAAGTTTGTATCAAGTTTGGTGCTGTTTTGGCGTGGACTTAGAAAGTTTGTACCAAGTTTGGTGCTGTTTTGGCGTGGACTTAGGAAGTTTGTACCAAGTTTGTTACTGTTTTGGCGTGGACTTAGGAAGTTTGTATCAAGTTTGGTGCTGTTTTGGCGTGGACTTAGGAAGTTTGTACCAAGTTTGGTGCTGTTTTGGCGTGGACTTAGAAAGTTTGTACCAAGTTTGGTGCTGTTTTGGCGTGGACTTAGGAAGTTTGTACCAAGTTTGTTACTGTTTTGGCGTGGACTTAGGAAGTTTGTATCAAGTTTGGTGCTGTTTTGGCGTGGACTTAGGAAGTTTGTACCAAGTTTGTTTCTGTTTTGGCGTGGACTTAGGAAGTTTGTATCAAGTTTGGTGCTGTTTTGGCGTGGACTTAGGAAGTTTGTACCAAGTTTGGTGCTGTTTTGGCGTGGACTTAGGAAGTTTGTACCAAGTTTGTTACTGTTTTGGCGTGGACTTAGGAAGTTTGTACCAAGTTTGTTACTGTTTTGGCGTGGACTTAGGAAGTTTGTACCAAGTTTGTTTCTGTTTTGGCGTGGACTTAGGAAGTTTGTATCAAGTTTGGTGCTGTTTTGGCGTGGACTTACGAAGTTTGTACCAAGTTTGTTACTGTTTTGGCGTGGACTTAGGAAGTTTGTATCAAGTTTGGTGCTGTTTTGGCGTGGACTTAGGAAGTTTGTATCAAGTTTGGTGCTGTTTTGGCGTGGACTTAGGAAGTTTGTACCAAGTTTGTTTCTGTTTTGGCGTGGACTTAGGAAGTTTGTATCAAGTTTGGTGCTGTTTTGGCGTGGACTTAGGAAGTTTGTACCAAGTTTGGTGCTGTTTTGGCGCGGACTTACGAAGTTTGTACCAAGTTTGGTGCTGTTTTGGCGTGGACTTAGGAAGTTTGTACCAAGTTTGTTACTGTTTTGGCGTGGACTTAGGAAGTTTGTATCAAGTTTGGTGCTGTTTTGGCGTGGACTTAGGAAGTTTGTACCTAGTTTGTTTCTGTTTTGGCGTGGACTTAGGAAGTTTGTACCAAGTTTGTTTCTGTTTTGGCGCGGACTTACGAAGTTTGTACCAAGTTTGGTGCTGTTTTGGCGTGGACTTAGAAAGTTTGTATCAAGTTTGGTGCTGTTTTGGCGTGGACTTAGAAAGTTTGTACCAAGTTTGTTACTGTTTTGGCGTGGACTTAGAAAGTTTGTATCAAATTTGGTGCTGTTTTGGCGTGGACTTAGGAAGTTTGTACCAAGTTTGTTACTGTTTTGGCGTGGACTTAGGAAGTTTGTACCAAGTTTGTTACTGTTTTGGCGTGGACTAAGGAAGTTTGTACCAAGTTTGTTACTGTTTTGGCGTGGACTTAGGAAGTTTGTACCAAGTTTGTTACTGTTTTGGCGTGGACTTAGGAAGTTTGTACCAAGTTTGGTGCTGTTTTGGCGTGGACTTAGGAAGTTTGTACCAAGTTTGTTACTGTTTTGGCGTGGACTTAGGAAGTTTGTACCAAGTTTGTTACTGTTTTGGCGTGGACTTAGGAAGTTTGTACCAAGTTTGGTGCTGTTTTGGCGTGGACTTAGGAAGTTTGTACCAAGTTTGGTGCTGTTTTGGCGCGGACTTACGAAGTTTGTACCAAGTTTGGTGCTGTTTTGGCGTGGACTTAGAAAGTTTGTACCAAGTTTGGTGCTGTTTTGGCGTGGACTTAGGAAGTTTGTACCAAGTTTGGTGCTGTTTTGGCGCGGACTTACGAAGTTTGTACCAAGTTTGTTACTGTTTTGGCGTGGACTTAGGAAGTTTGTACCAAGTTTGGTGCTGTTTTGGCGTGGACTTAGGAAGTTTGTACCAAGTTTGTTACTGTTTTGGCGTGGACTTAGGAAGTTTGTACCAAGTTTGGTGCTGTTTTGGCGTGGACTTAGGAAGTTTGTACCAAGTTTGGTGCTGTTTTGGCGCGGACTTACGAAGTTTGTACCAAGTTTGGTGCTGTTTTGGCGTGGACTTAGAAAGTTTGTATCAAGTTTGGTGCTGTTTTGGCGTGGACTTAGGAAGTTTGTACCAAGTTTGTTACTGTTTTGGCGTGGACTTAGGAAGTTTGTACCAAGTTTGTTACTGTTTTGGCGTGGACTTAGGAAGTTTGTATCAAGGTTGGTGCTGTTTTGGCGTGGACTTAGGAAGTTTGTACCTAGTTTGTTTCTGTTTTGGCGTGGACTTAGGAAGTTTGTACCAAGTTTGTTACTGTTTTGGCGTGGACTTAGGAAGTTTGTACCAAGTTTGGTGCTGTTTTGGCGTGGACTTAGGAAGTTTGTACCTAGTTTGTTTCTGTTTTGGCGTGGACTTAGGAAGTTTGTACCAAGTTTGTTACTGTTTTGGCGTGGACTTAGGAACTTTGCACCAAGTTTGTTACTGTTTTGGCGTGGACTTAGGAAGTTTGTATCAAGTTTGTTACTGTTTTGGCGTGGACTTAGGAAGTTTGTACCAAGTTTGGTGCTGTTTTGGCGTGGACTTAGGAAGTTTGTACCAAGTTTGGTGCTGTTTTGGCGTGGACTTAGGAAGTTTGTACTTAGTTTGTTTCTGTTTTGGCATGGACTTAGGAACTTTGCACCAAGTTTGTTACTGTTTTGGCGTGGACTTAGGAAGTTTGTATCAAGTTTGTTACTGTTTTGGCGTGGACTTAGGAAGTTTGTACCAAGTTTGGTGCTGTTTTGGCGTGGACTTAGAAAGTTTGTATCAAGTTTGGTGCTGTTTTGGCGTGGACTTAGGAAGTTTGTACCTAGTTTGTTTCTGTTTTGGCGTGGACTTAGGAACTTTGCACCAAGTTTGTTACTGTTTTGGCGTGGACTTAGGAAGTTTGTACCAAGTTTGGTGCTGTTTTGGCGTGGACTTAGGAAGTTTGTACCAAGTTTGTTACTGTTTTGGCGTGGACTTAGGAAGTTTGTACCAAGTTTGGTGCTGTTTTGGCGTGGACTTAGGAAGTTTGTACCAAGTTTGGTGCTGTTTTGGCGCGGACTTACGAAGTTTGTACCAAGTTTGGTGCTGTTTTGGCGTGGACTTAGAAAGTTTGTACCACGTTTGGTGCTGTTTTGGCGTGGACTTAGGAAGTTTGTACCAAGTTTGTTACTGTTTTGGCGTGGACTTAGGAAGTTTGTACCAAGTTTGTTACTGTTTTGGCGTGGACTTAGGAAGTTTGTATCAAGGTTGGTGCTGTTTTGGCGTGGACTTAGGAAGTTTGTACCTAGTTTGTTTCTGTTTTGGCGTGGACTTAGGAAGTTTGTACCAAGTTTGTTACTGTTTTGGCGTGGACTTAGGAAGTTTGTACCAAGTTTGGTGCTGTTTTGGCGTGGACTTAGGAAGTTTGTACCAAGTTTGTTTCTGTTTTGGCGTGGACTTAGGAAGTTTGTACCAAGTTTGTTACTGTTTTGGCGTGGACTTAGGAAGTTTGTACCAAGTTTGGTGCTGTTTTGGCGTGGACTTAGGAAGTTTGTACTTAGTTTGGTGCTGTTTTGGCGTGGACTTAGGAAGTTTGTACCAAGTTTGTTACTGTTTTGGCGTGGACTTAGGAAGTTTGTACCAAGTTTGTTACTGTTTTGGCGTGGACTTAGGAAGTTTGTACCAAGTTTGTTACTGTTTTGGCGTGGACTTAGGAAGTTTGTATCAAGGTTGGTGCTGTTTTGGCGTGGACTTAGGAAGTTTGTACCTAGTTTGTTTCTGTTTTGGCGTGGACTTAGGAAGTTTGTACCAAGTTTGTTACTGTTTTGGCGTGGACTTAGGAAGTTTGTACCAAGTTTGGTGCTGTTTTGGCGTGGACTTAGGAAGTTTGTACCTAGTTTGTTTCTGTTTTGGCGTGGACTTAGGAACTTTGCACCAAGTTTGTTACTGTTTTGGCGTGGACTTAGGAAGTTTGTATCAAGTTTGTTACTGTTTTGGCGTGGACTTAGGAAGTTTGTACCAAGTTTGGTGCTGTTTTGGCGCGGACTTAGGAAGTTTGTACCAAGTTTGTTACTGTTTTGGCGTGGACTTAGGAAGTTTGTACCAAGTTTGGTGCTGTTTTGGCGTGGACTTAGGAAGTTTGTACCAAGTTTGTTACTGTTTTGGCGTGGACTTAGGAAGTTTGTATCAAGTTTGGTGCGGTTTTGGCGTGGACTTAGAAAGTTTGTATCAAGTTTGGTGCTGTTTTGGCGTGGACTTAGAAAGTTTGTATCAAGTTTGGTGCTGTTTTGGCGTGGACTTAGGAAGTTTGTACCAAGTTTGTTACTGTTTTGGCGTGGACTTAGGAAGTTTGTACCAAGTTTGTTACTGTTTTGGCGTGGACTTAGGAAGTTTGTACCAAGTTTGTTTCTGTTTTGGCGTGGACTTAGGAAGTTTGTACCAAGTTTGTTACTGTTTTGGCGTGGACTTAGGAAGTTTGTACCAAGTTTGTTACTGTTTTGGCGTGGACTTAGGAAGTTTGTACCAAGTTTGTTACTGTTTTGGCGTGGACTTAGGAAGTTTGTATCAAGTTTGGTGCTGTTTTGGCGTGGACTTAGGAAGTTTGTACCTAGTTTGTTTCTGTTTTGGCTTGGACTTAGGAAGTTTGTACCAAGTTTGTTACTGTTTTGGCGTGGACTTAGGAAGTTTGTACCAAGTTTGGTGCTGTTTTGGCGTGGACTTAGGAAGTTTGTACTTAGTTTGTTTCTGTTTTGGCATGGACTTAGGAACTTTGCACCAAGTTTGTTACTGTTTTGGCGTGGACTTAGGAAGTTTGTATCAAGTTTGTTACTGTTTTGGCGTGGACTTAGGAAGTTTGTACCAAGTTTGGTGCTGTTTTGGCGTGGACTTAGAAAGTTTGTATCAAGTTTGGTGCTGTTTTGGCGTGGACTTAGGAAGTTTGTACCTAGTTTGTTTCTGTTTTGGCGTGGACTTAGGAACTTTGCACCAAGTTTGTTACTGTTTTGGCGTGGACTTAGGAAGTTTGTACCAAGTTTGGTGCTGTTTTGGCGTGGACTTAGGAAGTTTGTACCAAGTTTGTTACTGTTTTGGCGTGGACTTAGGAAGTTTGTACCAAGTTTGGTGCTGTTTTGGCGTGGACTTAGGAAGTTTGTACCAAGTTTGGTGCTGTTTTGGCGCGGACTTACGAAGTTTGTACCAAGTTTGGTGCTGTTTTGGCGTGGACTTAGAAAGTTTGTATCAAGTTTGGTGCTGTTTTGGCGTGGACTTAGGAAGTTTGTACCTAGTTTGGTGCTGTTTTGGCGTGGACTTAGGAAGTTTGTACCAAGTTTGTTACTGTTTTGGCGTGGACTTAGGAAGTTTGTACCAAGTTTGTTACTGTTTTGGCGTGGACTTAGGAAGTTTGTACCAAGTTTGTTACTGTTTTGGCGTGGACTTAGGAAGTTTGTATCAAGGTTGGTGCTGTTTTGGCATGGACTTAGGAAGTTTGTACCTAGTTTGTTTCTGTTTTGGCGTGGACTTAGGAAGTTTGTACCAAGTTTGTTACTGTTTTGGCGTGGACTTAGGAAGTTTGTACCAAGTTTGGTGCTGTTTTGGCGTGGACTTAGGAAGTTTGTACCTAGTTTGTTTCTGTTTTGGCGTGGACTTAGGAAGTTTGTACCAAGTTTGTTACTGTTTTGGCGTGGACTTAGGAAGTTTGAACCAAGTTTGTTACTGTTTTGGCGTGGACTTAGGAAGTTTGTACCAAGTTTGGTGCTGTTTTGGCGTGGACTTTGGAAGTTTGTACCAAGTTTGTTACTGTTTTGGCGTGGACTTAGGAAGTTTGTACCAAGTTTGTTACTGTTTTGGCGTGGACTTAGGAAGTTTGTACCAAGTTTGTTACTGTTTTGGCGTGGACTTAGAAAGTTTGTATCAAGTTTGGTGCTGTTTTGGCGTGGACTTAGGAAGTTTGTACCAAGTTTGTTACTGTTTTGGCGTGGACTTAGGAAGTTTGTATCAAGTTTGGTGCGGTTTTGGCGTGGACTTAGAAAGTTTGTACCAAGTTTGTTACTGTTTTGGCGTGGACTTAGAAAGTTTGTATCAAGTTTGGTGCTGTTTTGGCGTGGACTTAGGAAGTTTGTACCAAGTTTGTTACTGTTTTGGCGTGGACTTAGGAACTTTGCACCAAGTTTGTTACTGTTTTGGCGTGGACTTAGGAAGTTTGTATCAAGTTTGTTACTGTTTTGGCGTGGACTTAGGAAGTTTGTACCAAGTTTGGTGCTGTTTTGGCGCGGACTTAGGAAGTTTGTACCAAGTTTGTTACTGTTTTGGCGTGGACTTAGGAAGTTTGTACCAAGTTTGGTGCTGTTTTGGCGTGGACTTAGGAAGTTTGTACCAAGTTTGTTACTGTTTTGGCGTGGACTTAGGAAGTTTGTATCAAGTTTGGTGCGGTTTTGGCGTGGACTTAGAAAGTTTGTATCAAGTTTGGTGCTGTTTTGGCGTGGACTTAGAAAGTTTGTATCAAGTTTGGTGCTGTTTTGGCGTGGACTTAGGAAGTTTGTACCAAGTTTGTTACTGTTTTGGCGTGGACTTAGGAAGTTTGTACCAAGTTTGTTACTGTTTTGGCGTGGACTTAGGAAGTTTGTACCAAGTTTGTTTCTGTTTTGGCGTGGACTTAGGAAGTTTGTACCAAGTTTGGTGCTGTTTTGGCGTGGACTTCGGAAGTTTGTACCAAGTTTGTTACTGTTTTGGCGTGGACTTAGGAAGTTTGTATCAAGTTTGGTGCTGTTTTGGCGTGGACTTAGGAAGTTTGTACCAAGTTTGGTGCTGTTTTGGCGTGGACTTAGGAAGTTTGTACCAAGTTTGTTACTGTTTTGGCGTGGACTTAGGAAGTTTGTACCAAGTTTGTTACTGTTTTGGCGTGGACTTAGGAAGTTTGAACCAAGTTTGTTACTGTTTTGGCGTGGACTTAGGAAGTTTGTACCAAGTTTGGTGCTGTTTTGGCGTGGACTTTGGAAGTTTGTACCAAGTTTGTTACTGTTTTGGCGTGGACTTAGGAAGTTTGTACCAAGTTTGTTACTGTTTTGGCGTGGACTTAGGAAGTTTGTACCAAGTTTGTTACTGTTTTGGCGTGGACTTAGAAAGTTTGTATCAAGTTTGGTGCTGTTTTGGCGTGGACTTAGGAAGTTTGTACCAAGTTTGTTACTGTTTTGGCGTGGACTTAGGAAGTTTGTACCAAGTTTGTTACTGTTTTGGCGTGGACTTAGGAAGTTTGTACCAAGTTTGGTGCTGTTTTGGCGTGGACTTAGGAAGTTTGTACCAAGTTTGTTACTGTTTTGGCGTGGACTTAGGAAGTTTGTACCAAGTTTGTTACTGTTTTGGCGTGGACTTAGGAAGTTTGTACCAAGTTTGGTGCTGTTTTGGCGTGGACTTAGGAAGTTTGTACCAAGTTTGTTACTGTTTTGGCGTGGACTTAGGAAGTTTGTACCAAGTTTGTTACTGTTTTGGCGTGGACTTAGCAAGTTTGTACCAAGTTTGTTACTGTTTTGGCGTGGACTTAGGAAGTTTGTATCAAGTTTGGTGCTGTTTTGGCGTGGACTTAAAAAGTTTGTATCAAGTTTGGTGCTGTTTTGGCGTGGACTTAGGAAGTTTGTACCAAGTTTGTTACTGTTTTGGCGTGGATTTAGGAAGTTTGTACCAAGTTTGTTTCTGTTTTGGCGCGGACTTACGAAGTTTGTACCAAGTTTGGTGCTGTTTTGGCGTGGACTTAGGAAGTTTGTACTAAGTTTGTTACTGTTTTGGCGTGGACTTAGGAAGTTTGTACCAAGTTTGTTACTGTTTTGGCGTGGACTTAGGAAGTTTGTACCAAGTTTGGTGCTGTTTTGGCGTGGACTTAGGAATTTTGTACCAAGTTTGTTACTGTTTTGGCGTGGACTTAGGAAGTTTGTACCAAGTTTGGTGCTGTTTTGGCGTGGACTTAGGAAGTTTGTACCAAGTTTGTTACTGTTTTGGCGTGGACTTAGGAAGTTTGTACCAAGTTTGTTTCTGTTTTGGCGCGGACTTACGAAGTTTGTACCAAGTTTGGTGCTGTTTTGGCGTGGACTTAGAAAGTTTGTATCAAGTTTGGTGCTGTTTTGGCGTGGACTTAGGAAGTTTGTACCTAGTTTGTTTCTGTTTTGGCGTGGACTTAGGAACTTTGCACCAAGTTTGTTACTGTTTTGGCGTGGACTTAGGAAGTTTGTACCAAGTTTGGTGCTGTTTTGGCGTGGACTTAGGAAGTTTGTACCAAGTTTGTTACTGTTTTGGCGTGGACTTAGGAAGTTTGTACCAAGTTTGGTGCTGTTTTGGCGTGGACTTATGAAGTTTGTACCAAGTTTGGTGCTGTTTTGGCGCGGACTTACGAAGTTTGTACCAAGTTTGGTGCTGTTTTGGCGCGGGCTTACGACGTTTGTACCAAGTTTGGTGCTGTTTTGGCGTGGACTTAGAAAGTTTGTATCAAGTTTGGTGCTGTTTTGGCGTGGACTTAGGAAGTTTGTACCTAGTTTGGTGCTGTTTTGGCGTGGACTTAGGAAGTTTGTACCAAGTTTGTTACTGTTTTGGCGTGGACTTAGGAAGTTTGTACCAAGTTTGTTACTGTTTTGGCGTGGACTTAGGAAGTTTGTACCAAGTTTGTTACTGTTTTGGCGTGGACTTAGGAAGTTTGTACCAAGTTTGTTACTGTTTTGGCGTGGACTTAGGAAGTTTGTACCAAGTTTGTTACTGTTTTGGCGTGGACTTAGGAAGTTTGTACCAAGTTTGGTGCTGTTTTGGCGTGGACTTAGGAAGTTTGTACCAAGTTTGTTACTGTTTTGGCGTGGACTTAGGAAGTTTGTATCAAGGTTGGTGCTGTTTTGGCGTGGACTTAGGAAGTTTGTACCTAGTTTGTTTCTGTTTTGGCGTGGACTTAGGAAGTTTGTACCAAGTTTGTTACTGTTTTGGCGTGGACTTAGGAAGTTTGTACCAAGTTTGGTGCTGTTTTGGCGTGGACTTAGGAAGTTTGTACCAAGTTTGGTGCTGTTTTGGCGTGGACTTAGAAAGTTTGTATCAAGTTTGGTGCTGTTTTGGCGTGGACTTAGGAAGTTTGTACCTAGTTTGTTTCTGTTTTGGCGTGGACTTAGGAACTTTGCACCAAGTTTGTTACTGTTTTGGCGTGGACTTAGGAAGTTTGTATCAAGTTTGTTACTGTTTTGGCGTGGACTTAGGAAGTTTGTATCAAGTTTGTTACTGTTTTGGCGTGGACTTAGGAAGTTTGTACCAAGTTTGGTGCTGTTTTGGCGTGGACTTAGAAAGTTTGTATCAAGTTTGGTGCTGTTTTGGCGTGGACTTAGGAAGTTTGTACCTAGTTTGTTTCTGTTTTGGCGTGGACTTAGGAACTTTGCACCAAGTTTGTTACTGTTTTGGCGTGGACTTAGGAAGTTTGTACCAAGTTTGGTGCTGTTTTGGCGTGGACTTAGGAAGTTTGTACCAAGTTTGTTACTGTTTTGGCGTGGACTTAGGAAGTTTGTACCAAGTTTGGTGCTGTTTTGGCGTGGACTTAGGAAGTTTGTACCAAGTTTGGTGCTGTTTTGGCGCGGACTTACGAAGTTTGTACCAAGTTTGGTGCTGTTTTGGCGTGGACTTAGAAAGTTTGTATCAAGTTTGGTGCTGTTTTGGCGTGGACTTAGGAAGTTTGTACCTAGTTTGGTGCTGTTTTGGCGTGGACTTAGGAAGTTTGTACCAAGTTTGTTACTGTTTTGGCGTGGACTTAGGAAGTTTGTACCAAGTTTGTTACTGTTTTGGCGTGGACTTAGGAAGTTTGTATCAAGGTTGGTGCTGTTTTGGCGTGGACTTAGGAAGTTTGTACCTAGTTTGTTTCTGTTTTGGCGTGGACTTAGGAAGTTTGTACCAAGTTTGTTACTGTTTTGGCGTGGACTTAGGAAGTTTGTACCAAGTTTGGTGCTGTTTTGGCGTGGACTTAGGAAGTTTGTACCTAGTTTGTTTCTGTTTTGGCGTGGACTTAGGAACTTTGCACCAAGTTTGTTACTGTTTTGGCGTGGACTTAGGAAGTTTGTATCAAGTTTGTTACTGTTTTGGCGTGGACTTAGGAAGTTTGTACCAAGTTTGGTGCTGTTTTGGCGCGGACTTAGGAAGTTTGTACCAAGTTTGTTACTGTTTTGGCGTGGACTTAGGAAGTTTGTACCAAGTTTGGTGCTGTTTTGGCGTGGACTTAGGAAGTTTGTACCAAGTTTGTTACTGTTTTGGCGTGGACTTAGGAAGTTTGTATCAAGTTTGGTGCGGTTTTGGCGTGGACTTAGAAAGTTTGTATCAAGTTTGGTGCTGTTTTGGCGTGGACTTAGAAAGTTTGTATCAAGTTTGGTGCTGTTTTGGCGTGGACTTAGGAAGTTTGTACCAAGTTTGTTACTGTTTTGGCGTGGACTTAGGAAGTTTGTACCAAGTTTGTTACTGTTTTGGCGTGGACTTAGGAAGTTTGTACCAAGTTTGTTTCTGTTTTGGCGTGGACTTAGGAAGTTTGTACCAAGTTTGGTGCTGTTTTGGCGTGGACTTCGGAAGTTTGTACCAAGTTTGTTACTGTTTTGGCGTGGACTTAGGAAGTTTGTATCAAGTTTGGTGCTGTTTTGGCGTGGACTTAGGAAGTTTGTACCAAGTTTGGTGCTGTTTTGGCGTGGACTTAGGAAGTTTGTACCAAGTTTGTTACTGTTTTGGCGTGGACTTAGGAAGTTTGTACCAAGTTTGTTACTGTTTTGGCGTGGACTTAGGAAGTTTGAACCAAGTTTGTTACTGTTTTGGCGTGGACTTAGGAAGTTTGTACCAAGTTTGGTGCTGTTTTGGCGTGGACTTTGGAAGTTTGTACCAAGTTTGTTACTGTTTTGGCGTGGACTTAGGAAGTTTGTACCAAGTTTGTTACTGTTTTGGCGTGGACTTAGGAAGTTTGTACCAAGTTTGTTACTGTTTTGGCGTGGACTTAGAAAGTTTGTATCAAGTTTGGTGCTGTTTTGGCGTGGACTTAGGAAGTTTGTACCAAGTTTGTTACTGTTTTGGCGTGGACTTAGGAAGTTTGTACCAAGTTTGTTACTGTTTTGGCGTGGACTTAGGAAGTTTGTACCAAGTTTGGTGCTGTTTTGGCGTGGACTTAGGAAGTTTGTACCAAGTTTGTTACTGTTTTGGCGTGGACTTAGGAAGTTTGTACCAAGTTTGTTACTGTTTTGGCGTGGACTTAGGAAGTTTGTACCAAGTTTGGTGCTGTTTTGGCGTGGACTTAGGAAGTTTGTACCAAGTTTGTTACTGTTTTGGCGTGGACTTAGGAAGTTTGTACCAAGTTTGTTACTGTTTTGGCGTGGACTTAGCAAGTTTGTACCAAGTTTGTTACTGTTTTGGCGTGGACTTAGGAAGTTTGTACCAAGTTTGTTACTGTTTTGGCGTGGACTTAGGAAGTTTGTACCAAGTTTGTTACTGTTTTGGCGTGGACTTAGGAAGTTTGTACCAAGTTTGGTGCTGTTTTGGCGTGGACTTAGGAAGTTTGTACCAAGTTTGTTACTGTTTTGGCGTGGACTTAGGAAGTTTGTACCAAGTTTGTTACTGTTTTGGCGTGGACTTAGAAAGTTTGTATCAAGTTTGGTGCTGTTTTGGCGTGGACTTAGGAAGTTTGTACCAAGTGTGTTACTGTTTTGGCGTGGACTTAGGAAGTTTGTACCTAGTTTGGTGCTGTTTTGGCGTGGACTTAGGAATTTTGTACCAAGTTTGTTACTGTTTTGGCGTGGACTTAGGAAGTTTGTACCAAGTTTGGTGCTGTTTTGGCGCGGACTTACGAAGTTTGTACCAAGTTTGGTGATGTTTTGGCGTGGACTTAGGAAGTTTGTACCAAGTTTGGTGATGTTTTGGCGTGGACTTAGGAAGTTTGTACCAAGTTTGTTACTGTTTTGGCGTGGACTTAGGAAGTTTGTACCAAGTTTGTTACTGTTTTGGCGTGGACTTAGGAAGTTTGTATCAAGTTTGTTACTGTTTTGGCGTGGACTTAGGAAGTTTGTACCAAGTTTGTTACTGTTTTGGCGTGGACTTAGGAAGTTTGTACCAAGTTTGGTGCTGTTTTGGCGCGGACTTCCGAAGTTTGTGCCAAGTTTGGTGCTGTTTTGGCGTGGACTTAGGAAGTTTGTACCAAGTTTGGTGATGTTTTGGCGTGGACTTAGGAAGTTTGTACCAAGTTTGTTACTGTTTTGGCGTGGACTTAGGAAGTTTGTATCAAGTTTGGTGCTGTTTTGGCGTGGTCTTATGAAGTTTGTACCAAGTTTGTTACTGTTTTGGCGTGGACTTAGGAAGTTTGTACCAAGTTTGTTACTGTTTTGGCGTGGACTTAGGAAGTTTGTACCAAGTTTGGTGCTGTTTTGGCGTGGACTTAGGAAGTTTGTACCAAGTTTGTTACTGTTTTGGCGTGGACTTAGGAACTTTGCACCAAGTTTGTTACTGTTTTGGCGTGGACTTAGGAAGTTTGTACCAAGTTTGGTGCTGTTTTGGCGTGGACTTAGGAAGTTTGTACCAAGTTTGTTACTGTTTTGGCGTGGACTTAGGAAGTTTGTATCAAGTTTGGTGCTGTTTTGGCGTGGTCTTATGAAGTTTGTACCAAGTTTGTTACTGTTTTGGCGTGGACTTAGGAAGTTTGTACCAAGTTTGTTACTGTTTTGGCGTGGACTTAGGAAGTTTGTACCAAGTTTGGTGCTGTTTTGGCGTGGACTTAGGAAGTTTGTACCAAGTTTGTTACTGTTTTGGCGTGGACTTAGGAAGTTTGTACCAAGTTTGGTGCTGTTTTGGCGTGGACTTAGGAAGTTTGTACCAAGTTTGGTGCTGTTTTGGCGTGGACTTAGGAAGTTTGTACCAAGTTTGTTATTGTTTTGGCGTGGACTTAGGAAGTTTGTACCAAGTTTGGTGCTGTTTTGGCGTGGACTTAGGAAGTTTGTATCAAGTTTGGTGCTGTTTTGGCGTGGACTTAGAAAGTTTGTATCAAGTTTGGTGCTGTTTTGGCGTGGACTTAGAAAGTTTGTATCAAGTTTGGTGCTTTTTTGGCGTGGACTTAGGAAGTTTGTATCAAGTTTGGTGCTGTTTTGGCGTGGACTTAGGAAGTTTGTACCAAGTTTGGTGATGTTTTGGCGTGGACTTAGGAAGTTTGTACCAAGTTTGTTACTGTTTTGGCGTGGACTTAGGAAGTTTGTATCAAGTTTGGTGCTGTTTTGGCGTGGTCTTATGAAGTTTGTACCAAGTTTGTTACTGTTTTGGCGTGGACTTAGGAAGTTTGTACCAAGTTTGTTACTGTTTTGGCGTGGACTTAGGAAGTTTGTACCAAGTTTGGTGCTGTTTTGGCGTGGACTTAGGAAGTTTGTACCAAGTTTGTTACTGTTTTGGCGTGGACTTAGGAACTTTGCACCAAGTTTGTTACTGTTTTGGCGTGGACTTAGGAAGTTTGTACCAAGTTTGGTGCTGTTTTGGCGTGGACTTAGGAAGTTTGTACCAAGTTTGTTACTGTTTTGGCGTGGACTTAGGAAGTTTGTACCAAGTTTGGTGCTGTTTTGGCGTGGACTTAGGAAGTTTGTACCAAGTTTGTTACTGTTTTGGCGTGGACTTAGGAAGTTTGTACCAAGTTTGTTACTGTTTTGGCGTGGACTTAGGAAGTTTGTACCAAGTTTGGTGCTGTTTTGGCGTGGACTTAGGAAGTTTGTACCAAGTTTGTTACTGTTTTGGCGTGGACTTAGGAAGTTTGTACCAAGTGTGTTACTGTTTTGGCGTGGACTTAGGAAGTTTGTATCAAGTTTGGTGCTGTTTTGGCGTGGACTTAGGAAGTTTGTACCAAGTTTGTTACTGTTTTGGCGTGGACTTAGGAAGTTTGTACCAAGTTTGTTTCTGTTTTGGCGCGGACTTAGGAAGTTTGTACCAAGTTTGTTTCTGTTTTGGCGCGGACTTAGGAAGTTTGTACCAAGTTTGGTGCTGTTTTGGCGTGGACTTAGAAAGTTTGTATCAAGTTTGGTGCTGTTTTGGCGTGGACTTAGGAAGTTTGTACCAAGTTTGTTACTGTTTTGGCGCGGACTTACGAAGTTTGTACCAAGTTTGGTGCTGTTTTGGCGTGGACTTAGGAAGTTTGTACCAAGTGTGTTACTGTTTTGGCGTGGACTTAGGAAGTTTGTACCAAGTTTGGTGCTGTTTTGGCGTGGACTTAGGAAGTTTGTACCAAGTTTGGTGCTGTTTTGGCGTGGACTTAGGAAGCTTGTACCAAGTTTGGTGCTGTTTTGGCGTGGACTTAGGAAGTTTGTACCAAGTTTGTTACTGTTTTGGCGCGGACTTACGAAGTTTGTACCAAGTTTGGTGCTGTTTTGGCGTGGACTTAGGAAGTTTGTACCAAGTGTGTTACTGTTTTGGCGTGGACTTAGGAAGTTTGTATCAAGTTTGGTGCTGTTTTGGCGTGGACTTAGGAAGTTTGTACCAAGTTTGTTACTGTTTTGGCGTGGACTTAGGAAGTTTGTACCAAGTTTGTTTCTGTTTTGGCGCGGACTTAGGAAGTTTGTACCAAGTTTGGTGCTGTTTTGGCGTGGACTTAGAAAGTTTGTATCAAGTTTGGTGCTGTTTTGGCGTGGACTTAGGAAGTTTGTACCTAGTTTGTTTCTGTTTTGGCGTGGACTTAGGAAGTTTGTACCAAGTTTGTTACTGTTTTGGCGTGGACTTAGGAAGTTTGTACCAAGTTTGGTGCTGTTTTGGCGTGGACTTAGGAAGTTTGTACCAAGTTTGTTACTGTTTTGGCGTGGACTTAGGAAGTTTGTACCAAGTTTGGTGCTGTTTTGGCGTGGACTTAGGAAGTTTGTACCAAGTTTGGTGCTGTTTTGGCGTGGACTTAGGAAGTTTGTTTCAAGTTTGGTGCTGTTTTGGCGTGGACTTAGGAAGTTTGTATCAAGTTTGGTGCTGTTTTGGCGTGGACTTAGGAAGTTTGTACCTAGTTTGTTTCTATTTTGGCGTGGACTTAGGAAGTTTGTACCTAGTTTGTTTCTGTTTTGGCGTGGACTTAGGAAGTTTGTACCAAGTTTGTTACTGTTTTGGCGTGGACTTAGGAAGTTTGTACCAAGTTTTTTACTGTTTTGGCGTGGACTTAGGAAGTTTGTACCAAGTTTGGTGCTGTTTTGGCGTGGACTTAGGAAGTTTGTACCAAGTTTGTTACTGTTTTGGCGTGGACTTAGGAAGTTTGTACCAAGTTTGTTTCTGTTTTGGCGCGGACTTACGAAGTTTGTACCAAGTTTGGTGCTGTTTTGGCGTGGACTTAGGAAGTTTGTATCAAGTTTGGTGCTGTTTTGGCGTGGACTTAGGAAGTTTGTACCAAGTTTGTTACTGTTTTGGCGTGGACTTAGGAAGTTTGTACCAAGTTTGGTGCTGTTTTGGCGTGGACTTAGGAAGTTTGTACCAAGTTTGTTACTGTTTTGGCGTGGACTTAGGAAGTTTGTACCAAGTTTGGTGCTGTTTTGGCGTGGACTTAGGAAGTTTGTACCAAGTTTGTTACTGTTTTGGCGTGGACTTAGGAAGTTTGTACCAAGTTTTGTGCTATTTTGGCGTGGACTTAGGAAGTTTGTACCAAGTTTGTTACTGTTTTCGCGTGGACCTAGGAAGTTTGTTCCAAGTTGGTTACTGTTTTGGCGTGGACTTAGGAAGTTTGTACCAAGTTTGTTACTGTTTTGGCGTGGACTTAGGAAGTTTGTACCAAGTTTTGTGCTATTTTGGCGTTGTCTTAGGAAGTTTGTACCAAGTTTGTTACTGTTTTGGCGTGGACTTAGGAAGTTTGTACCAAGTTTAGTGCTATTTTGGCGTGGACTTAGGAAGTTTGTACCAAGTTTGTTACTGTTTTCGCGTGGACTTAGGAAGTTTGTTCCAAGTTTGTTACTGTTTTGGCGTGGATTTAGGAAGTTTGTTCCAAGTTTGGTGCTGTTTTTGCGTGGACTTAAGAAGTTTGTTCCAAGTTTGTTACTATTTTGGCGTGGACTTAGGAAGTTTGTACCAAGTTTGTTACTGTTTTGGCGTGGACTTAGGAAGTTTGTACCAAGTTTGTTACTGTTTTGGCGTGGATTTAGGAAGTTTGTTCCAAATTTGTTACTGTTTTTGCGTGGACTTAAGAAGTTTGTTCCAAGTTTGTTACTGTTTTGGCGTGGACTTAGGAAGTTTGTACCAAGTTTGTTACTGTTTTGGCGTGGACTTAGGAAGTTTGTACCAAGTTTTGTGCTATTTTGGCGTTGTCTTAGGAAGTTTGTACCAAGTTTGTTACTGTTTTGGCGTGGACTTAGGAAGTTTGTACCAAGTTTAGTGCTATTTTGGCGTGGACTTAGGAAGTTTGTACCAAGTTTGTTACTGTTTTCGCGTGGACTTAGGAAGTTTGTTCCAAGTTTGTTACTGTTTTGGCGTGGATTTAGGAAGTTTGTTCCAAGTTTGGTGCTGTTTTTGCGTGGACTTAAGAAGTTTGTTCCAAGTTTGTTACTATTTTGGCGTGGACTTAGGAAGTTTGTACCAAGTTTGTTACTGTTTTGGCGTGGACTTAGGAAGTTTGTACCAAGTTTGTTACTGTTTTGGCGTGGATTTAGGAAGTTTGTTCCAAATTTGTTACTGTTTTTGCGTGGACTTAAGAAGTTTGTTCCAAGTTTGTTACTGTTTTGGCGTGGACTTAGGAAGTTTGTACCAAGTTTGTTACTGTTTTGGCGTGGACTTAGGAAGTTTGTACCAAGTTTTGTGCTATTTTGGCGTTGTCTTAGGAAGTTTGTACCAAGTTTGTTACTGTTTTGGCGTGGACTTAGGAAGTTTGTACCAAGTTTTGTGCTATTTTGGCGTGGACTTAGGAAGTTTGTTCCAAGTTTGTTACTGTTTTCGCGTGGACTTAGGAAGTTTGTTCCAAGTTTGTTACTGTTTTGGCGTGGACTTAGGAAGTTTGTACCAAGTTTGTTACTGTTTTGGCGTGGACTTAGGAAGTTTGTATCAAGTTTGGTGCTGTTTTGGCGTGGACTTAGGAAGTTTGTACCTAGTTTGTTTCTGTTTTGGCGTGGACTTAGGAAGTTTGTACCAAGTTTGTTACTGTTTTGGCGTGGACTTAGGAAGTTTGTACCAAGTTTGTTACTGTTTTGGCGTGGACTTAGGAAGTTTGTATCAAGTTTGTTACTGTTTTGGCGTGGACTTAAGAAGTTTGTACCAAGTTTGGTGCTGTTTTGGCGTGGACTTAGGAAGTTTGTACCAAGTTTGTTACTGTTTTGGCGTGGATTTAGGAAGTTTGTACCAAGTTTGGTGCTGTTTTGGCGTGGACTTAGGAAGTTTGTACCAAGTTTGGTGCTGTTTTGGCGTGGACTTAGGAAGTTTGTACCAAGTTTGTTACTGTTTTCGCGTGGACTTAGGAAGTTTGTTCCAAGTTTGTTACTGTTTTGGCGTGGATTTAGGAAGTTTGTTCCAAGTTTGGTGCTGTTTTTGCGTGGACTTAAGAAGTTTGTTCCAAGTTTGTTACTATTTTGGCGTGGACTTAGGAAGTTTGTACCAAGTTTGTTACTGTTTTGGCGTGGACTTAGGAAGTTTGTACCAAGTTTGTTACTGTTTTGGCGTGGACTTAGGAAGTTTGTACCAAGTTTGTTACTGTTTTGGCGTGGACTTAGGAAGTTTGTACCAAGTTTTGTGCTATTTTGGCGTTGTCTTAGGAAGTTTGTACCAAGTTTGTTACTGTTTTGGCGTGGACTTAGGAAGTTTGTATAAGTTTGTTACTGTTTTGGCGTGGACTTAGGAAGTTTGTACCAAGTTTGTTACTGTTTTCGCGTGGACCTAGGAAGTTTGTTCCAAGTTTGTTACTGTTTTGGCGTGGACTTAGGAAGTTTGTACCAAGTTTGTTACTGTTTTGGCGTGGACTTAGGAAGTTTGTACCAAGTTTTGTGCTATTTTGGCGTTGTCTTAGGAAGTTTGTACCAAGTTTGTTACTGTTTTGGCGTGGACTTAGGAATTTTGTACCAAGTTTAGTGCTATTTTGGCGTTGTCTTAGGAAGTTTGTACCAAGTTTGATACTGTTTTCGCGTGGACTTAGGAAGTTTGTTCCAAGTTTGTTACTGTTTTCGCGTGGACTTAGGAAGTTTGTACCAAGTTTTGTGCTATTTTGGCGTTTTCTTAGGAAGTTTGTACCAAGTTTGTTACTGTTTTGGCGTGGACAAAGGAAGTTTGTACCAAGTTTGTTACTTTTGGCGTGGTCTTAGGAAGTTTGTACCAAGTTTGTTACTGTTTTGGCGTGGACTTAGGAAGTTTGTACCAAGTTTGGTGCTGTTTTGGCGTTGTCTTAGGAAGTTTGTACCAAGTTTGTTACTGTTTTGGCGTGGACTTAGGAAGTTTGTACCAAGTTTGTTACTGTTTTGGCATGGACTTAGGAAGTTTGTACCAAGTTTGTTACTGTTTTGGCGTGGACTTAGGAAGTTTGTACCAAGTTTGTTACTGTTTTGGCGTGGACTGAAGAAGTTTGTACCAAGTTTGGTGCTGTTTTGGCGTGGACTTAGGAAGTTTGTACCAAGTTTGTTACTGTTTTTGCGTGGACTTAGGAAGTTTGTACCAAGTTTGTTACTGTTTCGGCGTGGACTTAGGAAGTTTGTACCAAGTTTGTTACTGTTTTTGGGTAGTTTTAAGAAGTTTCTACAAAGTTTGTATTTGACACTCTGTTGCAACTCTGTTGGAATTCGGGTAGTTGTAGGAAGTTTGTACCAAGTTTGTTACTGTTTTGGCGTCGTCTTAGGAAGTTTGTACCAAGTTTGTTACTGTTTTGGCGTGGACTTAGGAAGTTTGTACCAAGTTTGGTGCTGTTTTGGCGTGGACTTAGGAAGTTTGTACCAAGTTTGTTACTGTTTTGGCGTGGACTTAGGAAGTTTGTACCAAGTTTGTTACTGTTTTGGCGTCGTCTTAGGAAGTTTGTACCAAGTTTGTTACTGTTTTTGGGTAGTTTTAAGAAGTTTCTACAAAGTTTGTATTTGACACTCTGTTGCAACTCTGTTGGAATTCGGGTAGTTGTAGGAAGTTTGTTCCAAGTTTGTTACTGTTTTGGCGTGGACTTAGGAAGTTTGTACCAAGTTTGGTGCTGTTTTGGCGTGGACTTAGGAACTTTGTACCAAGTTTGGTGCTGTTTTGGCGTGGATTTAGGAAGTTTGTACCAAGTTTGTTACTGTTTTGGCGTGGATTTAGGAAGTTTGTTCCAAGTTTGTTACTGTTTTGGCGTCGTCTTAGGAAGTTTGTACCAAGTTTGCAAGTGTTTTTGGGTAGTTTTAAGAAGTTTCTACAAAGTTTGTATTTGACACTTTGTTGCAACTCTGTTGGAATTCGGGTAGTTGTAGGAAGTTTGTACCAAGTTTGGTGCTGTTTTGGCGTGGACTTAGGAAGTTTGTACCAAGTTTGTTACTGTTTTGGCGTCGTCTTAGGAAGTTTGTACCAAATTTGTTACTGTTTTTGGGTAGTTTTAAGAAGTTTCTACAAAGTTTGTATTTGACACTCTGTTGCAACTCTGTTGGAATTCGGGTAGTTGTAGGAAGTTTGTACCAAGTTTGTTACTGTTTTGGCGTGGACTTAGGAAGTTTGTACCAAGTTTGTTACTGTTTTGGCGTGGATTTAGGAAGTTTGTACCAAGTTTGTTACTGTTTTGGCGTCGTCTTAGGAAGTTTGTACCAAGTTTACAAGTGTTTTTGGGTAGTTTTAAGAAGTTTCTACAAAGTTTGTATTTGACACTCTGTTGCAACTCTGTTGGAATTCGGGTAGTTGTAGGAAGTTTGTACCAAGTTTGTTACTGTTTTGGCGTGGACTTAGGAGGTTTGTACCAAGTTTGGTGCTGTTTTGGCGTGGACTTAGTAAGTTTGTACCAAGTTTGTTATTGTTTTGGCGTGGACTTAGGAAGTTTGTACCAAGTTTGGTGCTGTTTTGGCGTGGACTTAGGAAGGTTTGTACCAAGTTTGGTGCTGTTTTGGCGTGGATTTAGTAAGTTTGTACCAAGTTTGTTATTGTTTTGGCGTGGACTTAGGAAGTTTGTTGCAAGTTTGGTAGTGTTTTGGCGTGGACTTAGGAAATTTGTACCATGTTTGGTGCTGATTTGGCGTGGACTTAGGAAGTTTGTTCCAAGTTTGGTAGTGTTTTGGCGTGGACTTAGGAAGTTTGTTCCAAGTTTGGTGCTGTTTTGGCGTGGACTTAGGAAGTTTGTACCAAGCTTGTTACTGTTTTGGCGTGGACTTAGGAAGTTTGTACCAAGTTTGGTGCTGTTTTGGCGTGGACTTAGGAAGCTTGTACCAAGTTTGTTACTGTTTTGGCGTGGACTTAGGAAGTTTGTACCAAGTTTGTTACTGTTTTGGCGTGGACTTAGGAAGCTTGTACCAAGTTTGTTATTGTTTTGGCGCGGACTTACGAAGTTTGTACCAAGTTTGTTACTGTTTTGGCGTGGACTTAGGAAGTTTGTACCAAGTTTGTTACTGTTTTGGCGTGGATTTAGTAAGTTTGTTCCAAGTTTGTTACTGTTTTGGCGTCGTCTTAGGAAGTTTGTACCAAGTTTGCAAGTGTTTTTGGGTAGTTTTAAGAAGTTTCTACAAAGTTTGTATTTGACACTCTGTTGCAACTCTGTTGGAATTCGGGTAGTTGTAGGAAGTTTGTACCAAGTTTGTTACTGTTTTGGCGTGGACTTAGGAAGTTTGTACCTAGTTTGGTGCTGTTTTGGCGTGGATTTAGTAAGTTTGTACCAAGTTTGTTATTGTTTTGGCGTGGACTTAGGAAGTTTGTTCCAAGTTTGGTAGTGTTTTGGCGTGGACTTAGGAAGTTTGTTCCAAGTTTGGTAGTGTTTTGGCGTGGACTTAGGAAGCTTGTACCAAGTTTGGTGCTGTTTTGGCGTGGACTTAGGAAGCTTGTACCAAGTTTGTTACTGTTTTGGCGCGGACTTACGAAGTTTGTACCAAGTTTGGTGCTGTTTTGGCGTGGACTTAGGAAGTTTGTACCAAGTTTGTTACTGTTTTGGCGTGGACTTAGGAAGTTTGTACCAAGTTTGGTGCTGTTTTGGCGTGGACTTAGGAAGTTTGTATCAAGTTTGGTGCTGTTTTGGCGTGGACTTAGGAAGTTTGTTGCTGTTTTGGCGCGGACTTAGGAAGTTTGTACCAAGTTTGGTGCTGTTTTGGCGTGGACTTAGGAAGTTTGTACCAAGTTTGTTACTGTTTTGGCGCGGACTTACGAAGTTTGTACCAAGTTTGGTGCTGTTTTGGCGCGGACTTAGGAAGTTTGTATCAAGTTTGGTGCTGTTTTGGCGCGGACTTAGGAAGTTTGTACCAAGTTTGTTACTGTTTTGGCGTGGACTTAGGAAGTTTGTACCTAGTTTGTTACTGTTTTGGCGTGGACTTAGGAAGTTTGTATCAAGTTTGGTGCTGTTTTGGCGTGGTCTTAGGAAGTTTGTATCAAGTTTGGTGCTGTTTTGGCGTGGACTTAGGAAGTTTGTATCAAGTTTGGTGCTGTTTTGGCGTGGACTTAGGAAGTTTGTACCAAGTTTGTTACTGTTTTGGCGTGGACTTAGGAAGTTTGTACCAAGTTTGTTACTGTTTTGGCGTGGACTTACGAAGTTTGTACCAAGTTTGTTACTGTTTTGGCGTGGACTTAGGAAGTTTGTACCAAGTTTGGTGCTGTTTTGGCGTGGACTTAGGAAGTTTGTACCAAGTTTGTTACTGTTTTGGCGTGGACTTAGGAAGTTTGTACCAAGTTTGGTGCTGTTTTGGCGTGGACTTAGGAAGTTTGTACCAAGTTTGTTACTGTTTTGGCGCGGACTTACGAAGTTTGTACCAAGTTTGGTGCTGTTTTGGCGTGGACTTAGGAAGTTTGTACCAAGTTTGTTACTGTTTTGGCGTGGACTTAGGAAGTTTGTACCAAGTTTGGTGCTGTTTTGGCGTGGACTTAGGAAGTTTGTATCAAGTTTGGTGCTGTTTTGGCGTGGACTTAGGAAGTTTGTACCAAGTTTGTTACTGTTTTGGCGTGGACTTAGGAAGTTTGTACCAAGTTTGTTACTGTTTTGGCGTGGACTTAGGAAGTTTGTACCAAGTTTGTTACTGTTTTGGCGTGGACTTAAGAAGTTTGTACCAAGTTTGTTACTGTTTTGGCGTGGACTTAGGAAGTTTGTACCAAGTTTGTTACTGTTTTGGCGTGGACTTAGGAAGTTTGTACCAAGTTTGGTGCTGTTTTGGCGTGGACTTAGGAAGTTTGTATCAAGTTTGGTGCTGTTTTGGCGTGGACTTAGGAAGTTTGTACCAAGTTTGTTACTGTTTTGGCGTGGACTTAGGAAGTTTGTACCAAGTTTGTTACTGTTTTGGCGTGGACTTAAGAAGTTTGTACCAAGTTTGTTACTGTTTTGGCGTGGACTTAGGAAGTTTGTACCAAGTTTGTTACTGTTTTGGCGTGGACTTACGAAGTTTGTACCAAGTTTGGTGCTGTTTTGGCGCGGACTTAGGAAGTTTGTACCTAGTTTGGTGCTGTTTTGGCGTGGACTTAGGAAGTTTGTACCAAGTTTGTTACTGTTTTGGCGCGGACTTACGAAGTTTGTACCAAGTTTGGTGCTGTTTTGGCGCGGACTTAGGAAGTTTGTACCAAGTTTGTTACTGTTTTGGCGTGGACTTAGGAAGTTTGTACCAAGTTTGTTACTGTTTTGGCGTGGACTTAGGAAGTTTGTACCAAGTTTGTTACTGTTTTGGCGCGGACTTACGAAGTTTGTACCAAGTTTGGTGCTGTTTTGGCGCGGACTTAGGAAGTTTGTATCAAGTTTGGTGCTGTTTTGGCGCGGACTTAGGAAGTTTGTACCAAGTTTGGTGCTGTTTTGGCGTGGACTTAGGAAGTTTGTACCAAGTTTGTTACTGTTTTGGCGTGGACTTAGGAAGTTTGTACCTAGTTTGTTACTGTTTTGGCGTGGACTTAGGAAGTTTGTACCAAGTTTGTTACTGTTTTGGCGTGGTCTTAGGAAGTTTGTATCAAGTTTGGTGCTGTTTTGGCGTGGACTTAGGAAGTTTGTACCAAGTTTGTTACTGTTTTGGCGTGGACTTAGGAAGTTTGTACCAAGTTTGTTACTGTTTTGGCGCGGACTAACGAAGTTTGTACCAAGTTTGGTGCTGTTTTGGCGCGGACTTAGGAAGTTTGTATCAAGTTTGGTGCTGTTTTGGCGCGGACTTACGAAGTTTGTATCAAGTTTGGTGCTGTTTTGGCGTGGACTTAGGAAGTTTGTATCAAGTTTGGTGCTGTTTTGGCGTGGACTTAGGAAGTTTGTACCAAGTTTGTTACTGTTTTGGCGTGGACTTAGGAAGTTTGTACCAAGTTTGTTACTGTTTTGGCGTGGACTTAGGAAGTTTGTACCAAGTTTGGTGCTGTTTTGGCGTGGACTTAGGAAGTTTGTACCAAGTTTGTTACTGTTTTGGCGCGGACTTACGAAGTTTGTACCAAGTTTGGTGCTGTTTTGGCGCGGACTTAGGAAGTTTGTACCAAGTTTGTTACTGTTTTGGCGTGGACTTAGGAAGTTTGTACCAAGTTTGTTACTGTTTTGGCGTGGACTTACGAAGTTTGTACCAAGTTTGGTGCTGTTTTGGCGCGGACTTAGGAAGTTTGTACCAAGTTTGGTGCTGTTTTGGCGTGGACTTAGGAAGTTTGTACCAAGTTTGTTACTGTTTTGGCGCGGACTTACGAAGTTTGTACCAAGTTTGGTGCTGTTTTGGCGCGGACTTAGGAAGTTTGTACCAAGTTTGTTACTGTTTTGGCGTGGACTTAGGAAGTTTGTACCAAGTTTGTTACTGTTTTGGCGTGGACTTAGGAAGTTTGTACCAAGTTTGTCTCTGTTTTGGCGTGGACTTAGGAAGTTTGTACCAAGTTTGGTGCTGTTTTGGCGTGGACTTAGGAAGTTTGTTGCTGTTTTGGCGCGGACTTAGGAAGTTTGTACCAAGTTTGGTGCTGTTTTGGCGTGGACTTAGGAAGTTTGTACCAAGTTTGTTACTGTTTTGGCGCGGACTTACGAAGTTTGTACCAAGTTTGTTACTGTTTTGGCGTGGACTTAGGAAGTTTGTACCAAGTTTGTTACTGTTTTGGCGTGGACTTAGGAAGTTTGTACCAAGTTTGTTTCTGTTTTGGCGTGGACTTAGGAAGTTTGTACCAAGTTTGGTGCTGTTTTGGCGCGGACTTAGGAAGTTTGTATCAAGTTTGGTGCTGTTTTGGCGCGGACTTAGGAAGTTTGTACCAAGTTTGGTGCTGTTTTGGCGTGGACTTAGGAAGTTTGTATCAAGTTTGGTGCTGTTTTGGCGTGGACTTAGGAAGTTTGTACCAAGTTTGTTACTGTTTTGGCGTGGACTTAGGAAGTTTGTACCAAGTTTGTTACTGTTTTGGCGTGGACTTAGGAAGTTTGTACCAAGTTTGGTGCTGTTTTGGCGTGGACTTAGGAAGTTTGTACCAAGTTTGTTACTGTTTTGGCGTGGACTTAGGAAGTTTGTACCAAGTTTGGTGCTGTTTTGGCGTGGACTTAGGAAGTTTGTACCAAGTTTGTTACTGTTTTGGCGTGGACTTAGGAAGTTTGTACCAAGTTTGTTACTGTTTTGGCGTGGACTTAGGAAGTTTGTACCAAGTTTGTTACTGTTTTGGCGTGGACTTAGGAAGTTTGTACCAAGTTTGTTACTGTTTTGGCGCGGACTTACGAAGTTTGTACCAAGTTTGGTGCTGTTTTGGCGCGGACTTAGGAAGTTTGTATCAAGTTTGGTGCTGTTTTGGCGCGGACTTAGGAAGTTTGTACCAAGTTTGGTGCTGGTTTGGCGTGGACTTAGGAAGTTTGTATCAAGTTTGGTGCTGTTTTGGCGTGGACTTAGGAAGTTTGTACCAAGTTTGTTACTGTTTTGGCGTGGACTTAGGAAGTTTGTACCAAGTTTGGTGCTGTTTTGGCGTGGACTTAGGAAGTTTGTATCGAGTTTGGTGCTGTTTTGGCGTGGACTTAGGAAGTTTGTTGCTGTTTTGGCGCGGACTTAGGAAGTTTGTACCAAGTTTGGTGCTGTTTTGGCGTGGACTTAGGAAGTTTGTACCAAGTTTGTTACTGTTTTGGCGCGGACTTACGAAGTTTGTACCAAGTTTGGTGCTGTTTTGGCGCGGACTTAGGAAGTTTGTATCAAGTTTGGTGCTGTTTTGGCGCGGACTTAGGAAGTTTGTACCAAGTTTGTTACTGTTTTGGCGTGGACTTAGGAAGTTTGTACCTAGTTTGTTACTGTTTTGGCGTGGACTTAGGAAGTTTGTATCAAGTTTGGTGCTGTTTTGGCGTGGTCTTAGGAAGTTTGTATCAAGTTTGGTGCTGTTTTGGCGTGGACTTAGGAAGTTTGTATCAAGTTTGGTGCTGTTTTGGCGTGGACTTAGGAAGTTTGTACCAAGTTTGTTACTGTTTTGGCGTGGACTTAGGAAGTTTGTACCAAGTTTGTTACTGTTTTGGCGTGGACTTACGAAGTTTGTACCAAGTTTGTTACTGTTTTGGCGTGGACTTAGGAAGTTTGTACCAAGTTTGGTGCTGTTTTGGCGTGGACTTAGGAAGTTTGTACCAAGTTTGTTACTGTTTTGGCGTGGACTTAGGAAGTTTGTACCAAGTTTAGTGCTGTTTTGGCGTGGACTTAGGAAGTTTGTACCAAGTTTGGTGCTGTTTTGGCGTGGACTTAGAAAGTTTGTATCAAGTTTGGTGCTGTTTTGGCGTGGACTTAGGAAGTTTGTACCTAGTTTGTTTCTGTTTTGGCGTGGACTTAGGAACTTTGCACCAAGTTTGTTACTGTTTTGGCGTGGACTTAGGAAGATTGTACCAAGTTTGTTACTGTTTTGGCGTGGACTTAGGAAGTTTGTACCAAGTTTGGTGCTGTTTTGGCGTGGACTTAGGAAGTTTGTACCTAGTTTGTTTCTGTTTTGGCGTGGACTTAGGAACTTTGCACCAAGTTTGTTACTGTTTTGGCGTGGACTTAGGAAGTTTGTATCAAGTTTGGTGCTGTTTTGGCGTGGACTTAGGAAGTTTGTACCAAGTTTGTTACTGTTTTGGCGTGGACTTAGGAAGTTTGTACCAAGTTTGGTGCTGTTTTGGCGCGGACTTACGAAGTTTGTACCAAGTTTGCAAGTGTTTTTGGGTAGTTTTAAGAAGTTTCTACAAAGTTTGTATTTGACACTCTGTTGCAACTCTGTTGGAATTCGGGTAGTTGTAGGAAGATTGTACCAAGTTTGTTACTGTTTTGGCGTGGACTTAGGAAGTTTGTACCAAGTTTGTTACTGTTTTGGCGTGGACTTAGGAAGTTTGTACCAAGTTTGTTACTGTTTTGGCGTGGACTTAGGAAGTTTGTACCAAGTTTGGTGCTGTTTTGGCGTGGACTTAGGAAGTTTGTACCAAGTTTGTTACTGTTTTGGCGTGGACTTAGGAAGTTTGTACCAAGTTTGGTGCTGTTTTGGCGTGGACTTAGGAAGTTTGTACCAAGTTTGGTGCTGTTTTGGCGCGGACTTACGAAATTTGTACCAAGTTTGATGCTGTTTTGGCGTGGACTTAGGAAGTTTGTACCAAGTTTGTTACTGTTTTGGCGTGGACTTAGGAAGTTTGTACCAAGTTTGTTACTGTTTTGGCGTGGACTTAGGAAGTTTTTATCAAGTTTGTTACTGTTTTGGCGCGGACTTACGAAGTTTGTACCAAGTTTGGTGATGTTTTGGCGTGGACTTAGGAAGTTTGTACCAAGTTTGTTACTGTTTTAGCGTGGACTTAGGAAGTTTGTACCAAGTTTGTTACTGTTTTGGCGTGGACTTAGGAAGTTTGCACCAAGTTTGGTGCTGTTTTGGCGTGGACTTAGGAAGTTTGTATCAAGTTTGGTGCTGTTTTGGCGTGGACTTAGGAAGTTTGTACCTAGTTTGTTTCTGTTTTGGCGTGGACTTAGGAAGTTTGTACCAAGTTTGTTTCTGTTTTGGCGCGGACTTACGAAGTTTGTACCAAGTTTGGTGCTGTTTTGGCGTGGACTTACGAAGTTTGTACCAAGTTTGGTGCTGTTTTGGCGTGGACTTAGGAAGTTTGTACCAAGTTTGTTACTGTTTTGGCGTGGACTTAGGAAGTTTGTACCAAGTTTGTTACTGTTTTGGCGTGGACTTAGGAAGTTTGTACCAAGTTTGTTACTGTTTTGGCGTGGACTTAGGAAGTTTGTACCAAGTTTGTTACTGTTTTGGCGTGGACTTAGGAAGTTTGTACCAAGTTTGTTACTGTTTTGGCGTGGACTTAGGAAGTTTGTACCAAGTTTAATACCGTTTTGGCGTGGACTTAGGAAGTTTGTACAAAGTTTGGTGCTGTTTTGGCGTGGACTTAGGAAGTTTGTACCAAGTTTGTTACTGTTTTGGCGTGGACTTAGGAAGTTTGTACCAAGTTTGGTGCTGTTTTGGCGTGGACTTAGGAAGTTTGTACCTAGTTTGGTGCTGTTTTGGCGTGGACTTAGGAAGTTTGTACCAAGTTTGGTGATGTTTTGGCGTGGACTTAGGAAGTTTGTATCAAGTTTGGTGCTGTTTTGGCGTGGACTTAGGAAGTTTGTACCAAGTTTGTTACTGTTTTGGCGTGGACTTAGGAAGTTTGTACCAAGTTTAATACTGTTTTGGCGTGGACTTAGGAAGTTTGTACAAAGTTTGGTGCTGTTTTGGCGTGGACTTAGGAAGTTTGTACCAAGTTTGTTACTGTTTTGGCGTGGACTTAGGAAGTTTGTACCAAGTTTGGTGCTGTTTTGGCGTGGACTTAGGAAGTTTGTACCTAGTTTGGTGCTGTTTTGGCGTGGACTTAGGAAGTTTGTACCAAGTTTGGTGATGTTTTGGCGTGGACTTAGGAAGTTTGTACCAAGTTTGGTGATGTTTTGGCGTGGACTTAGGAAGTTTGTACCAAGTTTGGTGCTGTTTTGGCGTGGTCTTATGAAGTTTGTACCAAGTTTGCAAGTGTTTTTGGGTAGTTTTAAGAAGTTTCTACAAAGTTTGTATTTGACACTCTGTTGCAACTCTGTTGGAATTCGGGTAGTTGTAGGAAGTTTGTACCAAGTTTGTAACTGTTTTGGCGTGGACTTAGGAAGTTTGTACCAAGTTTGGTGCTGTTTTGGCGTGGACTTAGGAAGTTTGTACCAAGTTTGTTACTGTTTTGGCGTGGACTTAGGAAGTTTGCACCAAGTTTGTTACTGTTTTGGCGTGGACTTAGGAAGTTTGTATCAAGTTTGGTGCTGTTTTGGCGTGGACTTAGGAAGTTTGTACCAAGTTTGTTACTGTTTTGGCGTGGACTTAGGAAGTTTGTACCAAGTTTGGTGCTGTTTTGGCGCGGACTTACGAAGTTTGTACCAAGCTTGGTGATGTTTTGGCGTGGACTTAGGAAGTTTGTACCAAGTTTGGTGCTGTTTTGGCGTGGTCTTATGAAGTTTGTACCAAGTTTGGTGCTGTTTTGGCGTGGACTTAGGAAGTTTGTACCAAGTTTGGTGCTGTTTTGGCGTGGACTTAGGAAGTTTGTACCAAGTTTGGTGCTGTTTTGGCGTGGACTAAGGAAGTTTGTACCAAGTTTGGTGCTGTTTTGGCGTGGACTTAGGAAGTTTGTACCAAGTTTGTTACTGTTTTGGCGTGGACTTACGAAGTTTGTACCAAGTTTGGTGCTGTTTTGGCGTGGACTTAGGAAGTTTGTACCAAGTTTGTTACTGTTTTGGCGTGGACTTAGGAAGTTTGTACCAAGTTTGGTGCTGTTTTGGCGTGGACTTAGGAAGTTTGTACCAAGTTTGTTACTGTTTTGGCGTGGACTTAGGAAGTTTGTACCAAGTTTGGTGCTGTTTTGGCGTGGTCTTATGAAGTTTGTACCAAGTTTGCAAGTGTTTTTGGGTAGTTTTAAGAAGTTTCTACAAAGTTTGTATTTGACACTCTGTTGCAACTCTGTTGGAATTCGGGTAGTTGTAGGAAGTTTGTACCAAGTTTGTAACTGTTTTGGCGTGGACTTAGGAAGTTTGTACCAAGTTTGGTGCTGTTTTGGCGTGGACTTAGGAAGTTTGTACCAAGTTTGTTACTGTTTTGGCGTGGACTTAGGAAGTTTGTACCAAGTGTGTTACTGTTTTGGCGTGGACTTAGGAAGTTTGTACCAAGTTTGGTGCTGTTTTGGCGTGGACTTAGGAAGTTTGTACCAAGTTTGTTACTGTTTTGGCGTGGTCTTATGAAGTTTGTACCAAGTTTGGTGATGTTTTAGCGTGGACTTAGGAAGTTTGTACCAAGTTTGGTGCTGTTTTGGCGTGGACTTAGGAAGTTTGTATCAAGTTTGGTGCTGTTTTGGCGTGGACTTAGGAAGTTTGTACCAAGTTTGTTACTGTTTTGGCGTGGACTTAGGAAGTTTGTACCAAGTTTAATACTGTTTTGGCGTGGACTTAGGAAGTTTGTACAAAGTTTGGTGCTGTTTTGGCGTGGACTTAGGAAGTTTGTACCAAGTTTGTTACTGTTTTGGCGTGGACTTAGGAAGTTTGTACCAAGTTTGGTGCTGTTTTGGCGTGGACTTACGAAGTTTGTACCTAGTTTGGTGCTGTTTTGGCGTGGACTTAGGAAGTTTGTACCAAGTTTGTTACTGTTTTGGCGTGGAATTAGGAAGTTTGTATCAAGTTTGGTGCTGTTTTGGCGTGGACTTAGGAAGTTTGTATCAAGTTTGGTGCTGTTTTGGCGTGGACTTAGGAAGTTTGTACCAAGTTTGTTACTGTTTTGGCGTGGACTTAGGCAGTTTGTACCAAGTTTGGTGCTGTTTTGGCGTGGACTTAGGAAGTTTGTATCAAGTTTGGTGCTGTTTTGGCGTGGACTTAGGAAGTTTGTACCAAGTTAGATGCTGTTTTGGCGTGGACTTAGGAAGTTTGTACCAAGTTTGTTACTGTTTTGGCGTGGACTTAGGAAGTTTGTATCAAGTTTGGTGCTGTTTTGGCGTGGACTTAGGAAGTTTGTATCAAGTTTGGTGCTGTTTTGGCGTGGACTTAGGAAGTTTGTACCAAGTTTGTTACTGTTTTGGCGTGGACTTAGGAAGTTTGTACCAAGTTTGGTGCTGTTTTGGCGTGGACTTAGGAAGTTTGTACCAAGTTTGGTGCTGTTTTGGCGTGGACTTAGGAAGTTTGTATCAAGTTTGGTGCTGTTTTGGCGTGGACTTAGGAAGTTTGTACCAAGTTTGGTACTGTTTTGGCGTGGACTTAGGAAGTTTGTATCAAGTTTGGTGCTGTTTTGGCGTGGACTTAGGAAGTTTGTACCAAGTTTGTTACTGTTTTGGCGTGGACTTAGGAAGTTTGTACCAAGTTTGGTGCTGTTTTGGCGTGGACTTAGGAAGTTTGTACCAAGTTTGGTGCTGTTTTGGCGTGGACTTAGGAAGTTTGTACCAAGTTTGTTACTGTTTTGGCGTGGACTTAGGAAGTTTGTACCAAGTTTGTTACTGTTTTGGCGTGGACTTAGGAAGTTTGTACCAAGTTTGTTACTGTTTTGGCGTGGACTTAGGAAGTTTGTACCAAGTTTGTTACTGTTTTGGCGTGGACTTAGGAAGTTTGTACCAAGTTTGTTACTGTTTTGGCGTGGACTTAGGAAGTTTGTACCAAGTTTGTTACTGTTTTGGCGTGGACTTAGGAAGTTTGTACCAAGTTTGTTACTGTTTTGGCGTGGACTGAGGAAGTTTGTACCAAGTTTGTTACTGTTTTGGCGTGGACTTAGGAAGTTTGTATTAAGTTTGTTACTGTTTTGGCGTGGACTTAGGAAGTTTGTATCAAGTTTGATGCTGTTTTGGCGTGGACTTAGGAAGTTTGTACCAAGTTTGGTGCTGTTTTGGCGTGGACTTAGGAAGTTTGTATCAAGTTTGGTGCTGTTTTGGCGTGGACTTAGGAAGTTTGTACCTAGTTTGTTTCTGTTTTGGCGTGGACTTAGGAAGTTTGTATCAAGTTTGTTACTGTTTTGGCGTGGACTTAGGAAGTTTGTACCAAGTTTGGTGCTGTTTTGGCGTGGACTTAGGAAGTTTGTACCAAGCTTGTTACTGTTTTGGCGTGGACTTAGGAAGTTTGTACCAAGATTGGTGCTGTTTTGGCGTGGACTTAGGAAGTTTGTACCAAGTTTGTTTCTGTTTTGGCGTGGACTTAGGAAGTTTGTACCAAGTTTGTTTCTGTTTTGGCGCGGACTTACGAAGTTTGTACCAAGTGTGGTGCTGTTTGGCGTGGACTTAGAAAGTTTGTATCAAGTTTGGTGCTGTTTTGGCGTGGACTTAGGAAGTTTGTACCTAGTTTGTTTCTGTTTTGGCGTGGACTTAGGAACTTTGCACCAAGTTTGTTTCTGTTTTGGCGTGGACTTAGGAAGTTTGTACCAAGTTTGTTACTGTTTTGGCGTGGACTTAGGAAGTTTGTACCAAGTTTGGTGCTGTTTTGGCGTGGACTTAGGAAGTTTGTACCAAGTTTGTTACTGTTTTGGCGTGGACTTAGGAACTTTGCACCAAGTTTGTTACTGTTTTGGCGTGGACTTAGGAACTTTGCACCAAGTTTGTTACTGTTTTGGCGTGGACTTAGGAAGTTTGTACCAAGTTTGGTGCTGTTTTGGCGTGGTCTTAGGAAGTTTGTACCAAGTTTGGTGCTGTTTTGGCGTGGACTTAGGAAGTTTGTACCAAGTTTGTTACTGTTTTGGCGTGGACTTAGGAAGTTTGTACCAAGTTTGTTACTGTTTTGGCGTGGACTTAGGAAGTTTGTATCAAGTTTGGTGCTGTTTTGGCGTGGACTTAGAAAGTTTGTATCAAGTTTGGTGCTGTTTTGGCGTGGACTTAGAAAGTTTGTATCAAGTTTGCTGCTGTTTTGGCGTGGACTTAGGAAGTTTGTACCTAGTTTGTTTCTGTTTTGGCGTGGACTTAGGAAGTTTGTACCAAGTTTGGTGCTGTTTTTGCGTGGACTTAGGAAGTTTGTACCTAGTTTGGTGCTGTTTTGGCGTGGACTTAGGAAGTTTGTACCAAGTTTGTTACTGTTTTGGCGTGGACTTAGGAACTTTGCACCAAGTTTGTTACTGTTTTGGCGTGGACTTAGGAAGTTTGTACCAAGTTTGTTACTGTTTTGGCGTGGACTTAGGAAGTTTGTACCTAGTTTGTTACTGTTTTGGCGTGGTCTTATGAAGTTTGTACCAAGTTTGTTACTGTTTTGGCGTGGACTTAGGAAGTTTGTACCAAGTTTGTTACTGTTTTGGCGTGGACTTAGGAAGTTTGTATCAAGTTTGATGCTGTTTTGGCGTGGACTTAGGAAGTTTGTACCAAGTTTGCAAGTGTTTTTGGGTAGTTTTAAGAAGTTTCTACAAAGTTTGTATTTGACACTCTGTTGCAACTCTGTTGGAATTCGGGTAGTTGTAGGAAGTTTGTACCAAGTTTGTTACTGTTTTGGCGTGGACTGAGGAAGTTTGTACCAAGTTTGTTACTGTTTTGGCGTGGACTGAGGAAGTTTGTACCAAGTTTGTTACTGTTTTGGCGTGGACTTAGGAAGTTTGTATTAAGTTTGTTACTGTTTTGGCGTGGACTTAGGAAGTTTGTACCAAGTTTGGTGCTGTTTTGGCGTGGACTTAGGAAGTTTGTACCAAGTTTGGTGCTGTTTTGGCGTGGACTTAGGAAGTTTGTACCTAGTTTGTTTCTGTTTTGGCGTGGACTTAGGAAGTTTGTACCAAGTTTGTTACTGTTTTGGCGTGGACTTAGGAAGTTTGTACCAAGTTTGGTGCTGTTTTGGCGTGGACTTAGGAAGTTTGTACCAAGCTTGTTACTGTTTTGGCGTGGACTTAGGAAGTTTGTACCAAGTTTGGTGCTGTTTTGGCGTGGACTTAGGAAGTTTGTACCAAGTTTGTTTCTGTTTTGGCGTGGACTTAGGAAGTTTGTACCAAGTTTGTTTCTGTTTTGGCGCGGACTTACGAAGTTTGTACCAAGTGTGGTGCTGTTTGGCGTGGACTTAGAAAGTTTGTATCAAGTTTGGTGCTGTTTTGGCGTGGACTTAGGAAGTTTGTACCTAGTTTGTTTCTGTTTTGGCGTGGACTTAGGAACTTTGCACCAAGTTTGTTTCTGTTTTGGCGTGGACTTAGGAAGTTTGTACCAAGTTTGTTACTGTTTTGGCGTGGACTTAGGAAGTTTGTACCAAGTTTGGTGCTGTTTTGGCGTGGACTTAGGAAGTTTGTACCAAGTTTGTTACTGTTTTGGCGTGGACTTAGGAACTTTGCACCAAGTTTGTTACTGTTTTGGCGTGGACTTAGGAAGTTTGTATCAAGTTTGATGCTGTTTTGGCGTGGACTTAGGAAGTTTGTATCAAGTTTGGTGCTGTTTTGGCGTGGACTTAGGAAGTTTGTACCTAGTTTGTTTCTGTTTTGGCGTGGACTTAGGAAGTTTGTACCAAGTTTGTTACTGTTTTGGCGTGGACTTAGGAAGTTTGTACCTAGTTTGTTTCTGTTTTGGCGTGGACTTAGGAAGTTTGTACCAAGTTTGTTACTGTTTTGGCGTGGACTTAGGAAGTTTGTACCAAGTTTGGTGCTGTTTTGGCGTGGACTTAGGAAGTTTGTACCAAGTTTGTTTCTGTTTTGGCGCGGACTTACGAAGTTTGTACCAAGTTTGGTGCTGTTTTGGCGTGGACTTAGGAAGTTTGTACCAAGTTTGGTGCTGTTTTGGCGTGGACTTAGAAAGTTTGTATCAAGTTTGGTGCTGTTTTGGCGTGGACTTAGTAAGTTTGTACCTAGTTTGTTTCTGTTTTGGCGTGGACTTAGGAACTTTGCACCAAGTTTGTTACTGTTTTGGCGTGGACTTAGGAAGTTTGTATCAAGTTTGGTGCTGTTTTGGCGTGGACTTAGGAAGTTTGTACCTAGTTTGTTTCTGTTTTGGCGTGGACTTAGGAAGTTTGTACCAAGTTTGGTGCTGTTTTGGCGTGGACTTAGGAAGTTTGTACCAAGTTTGGTGCTGTTTTTGCGTGGACTTAGGAAGTTTGTACCAAGTTTGTTACTGTTTTGGCGCGGACTTACGAAGTTTGTACCAAGTTTGGTGCTGTTTTGGCGTGGACTTAGGAAGTTTGTATCAAGTTTGGTGCTGTTTTGGCGTGGACTTAGGAAGTTTGTACCTAGTTTGGTGCTGTTTTGGCGTGGACTTAGGAAGTTTGTACCAAGTTTGGTGCTGTTTTGGCGTGGACTTAGGAAGTTTGTACCAAGTTTGTTACTGTTTTGGCGCGGACTTACGAAGTTTGTACCAAGTTTGGTGCTGTTTTTGCGTGGACTTAGGAAGTTTGTACCAAGTTTGTTACTGTTTTGGCGCGGACTTACGAAGTTTGTACCAAGTTTGGTGCTGTTTTTGCGTGGACTTAGGAAGTTTGTATCAAGTTTGGTGCTGTTTTGGCGTGGACTTAGGAAGTTTGTACCTAGTTTGGTGCTGTTTTTGCGTGGACTTAGGAAGTTTGTACCAAGTTTGTTACTGTTTTGGCGCGGACTTACGAAGTTTGTACCAAGTTTGGTGCTGTTTTTGCGTGGACTTAGGAAGTTTGTATCAAGTTTGGTGCTGTTTTGGCGTGGACTTAGGAAGTTTGTACCTAGTTTGGTGCTGTTTTGGCGTGGACTTAGGAAGTTTGTACCAAGTTTGGTGCTGTTTTGGCGTGGACTTAGGAAGTTTGTACCAAGTTTGTTACTGTTTTGGCGCGGACTTACGAAGTTTGTACCAAGTTTGGTGCTGTTTTGGCGTGGACTTAGGAAGTTTGTATCAAGTTTGGTGCTGTTTTGGCGTGGACTTAGGAAGTTTGTACCTAGTTTGTTTCTGTTTTGGCGTGGACTTAGGAAGTTTGTACCAAGTTTGTTACTGTTTTGGCGTGGACTTAGGAAGTTTGTACCAAGTTTGGTGCTGTTTTGGCGTGGACTTAGGAAGTTTGTACCAAGTTTGTTACTGTTTTGGCGTGGACTTAGGAAGTTTGTACCAAGTTTGGTGCTGTTTTGGCGTGGACTTAGGAAGTTTGTACCAAGTTTGGTGCTGTTTTGGCGTGGACTTAGGAAGTTTGTATCAAGTTTGGTGCTGTTTTGGCGTGGACTTAGGAAGTTTGTACCTAGTTTGTTTCTGTTTTGGCGTGGACTTAGGAAGTTTGTACCAAGTTTGTTACTGTTTTGGCGTGGACTTAGGAAGTTTGTATCAAGTTTGTTACTGTTTTGGCGTGGACTTAGGAAGTTTGTATCAAGTTTGATGCTGTTTTGGCGTGGACTTAGGAAGTTTGTACCAAGTTTGGTGCTGTTTTGGCGTGGACTTAGGAAGTTTGTATCAAGTTTGGTGCTGTTTTGGCGTGGACTTAGGAAGTTTGTACCTAGTTTGTTTCTGTTTTGGCGTGGACTTAGGAAGTTTGTACCAAGTTTGTTACTGTTTTGGCGTGGACTTAGGAAGTTTGTACCAAGTTTGTTACTGTTTTGGCGTGGACTTAGGAAGTTTGTACCAAGTTTGGTGCTGTTTTGGCGTGGACTTAGGAAGTTTGTACCAAGTTTGTTACTGTTTTGGCGTGGACTTAGGAAGTTTGTACCAAGTTTGTTTCTGTTTTGGCGCGGACTTACGAAGTTTGTACCAAGTTTGGTGCTGTTTTGGCGTGGACTTAGGAAGTTTGTACCAAGTTTGTTACTGTTTTGGCGTGGACTTAGGAAGTTTGTACCAAGTTTGTTACTGTTTTGGCGTGGACTTAGGAAGTTTGTACCAAGTTTGTTTCTGTTTTGGCGCGGACTTACGAAGTTTGTACCAAGTTTGTTACTGTTTTGGCGTGGACTTAGGAAGTTTGTACCAAGTTTGGTGCTGTTTTGGCGTGGACTTAGGAAGTTTGTACCAAGTTTGGTGCTGTTTTGGCGTGGACTTAGGAAGTTTGTATCAAGTTTGGTGCTGTTTTGGCGTGGACTTAGGAAGTTTGTATCAAGTTTGATGCTGTTTTGGCGTGGACTTAGGAAGTTTGTACCAAGTTTGGTGCTGTTTTGGCGTGGACTTAGGAAGTTTGTATCAAGTTTGGTGCTGTTTTGGCGTGGACTTAGGAAGTTTGTACCTAGTTTGTTTCTGTTTTGGCGTGGACTTAGGAAGTTTGTACCAAGTTTGTTACTGTTTTGGCGTGGACTTAGGAAGTTTGTACCAAGTTTGTTACTGTTTTGGCGTGGACTTAGGAAGTTTGTATCAAGTTTGGTGCTGTTTTGGCGTGGACTTAGGAAGTTTGTACCTAGTTTGTTTCTGTTTTGGCGTGGACTTAGGAAGTTTGTACCAAGTTTGTTACTGTTTTGGCGTGGACTTAGGAAGTTTGTACCAAGTTTGGTGCTGTTTTGGCGTGGACTTAGGAAGTTTGTACCAAGTTTGTTACTGTTTTGGCGTGGACTTAGGAAGTTTGTACCAAGTTTGGTGCTGTTTTGGCGTGGACTTAGGAAGTTTGTACCAAGTTTGGTGCTGTTTTGGCGTGGACTTAGGAAGTTTGTATCAAGTTTGGTGCTGTTTTGGCGTGGACTTAGGAAGTTTGTACCTAGTTTGTTTCTGTTTTGGCGTGGACTTAGGAAGTTTGTACCAAGTTTGTTACTGTTTTGGCGTGGACTTAGGAAGTTTGTATCAAGTTTGTTACTGTTTTGGCGTGGACTTAGGAAGTTTGTATCAAGTTTGATGCTGTTTTGGCGTGGACTTAGGAAGTTTGTACCAAGTTTGGTGCTGTTTTGGCGTGGACTTAGGAAGTTTGTACCAAGTTTGTTTCTGTTTTGGCGCGGACTTACGAAGTTTGTACCAAGTTTGGTGCTGTTTTGGCGTGGACTTAGGAAGTTTGTACCAAGTTTGTTACTGTTTTGGCGTGGACTTAGGAAGTTTGTACCAAGTTTGTTACTGTTTTGGCGTGGACTTAGGAAGTTTGTACCAAGTTTGGTGCTGTTTTGGCGTGGACTTAGGAAGTTTGTACCAAGTTTGTTACTGTTTTGGCGTGGACTTAGGAAGTTTGTACCAAGTTTGTTTCTGTTTTGGCGCGGACTTACGAAGTTTGTACCAAGTTTGGTGCTGTTTTGGCGTGGACTTAGGAAGTTTGTACCAAGTTTGTTACTGTTTTGGCGTGGACTTAGGAAGTTTGTACCAAGTTTGTTACTGTTTTGGCGTGGACTTAGGAAGTTTGTACCAAGTTTGTTTCTGTTTTGGCGCGGACTTACGAAGTTTGTACCAAGTTTGGTGCTGTTTTGGCGTGGACTTAGGAAGTTTGTACCAAGTTTGTTACTGTTTTGGCGTGGACTTAGGAAGTTTGTACCAAGTTTGTTACTGTTTTGGCGTGGACTTAGGAAGTTTGTACCAAGTTTGGTGCTGTTTTGGCGTGGACTTAGGAAGTTTGTACCAAGTTTGGTGCTGTTTTGGCGTGGACTTAGGAAGTTTGTACCAAGTTTTTTACTGTTTTGGCGTGGACTTAGGAAGTTTGTACCAAGTTTGTTACTGTTTTGGCGTGGACTTAGGAAGTTTGTACCAAGTTTGTTACTGTTTTGGCGTGGACTTAGGAAGTTTGTACCAAGTTTGGTGCTGTTTTGGCGTGGACTTAGAAAGTTTGTATCAAGTTTGGTGCTGTTTTGGCGTGGACTTAGGAAGTTTGTACCTAGTTTGTTTCTGTTTTGGCGTGGACTTAGGAACTTTGCACCAAGTTTGTTACTGTTTTGGCGTGGACTTAGGAAGTTTGTACCAAGTTTGTTTCTGTTTTGGCGCGGACTTACGAAGTTTGTACCAAGTTTGGTGCTGTTTTGGCGTGGACTTAGGAAGTTTGTACCAAGTTTGTTACTGTTTTGGCGTGGACTTAGGAAGTTTGTACCAAGTTTGTTACTGTTTTGGCGTGGACTTAGGAAGTTTGTACCAAGTTTGGTGCTGTTTTGGCGTGGACTTAGGAAGTTTGTACCAAGTTTGTTACTGTTTTGGCGTGGACTTAGGAAGTTTGTACCAAGTTTGTTTCTGTTTTGGCGCGGACTTACGAAGTTTGTACCAAGTTTGGTGCTGTTTTGGCGTGGACTTAGGAAGTTTGTACCAAGTTTGTTACTGTTTTGGCGTGGACTTAGGAAGTTTGTACCAAGTTTGGTGCTGTTTTGGCGTGGACTTAGGAAGTTTGTACCAAGTTTGGTGCTGTTTTGGCGTGGACTTAGGAAGTTTGTACCAAGTTTTTTACTGTTTTGGCGTGGACTTAGGAAGTTTGTACCAAGTTTGTTACTGTTTTGGCGTGGACTTAGGAAGTTTGTACCAAGTTTGTTACTGTTTTGGCGTGGACTTAGGAAGTTTGTACCAAGTTTGGTGCTGTTTTGGCGTGGACTTAGGAAGTTTGTATCAAGTTTGGTGCTGTTTTGGCGTGGACTTAGGAAGTTTGTACCAAGTTTGTTACTGTTTTGGCGTGGACTTAGGAAGTTTGTACCAAGTTTGGTGCTGTTTTGGCGTGGACTTAGGAAGTTTGTATCAAGTTTGGTGCTGTTTTGGCGTGGACTTAGGAAGTTTGTACCAAGTTTGTTACTGTTTTGGCGTGGACTTAGGAAGTTTGTACCAAGTTTGTTACTGTTTTGGCGTGGACTTAGGAAGTTTGTACCAAGTTTGGTGCTGTTTTGGCGTGGACTTAGGAAGTTTGTACCAAGTTTGGTGCTGTTTTGGCGCGGACTTACGAAGTTTGTACCAAGTTTGGTGCTGTTTTGGCGCGGACTTACGAAGTTTGTACCAAGTTTGGTGCTGTTTTGGCGTGGACTTAGGAAGTTTGTACCAAGTTTGGTGCTGTTTTGGCGTGGACTTAGGAAGTTTGTACCAAGTTTGTTACTGTTTTGGCGTGGACTTAGGAAGTTTGTACCAAGTTTGTTACTGTTTTGGCGTGGACTTAGGAAGTTTGTACCAAGTTTGTTACTGTTTTGGCGTGGACTTAGAAAGTTTGTATCAAGTTTGGTGCTGTTTTGGCGTGGACTTAGGAAGTTTGTACCTAGTTTGGTGCTGTTTTGGCGTGGACTTAGGAAGTCTGTACCAAGTTTGTTACTGTTTTGGCGTGGACTTAGGAAGTTTGTATCAAGTTTGTTGCTGTTTTGGCGTGGACTTAGAAAGTTTGTATCAAGTTTGGTGCTGTTTTGGCGTGGACTTAGAAAGTTTGTATCAAGTTTGGTGCTGTTTTGGCGTGGACTTAGGAAGTTTGTACCAAGTTTGGTGCTGTTTTGGCGTGGACTTAGGAAGTTTGTACCAAGTTTGTTACTGTTTTGGCGTGGACTTAGGAAGTTTCTACCAAGTTTGGTGCTGTTTTGGCGTGGACTTAGGAAGTTTGTACCAAGTTTGGTGCTGTTTTGGCGTGGACTTAGGAAGTTTGTACCAAGTTTGTTACTGTTTTGGCGTGGACTTAGGAAGTTTGTACCAAGTTTGTTACTGTTTTGGCGTGGACTTAGAAAGTTTGTATCAAGTTTGGTGCTGTTTTGGCGTGGACTTAGGAAGTTTGTACCAAGTTTGGTGCTGTTTTGGCGTGGACTTAGGAAAATTGTACCAAGTTTGTTACTGTTTTGGCGTGGACTTAGGAAGTTTGTACCAAGTTTGTTACTGTTTTGGCGTGGACTTAGGAAGTTTGTACCAAGTTTGGTGCTGTTTTGGCGTGGACTTAGGAAGTTTGTACCTAGTTTGTTTCTGTTTTGGCGTGGACTTAGGAACTTTGCACCAAGTTTGTTACTGTTTTGGCGTGGACTTAGGAAGTTTGTATCAAGTTTGTTACTGTTTTGGCGTGGACTTAGGAAGTTTGTACCAAGTTTGGTGCTGTTTTGGCGTGGACTTAGGAAGTTTGTACCAAGTTTGTTACTGTTTTGGCGTGGACTTAGGAAGTTTGTACCAAGTTTGGTGCTGTTTTGGCGTGGACTTAGGAAGTTTGTACCAAGTTTGTTACTGTTTTGGCGTGGACTTAGGAAGTTTGTACCAAGTTTGGTGCTGTTTTGGCGTGGACTTTGGAAGTTTGTACCTAGTTTGTTTCTGTTTTGGCGTGGACTTAGGAAGTTTGTACCAAGTTTGTTACTGTTTTGGCGTGGACTTAGGAAGTTTGTACCAAGTTTGTTACTGTTTTGGCGTGGACTTAGGAAGTTTGTACCAAGTTTGTTACTGTTTTGGCGTGGACTTAGGAAGTTTGTACCAAGTTTGGTGCTGTTTTGGCGTGGACTTATGAAGTTTGTACCAAGTTTGTTACTGTTTTGGCGTGGACTTAGGAAGTTTGTACCAAGTTTGGTACTGTTTTGGCGTGGACTTAGGAAGTTTGTACCAAGTTTGTTACTGTTTTGGCGTGGACTTAGGAACTTTGCACCAAGTTTGTTACTGTTTTGGCGTGGACTTAGGAAGTTTGTACCAAGTTTGGTGCTGTTTTGGCGTGGACTTAGGAAGTTTGTACCAAGTTTGGTGCTGTTTTGGCGTGGACTTAGGAAGTTTGTATCAAGTTTGGTGCTGTTTTGGCGTGGACTTAGGAAGTTTGTATCAAGTTTGGTGCTGTTTTGGCGTGGACTTAGAAAGTTTGTATCAAGTTTGGTGCTGTTTTGGCGTGGACTTAGAAAGTTTGTATCAAGTTTGTTACTGTTTTGGCGTGGACTTAGGAACTTTGCACCAAGTTTGTTACTGTTTTGGCGTGGACTTAGGAAGTTTGTACCAAGTTTGTTACTGTTTTGGCGTGGACTTAGGAAGTTTGTACCAAGTTTGGTGCTGTTTTGGCGTGGACTTAGGAAGTTTGTACCAAGTTTGTTACTGTTTTGGCGTGGACTTAGGAAGTTTGTACCAAGTTTGTTACTGTTTTGGCGTGGACTTAGGAAGTTTGTACCAAGTTTGTTACTTTTTTGGCGTGGACTTAGGAAGTTTGTACCAAGTTTGGTGCTGTTTTGGCGTGGACTTAGGAAGTTTGTACCAAGTTTGTTACTGTTTTGGCGTGGACTTAGGAAGTTTGTATCAAGTTTGGTGCTGTTTTGGCGTGGACTTAGAAAGTTTGTATCAAGTTTGGTGCTGTTTTGGCGTGGACTTAGGAAGTTTGTACCAAGTTTGTTACTGTTTTGGCGTGGACTTAGGAAGTTTGTACCAAGTTTGTTACTGTTTTGGCGTGGACTTAGGAAGTTTGTACCAAGTTTGTTACTGTTTTGGCGTGGACTTAGGAAGTTTGTACCAAGTTTGTTACTGTTTTGGCGTGGACTTAGGAAGTTTGTATCAAGTTTGGTGCTGTTTTGGCGTGGACTTAGAAAGTTTGTATCAAGTTTGGTGCTGTTTTGGCGTGGACTTAGGAAGTTTGTACCAAGTTTGTTACTGTTTTGGCGTGGACTTAGGAAGTTTGTATCAAGTTTGGTGCTGTTTTGGCGCGGACTTACGAAGTTTGTACCAAGTTTGGTGATGTTTTGGCGTGGACTTAGGAAGTTTGTATCAAGTTTGGTGCTGTTTTGGCGTAGACTTAGGAAGTTTGTACCAAGTTTGTTACTGTTTTGGCGTGGACTTAGGAAGTTTGTACCAAGTTTGTTACTGTTTTGGCGTGGACTTAGGAAGTTTGTACCAAGTTTGTTACTGTTTTGGCGTGGACTTAGGAAGTTTGTACCAAGTTTGGTGCTGTTTTGGCGTGGACTTAGGCAGTTTGTACCAAGTTTGTTACTGTTTTGGCGTGGACTTAGGAAGTTTGTACCAAGTTTGTTACTGTTTTGGCGTGGACTTAGGAAGTTTGTACCAAGTTTGTTACTGTTTTGGCGTGGACTTAGGAAGTTTGTACCAAGTTTGTTACTGTTTTGGCGTGGACTTAGGAAGTTTGTACCAAGTTTGTTTCTGTTTTGGCGTGGACTTAGGAAGTTTGTACCAAGATTGTTACTGTTTTGGCGTGGACTTAGGAAGTTTGTACCAAGTTTGTTACTGTTTTGGCGTGGACTTAGGAAGTTTGTACTAAGTTTGGTGCTGTTTTGGCGTGGACTTAGGAAGTTTGTATCAAGTTTGGTGCTGTTTTGGCGTGGACTTAGGAAGTATGTACCAAGTTTGTTACTGTTTTGGCGTGGACTTAGGAAGTTTGTATCAAGTTTGGTGCTGTTTTGGCGTGGACTTAGAAAGTTTGTATCAAGTTTGGTGCTGTTTTGGCGTGGACTTAGGAAGTTTGTACCAAGTTTGGTGCTGTTTTGGCGTGGACTTAGGAAGTTTGTATCAAGTTTGGTGCTGTTTTGGCGTGGACTTAGGAAGTTTGTACCAAGTTTGTTACTGTTTTGGCGTGGACTTAGGAAGTTTGTATCAAGTTTGGTGCTGTTTTGGCGTGGACTTAGAAAGTTTGTATCAAGTTTGGTGCTGTTTTGGCGTGGACTTAGAAAGTTTGTATCAAGTTTGGTGCTGTTTTGGCGTGGACTTAGGAAGTTTGTACCTAGTTTGTTTCTGTTTTGGCGTGGACTTAGGAAGTTTGTACCAAGTTTGTTTCTGTTTTGGCGTGGACTTAGGAAGTTTGTACCAAGTTTGTTACTGTTTTGGCGTGGACTTAGGAAGTTTGTACCAAGTTTGTTACTGTTTTGGCGTGGACTTAGGAAGTTTGTACCAAGTTTGGTGCTGTTTTGGCGTGGACTTAGAAAGTTTGTACCAAGTTTGTTACTGTTTTGGCGTGGACTTAGGAAGTTTGTACCAAGTTTGTTACTGTTTTGGCGTGGACTTAGGAAGTTTGTACCTAGTTTGTTTCTGTTTTGGCGTGGACTTAGGAAGTTTGTATCAAGTTTGTTACTGTTTTGGCGTGGACTTAGGAAGTTTGTACCAAGTTTGTTACTGTTTTGGCGTGGACTTAGGAAGTTTGTACCAAGTTTGATGCTGTTTTGGCGTTGACTTAGGAAGTTTGTACCAAGTTTGTTACTGTTTTGGCGTGGACTTAGGAAGTTTGTACCAAGTTTGTTACTGTTTTGGCGTGGACTTAGGAAGTTTGTACCTAGTTTGTTACTGTTTTGGCGTGGACTTAGGAAGTTTGTACCAAGATTGGTGCTGTTTTGGAGTGGACTTAGGAAGTTTGTACCAAGTTTGTTACTGTTTTGGCGTGGACTTAGGAAGTTTGTACCAAGTTTGTTACTGTTTTGGCGTGGACTTAGGAAGTTTGTACCAAGTTTGGTGCTGTTTTGGCGTGGACTTAGGAAGTTTGTACCAAGTTTGTTACTGTTTTGGCGTGGACTTAGGAAGTTTGTACCAAGTTTGTTACTGTTTTGGCGTGGACTTAGGAAGTTTGTACCAAGTTTGGTGCTGTTTTGGCGTGGACTTAGGAAGTTTGTACCAAGTTTGTTACTGTTTTGGCGTGGACTTAGGAAGTTTGTACCAAGTTTGTTACTGTTTTGGCGTGGACTTAGGAAGTTTGTACCTAGTTTGTTACTGTTTTGGCGTGGACTTAGGAAGTTTGTACCAAGTTTGTTACTGTTTTGGCGTGGACTTAGGAAGTTTGTACCAAGTTTGGTGCTGTTTTGGCGTGGACTTAGAAAGTTTGTACCAAGTTTGGTGCTGTTTTGGCGTGGACTTAGAAAGTTTGTACCAAGTTTGGTGCTGTTTTGGCGTGGACTTAGGAAGTTTTTACCAAGTTTGGTGCTGTTTTGGCGTGGACTTAGGAAGTTTGTACCAAGTTTGGTGCTGTTTTGGCGTGGACTTAGGAAGTTTGTACCAAGTTTGTTACTGTTTTGGCGTGGACTTAGGAAGTTTGTACCAAGTTTGTTACTGTTTTGGCGTGGACTTAGGAAGTTTGTACCAAGTTTGGTGCTGTTTTGGCGTGGACTTAGGAAGTTTGTACCTAGTTTGTTACTGTTTTGGCGTGGACTTAGGAAGTTTGTACCAAGTTTGTTACTGTTTTGGCGTGGACTTAGGAAGTTTGTACCAAGTTTGGTGCTGTTTTGGCGTGGACTTAGAAAGTTTGTACCAAGTTTGGTGCTGTTTTGGCGTGGACTTAGGAAGTTTGTACCAAGTTTGGTGCTGTTTTGGCGTGGACTTAGGAAGTTTGTACCAAGTTTGTTACTGTTTTGGCGTGGACTTAGGAAGTTTGTACCAAGTTTGGTGCTGTTTTGGCGTGGACTTAGGAAGTTTGTACCAAGTTTGTTACTGTTTTGGCGTGGACTTAGGAAGTTTGTACCAAGTTTGGTGCTGTTTTGGCGTGGACTTAGGAAGTTTGTATCAAGTTTGGTGCTGTTTTGGCGTGGACTTAGGAAGTTTGTACCAAGTTTGTTACTGTTTTGGCGTGGACTTAGGAAGTTTGTACCAAGTTTGTTACTGTTTTGGCGTGGACTTAGGAAGTTTGTACCAAGTTTGGTGCTGTTTTGGCGTGGACTTAGGAAGTTTGTATCAAGTTTGGTGCTGTTTTGGCGTGGACTTAGGAAGTTTGTACCAAGTTTGTTACTGTTTTGGCGTGGACTTAAGAAGTTTGTACCAAGTTTGGTGCTGTTTTGGCGCGGACTTACGAAGTTTGTACCAAGTTTGGTGCTGTTTTGGCGTGGACTTAGGAAGTTTGTACCAAGTTTGTTACTGTTTTGGCGTGGACTTAGGAAGTTTGTATCAAGTTTGGTGCTGTTTTGGCGTGGACTTAGGAAGTTTGTACCTAGTTTGTTTCTGTTTTGGCGTGGACTTAGGAAGTTTGTACCGAGATTGTTTCTGTTTTGGCGCGGACTCACGAAGTTTGTACCAAGTTTGTTTCTGTTTTGGCGCGGACTTACGAAGTTTGTACCAAGTTTGGTGCTGTTTTGGCGTGGACTTAGGAAGTTTGTACCAAGTTTGTTACTGTTTTGGCGTGGACTTAGGAAGTTTGTACCAAGTTTGTTTCTGTTTTGGCGTGGACTTAGGAAGTTTGTACCAAGTTTGGTGCTGTTTTGGCGTGGACTTAGGAAGTTTGTACCAAGTTTGTTTCTGTTTTGGCGCGGACTTACGAAGTTTGTACCAAGTTTGGTGCTGTTTTGGCGTGGACTTAGGAAGTTTGTACCAAGTTTGTTACTGTTTTGGCGTGGACTTAGGAAGTTTGTACCAAGTTTGTTACTGTTTTGGCGTGGACTTAGAAAGTTTGTATCAAGTTTGGTGCTGTTTTGGCGTGGACTTAGGAAGTTTGTACCTAGTTTGGTGCTGTTTTGGCGTGGACTTAGGAAGTTTGTATCAAGTTTGGTGCTGTTTTGGCGTGGACTTAGGAAGTTTGTACCAAGTTTGGTGCTGTTTTGGCGTGGACTTAGGAAGTTTGTACCAAGTTTGTTACTGTTTTGGCGTGGACTTAGGAACTTTGCACCAAGTTTGTTACTGTTTTGGCGTGGACTTAGGAAGTTTGTACCAAGTTTGTTACTGTTTTGGCGTGGACTTAGGAAGTTTGTACCAAGTTTGGTGCTGTTTTGGCGTGGACTTAGGAAGTTTGTACCAAGTTTGTTACTGTTTTGGCGTGGACTTAGGAAGTTTGTACCAAGTTTGTTACTGTTTTGGCGTGGACTTAGGAAGTTTGTACCAAGTTTGTTTCTGTTTTGGCGCGGACTTACGAAGTTTGTACCAAGTTTGGTGCTGTTTTGGCGTGGACTTAGGAAGTTTGTACCAAGTTTGTTACTGTTTTGGCGTGGACTTAGAAAGTTTGTATCAAGTTTGGTGCTGTTTTGGCGTGGACTTAGAAAGTTTGTATCAAGTTTGGTGCTGTTTTGGCGTGGACTTAGGAAGTTTGTACCAAGTTTGTTACTGTTTTGGCGTGGACTTAGGAAGTTTGTACCAAGTTTGGTGCTGTTTTGGCGTGGACTTAGGAAGTTTGTACCAAGTTTGTTACTGTTTTGGCGTGGACTTAGGAAGTTTGTACCAAGTTTGTTACTGTTTTGGCGTGGACTTAGGAAGTTTGTATCAAGTTTGGTGCTGTTTTGGCGTGGACTTAGAAAGTTTGTATCAAGTTTGGTGCTGTTTTGGCGTGGACTTAGGAAGTTTGTACCAAGTTTGGTGCTGTTTTGGCGTGGACTTAGGAAGTTTGTATCAAGTTTGGTGCTGTTTTGGCGTGGACTTAGGAAGTTTGTACCAAGTTTGTTACTGTTTTGGCGTGGACTTAGGAAGTTTGTATCAAGTTTGGTGCTGTTTTGGCGTGGACTTAGAAAGTTTGTATCAAGTTTGGTGCTGTTTTGGCGTGGACTTAGAAAGTTTGTATCAAGTTTGGTGCTGTTTTGGCGTGGACTTAGGAAGTTTGTACCTAGTTTGTTTCTGTTTTGGCGTGGACTTAGGAAGTTTGTACCAAGTTTGTTTCTGTTTTGGCGTGGACTTAGGAAGTTTGTACCAAGTTTGCAAGTGTTTTTGGGTAGTTTTAAGAAGTTTCTACAAAGTTTGTATTTGACACTCTGTTGCAACTCTGTTGGAATTCGGGTAGTTGTAGGAAGATTGTACCAAGTTTGTTACTGTTTTGGCGTGGACTTAGGAAGGTTGTACCAAGTTTGTTACTGTTTTGGCGTGGACTTAGGAAGTTTGTACCAAGTTTGTTACTGTTTTGGCGTGGACTTAGGAAGTTTGTACCAAGTTTGTTACTGTTTTGGCGTGGACTTAGGAAGTTTGTACCAAGTTTGGTGCTGTTTTGGCGTGGACTTAGGAAGTTTGTATCAAGTTTGGTGCTGTTTTGGCGTGGACTTAGGAAGTTTGTACCAAGTTTGTTACTGTTTTGGCGTGGACTTAGGAAGTTTGTACCAAGTTTGTTACTGTTTTGGCGTGGACTTAGGAAGTTTGTACCAAGTTTGGTGCTGTTTTGGCGTGGACTTAGGAAGTTTGTATCAAGTTTGGTGCTGTTTTGGCGTGGACTTAGGAAGTTTGTACCAAGTTTGTTACTGTTTTGGCGTGGACTTAGGAAGTTTGTACCAAGTTTGGTGCTGTTTTGGCGCGGACTTACGAAGTTTGTACCAAGTTTGGTGCTGTTTTGGCGTGGACTTAGGAAGTTTGTACCAAGTTTGTTACTGTTTTGGCGTGGACTTAGGAAGTTTGTATCAAGTTTGGTGCTGTTTTGGCGTGGACTTAGGAAGTTTGTACCTAGTTTGTTTCTGTTTTGGCGTGGACTTAGGAAGTTTGTACCGAGATTGTTTCTGTTTTGGCGCGGACTCACGAAGTTTGTACCAAGTTTGTTTCTGTTTTGGCGCGGACTTACGAAGTTTGTACCAAGTTTGATGCTGTTTTGGCGTGGACTTAGGAAGTTTGTACCAAGTTTGTTACTGTTTTGGCGTGGACTTAGGAAGTTTGTACCAAGTTTGTTACTGTTTTGGCGTGGACTTAGAAAGTTTGTACCAAGTTTGTTACTGTTTTGGCGTGGACTTAGGAAGTTTGTACCAAGTTTGTTTCTGTTTTGGCGCGGACTTACGAAGTTTGTACCAAGTTTGGTGCTGTTTTGGCGTGGACTTAGGAAGTTTGTACCAAGTTTGTTACTGTTTTGGCGTGGACTTAGGAAGTTTGTACCAAGTTTGTTACTGTTTTGGCGTGGACTTAGAAAGTTTGTATCAAGTTTGGTGCTGTTTTGGCGTGGACTTAGGAAGTTTGTACCTAGTTTGGTGCTGTTTTGGCGTGGACTTAGGAAGTTTGTACCAAGTTTGGTGCTGTTTTGGCGTGGACTTAGGAAGTTTGTACCAAGTTTGTTACTGTTTTGGCGTGGACTTAGGAAGTTTGTATCAAGTTTGGTGCTGTTTTGGCGTGGACTTAGGAAGTTTGTACCAAGTTTGGTGCTGTTTTGGCGTGGACTTAGGAAGTTTGTACCAAGTTTGTTACTGTTTTGGCGTGGACTTAGGAACTTTGCACCAAGTTTGTTACTGTTTTGGCGTGGACTTAGGAAGTTTGTACCAAGTTTGTTACTGTTTTGGCGTGGACTTAGAAAGTTTGTATCAAGTTTGGTGCTGTTTTGGCGTGGACTTAGGAAGTTTGTACCAAGTTTGTTACTGTTTTGGCGTGGACTTAGGAAGTTTGTACCAAGTTTGGTGCTGTTTTGGCGTGGACTTAGGAAGTTTGTACCAAGTTTGTTACTGTTTTGGCGTGGACTTAGGAAGTTTGTACCAAGTTTGTTACTGTTTTGGCGTGGACTTAGGAAGTTTGTACCAAGTTTGTTTCTGTTTTGGCGCGGACTTACGAAGTTTGTACCAAGTTTGGTGCTGTTTTGGCGTGGACTTAGGAAGTTTGTACCAAGTTTGTTACTGTTTTGGCGTGGACTTAGAAAGTTTGTATCAAGTTTGGTGCTGTTTTGGCGTGGACTTAGAAAGTTTGTATCAAGTTTGGTGCTGTTTTGGCGTGGACTTAGGAAGTTTGTACCAAGTTTGTTACTGTTTTGGCGTGGACTTAGGAAGTTTGTACCAAGTTTGGTGCTGTTTTGGCGTGGACTTAGGAAGTTTGTACCAAGTTTGTTACTGTTTTGGCGTGGACTTAGGAAGTTTGTACCAAGTTTGTTACTGTTTTGGCGTGGACTTAGGAAGTTTGTACCAAGTTTGTTTCTGTTTTGGCGCGGACTTACGAAGTTTTTACCAAGTTTGGTGCTGTTTAAGCGTGGACTTAGGAAGTTTGTACCAAGTTTGTTACTGTTTTGGCGTGGACTTAGAAAGTTTGTATCAAGTTTGGTGCTGTTTTGGCGTGGACTTAGAAAGTTTGTATCAAGTTTGGTGCTGTTTTGGCGTGGACTTAGGAAGTTTGTACCAAGTTTGGTGCTGTTTTGGCGTGGACTTAGGAAGTTTGTACCAAGTTTGGTGCTGTTTTGGCGTGGACTTAGGAAGTTTGCACCAAGTTTGTTACTGTTTTGGCGTGGACTTAGGAAGTTTGTACCAAGTTTGTTACTGTTTTGGCGTGGACTTAGGAAGTTTGTATCAAGTTTGTTACTGTTTTGGCGTGGACTTAGGAAGTTTGTACCAAGTTTGTTTCTGTTTTGGCGCGGACTTACGAAGTTTGTACCAAGTTTGGTGCTGTTTTGGCGTGGACTTAGGAAGTTTGTACCAAGTTTGTTACTGTTTTGGCGTGGACTTAGAAAGTTTGTATCAAGTTTGGTGCTGTTTTGGCGTGGACCTAGAAAGTTTGTATCAAGTTTGGTGCTGTTTTGGCGTGGACTTAGGAAGTTTGTACCAAGTTTGTTACTGTTTTGGCGTGGACTTAGGAAGTTTGTACCAAGTTTGGTGCTGTTTTGGCGTGGACTTAGGAAGTTTGTACCAAGTTTGTTACTGTTTTGGCGTGGACTTAGGAAGTTTGTACCAAGTTTGTTACTGTTTTGGCGTGGACTTAGGAAGTTTGTACCAAGTTTGTTTCTGTTTTGGCGCGGACTTACGAAGTTTGTACCAAGTTTGGTGCTGTTTAAGCGTGGACTTAGGAAGTTTGTACCAAGTTTGTTACTGTTTTGGCGTGGACTTAGAAAGTTTGTATCAAGTTTGGTGCTGTTTTGGCGTGGACTTAGAAAGTTTGTATCAAGTTTGGTGCTGTTTTGGCGTGGACTTAGGAAGTTTGTACCAAGTTTGGTGCTGTTTTGGCGTGGACTTAGGAAGTTTGTACCAAGTTTGGTGCTGTTTTGGCGTGGACTTAGGAAGTTTGTACCAAGTTTGTTACTGTTTTGGCGTGGACTTAGGAAGTTTGTACCAAGTTTGGTGCTGTTTTGGCGTGGACTTAGGAAGTTTGTATCAAGTTTGGTGCTGTTTTGGCGTGGACTTAGGAAGTTTGTACCAAGTTTGTTACTGTTTTGGCGTGGACTTAGGAAGTTTGTACCAAGTTTGTTACTGTTTTGGCGTGGACTTAGGAAGTTTGTACCAAGTTTGGTGCTGTTTTGGCGTGGACTTAGGAAGTTTGTACCAAGTTTGAAACTGTTTTGGCGTGGACTTAGGAAGTTTGTACCAAGTTTGTTACTGTTTTGGCGTGGACTTAGGAAGTTTGTACCTAGTTTGTTTCTATTTGGCGTGGACTTAGGAAGTTTGTACCAAGTTTGTTACTGTTTTGGCGTGGACTTAGGAAGTTTGTTCCAAGTTTGTTACTGTTTTGGCGTGGACTTAGGAAGTTTGTACCAAGTTTGGTGCTGTTTTGGCGTGGACTTAGGAAGTTTGTACCAAGTTTGTTACTGTTTTGGCGTGGACTTAGGAAGTTTGTACCAAGTTTGTTACTGTTTTGGCGTGGACTTAGGAAGTTTGTACCAAGTTTGTTACTGTTTTGGCGTGGACTTAGGAAGTTTGTACCAAGTTTGGTGCTGTTTTGGCGTGGACTTAGGAAGTTTGTACCAAGTTTGTTACTGTTTTGGCGTGGACTTAGGAAGTTTGTACCAAGTTTGTTACTGTTTTGGCGTGGACTTAGGAAGTTTGTACCAAGTTTGTTACTGTTTTGGCGTGGACTTAGGAAGTTTGTACCAAGTTTGTTACTGTTTTGGCGTGGACTTAGGAAGTTTGTACCAAGTTTGTTACTGTTTTGGCGTGGACTTAGGAAGTTTGTACCAAGTTTGGTGCTGTTTTGGCGTGGACTTAGGAAGTTTGTACCAAGTTTGTTACTGTTTTGGCGTGGACTTAGGAAGTTTGTACCAAGTTTGTTACTGTTTTGGCGTGGACTTAGGAAGTTTGTACCTAGTTTGTTTCTGTTTTGGCGTGGACTTAGGAAGTTTGTACCAAGTTTGTTACTGTTTTGGCGTGGACTTAGGAAGTTTGTATCAAGTTTGGTGCTGTTTTGGCGTGGACTTAGGAAGTTTGTACCAAGTTTGGTGCTGTTTTGGCGTGGACTTAGGAAGTTTGTACCAAGTTTGTTACTGTTTTGGCGTGGACTTAGGAACTTTGCACCAAGTTTGTTACTGTTTTGGCGTGGACTTAGGAAGTTTGTACCAAGTTTGTTACTGTTTTGGCGTGGACTTAGAAAGTTTGTATCAAGTTTGGTGCTGTTTTGGCGTGGACTTAGGAAGTTTGTACCAAGTTTGTTACTGTTTTGGCGTGGACTTAGGAAGTTTGTACCAAGTTTGTTACTGTTTTGGCGTGGACTTAGGAAGTTTGTATCAAGTTTGGTGCTGTTTTGGCGTGGACTTAGGAAGTTTGTACCTAGTTTGTTTCTGTTTTGGCGTGGACTTAGGAAGTTTGTACCAAGTTTGTTTCTGTTTTGGCGCGGACTTACGAAGTTTGTACCAAGTTTGGTGCTGTTTTGGCGTGGACTTAGGAAGTTTGTACCAAGTTTGTTACTGTTTTGGCGTGGACTTAGGAAGTTTGTACCAAGTTTGGTGCTGTTTTGGCGTGGACTTAGGAAGTTTGTACCAAGTTTGTTACTGTTTTGGCGTGGACTTAGGAAGTTTGTACCAAGTTTGTTACTGTTTTGGCGTGGACTTAGGAAGTTTGTACCAAGTTTGTTACTGTTTTGGCGTGGACTTAGGAAGTTTGTACCAAGTTTGTTACTGTTTTGGCGTGGACTTAGGAAGTTTGTACCAAGTTTGGTGCTGTTTTGGCGTGGACTTAGGAAGTTTGTATCAAGTTTGGTGCTGTTTTGGCGTGGACTTAGGAAGTTTGTACCAAGTTTGTTACTGTTTTGGCGTGGACTTAGGAAGTTTGTACCAAGTTTGTTACTGTTTTGGCGTGGACTTAGGAAGTTTGTACCAAGTTTGTTACTGTTTTGGCGTGGACTTAGGAAGTTTGTACCAAGTTTGTTACTGTTTTGGCGTGGACTTAGGAAGTTTGTTCCAAGTTTGTTACTGTTTTGGCGTGGACTTAGGAAGTTTGTACCAAGTTTGTTACTGTTTTGGCGTGGACTTAGGAAGTTTGTACCAAGTTTGTTTCTGTTTTGGCGCGGACTTACCAAGTTTGTACCAAGTTTGGTGCGGTTTTGGCGTGGACTTAGGAAGTTTGTACCAAGTTTGTTACTGTTTTGGCGTGGACTTAGGAAGTTTGTACCAAGTTTGTTTCTGTTTTGGCGCGAACTTACGAAGTTTGTACCAAGTTTGGTGCTGTTTTGGCGTGGACTTAGGAAGTTTGTATCAAGTTTGGTGCTGTTTTGGCGTGGACTTAGGAAGTTTGTACCTAGTTTGTTACTGTTTTGGCGTGGACTTAGGAAGTTTGTACCAAGTTTGTTACTGTTTTGGCGTGGACTTAGGAAGTTTGTACCAAGTTTGTTACTGTTTTGGCGTGGACTTAGGAAGTTTGTACCAAGTTTGTTACTGCTTTAGCGTGGACTTAGGAAGTTTGTACCAAGTTTGTTACAGTTTTGGCGTGGACTTAGGAAGTTTGTACCAAGTTTGTTACTGTTTTGGCGTGGACTTAGGAAGTTTGTACCAAGTTTGGTGCTGTTTTGGCGTGGACTTAGGAAGTGTGTACAAAGTTTGTTACTGTTTTGGCCTGGACTTAGGAAGTTTGTACCAAGTTTGTTACTGTTTTGGCGTGGACTTAGGAAGTTTGTACCAAGTTTGGTGCTGTTTTGGCGTGGACTTAGGAAGTTTGTACCTAGTTTGTTTCTGTTTTGGCGTGGACTTAGGAAGTTTGTACCAAGTTTGGTGCTGTTTTGGCGTGGACTTAGGAACTTTGTACCAAGTTTGTTTCTGTTTTGGCGTGGACTTAGGAAGTTTGTACCAAGTTTGTTACTGTTTTGGCGTGGACTTAGGAAGTTTGTACCAAGTTTGGTGCTGTTTTGGCGTGGACTTAGGAAGTTTGTACCAAGTTTGGTGCTGTTTTGGCGTGGACTTAGGAAGTTTGTACCAAGTTTGTTACTGTTTTGGCGTGGACTTAGGAAGTTTGTACCAAGTTTGTTACTGTTTTGGCGTGGACTTAGGAAGTTTGTACCAAGTTTGTTTCTGTTTTGGCGTGGACTTAGGAAGTTTGTACCAAGTTTGTTACTGTTTTGGCGTGGACTTAGGAAGTTTGTACCAAGTTTGTTACTGTTTTGGCGTGGACTTAGGAAGTTTGTACCAAGTTTGGTGCTGTTTTGGCGTGGACTTAGGAAGTTTGTACCAAGTTTGTTTCTGTTTTGGCGCGGACTTACGAAGTTTGTACCAAGTTTGTTACTGTTTTGGCGTGGACTTAGGAAGTTTGTACCAAGTTTGGTGCTGTTTTGGCGTGGACTTAGGAAGTTTGTACCAAGTTTGGTGCTGTTTTGGCGTGGACTTAGGAAGTTTGTACCAAGTTTGTTTCTGTTTTGGCGTGGACTTAGGAAGTTTGTACCAAGTTTGTTACTGTTTTGGCGTGGACTTAGGAAGTTTGTACCAAGTTTGGTGCTGTTTTGGCGTGGACTTAGGAAGTTTGTACCAAGTTTGTTACTGTTTTGGCGTGGACTTAGGAAGTTTGTACCAAGTTTGTTACTGTTTTGGCGTGGACTTAGGAAGTTTGTACCAAGTTTGTTACTGTTTTGGCGTGGACTTAGGAAGTTTGTACCAAGTTTGTTACTGCTTTGGCGTGGACTTAGGAAGTTTGTACCTAGTTTGTTTCTGTTTTGGCGTGGACTTAGGAAGTTTGTACCAAGTTTGGTGCTGTTTTGGCGTGGACTTAGGAAGTTTGTACCAAGTTTGTTACTGTTTTGGCGTGGACTTAGGAAGTTTGTACCAAGTTTGGTGCTGTTTTGGCGTGGACTTAGGAAGTTTGTACCAAGTTTGTTACTGTTTTGGCGTGGACTTAGGAAGTTTGTACCAAGTTTGTTACTGTTTTGGCGTGGACTTAGGAAGTTTGTACTAAGTTTGTTACTGTTTTGGCGTGGACTTAGGAAGTTTGTACCTAGTTTGTTTCTGTTTTGGCGTGGACTTAGGAAGTTTGTACCAAGTTTGGTGCTGTTTTGGCGTGGACTTAGGAAGTTTGTACCAAGTTTGTTACTGTTTTGGCGTGGACTTAGGAAGTTTGTACCAAGTTTGGTGCTGTTTTGGCGTGGACTTAGGAAGTTTGTACCAAGTTTGGTGCTGTTTTGGCGTGGACTTAGGAAGTTTGTACCAAGTTTGTTACTGTTTTGGCGTGGACTTAGGAAGTTTGTACCAAGTTTGTTACTGTTTTGGCGTGGACTTAGGAAGTTTGTACCAAGTTTGCTACTGTTTTGGCGTGGACTTAGAAAGTTTGTATCAAGTTTGGTGCTGTTTTGGCGTGGACTTAGGAAGTTTGTACCAAGTTTGGTGCTGTTTTGGCGTGGACTTAGGAAGTTTGTACCAAGTTTGTTACTGTTTTGGCGTGGACTTAGGAAGTTTGTTCCAAGTTTGGTGCTGTTTTGGCGTGGACTTAGGAAGTTTGTACCAAGTTTGTTACTGTTTTGGCGTGGACTTAGGAAGTTTGTACTAAGTTTGTTACTGTTTTGGCGTGGACTTAGGAAGTTTGTACCTAGTTTGTTTCTGTTTTGGCGTGGACTTAGGAAGTTTGTACCAAGTTTGGTGCTGTTTTGGCGTGGACTTAGGAAGTTTGTACCAAGTTTGTTACTGTTTTGGCGTGGACTTAGGAAGTTTGTACCAAGTTTGGTGCTGTTTTGGCGTGGACTTAGGAAGTTTGTACCAAGTTTGGTGCTGTTTTGGCGTGGACTTAGGAAGTTTGTACCAAGTTTGGTGCTGTTTTGGCGTGGACTTAGGAAGTTTGTACCAAGTTTGTTACTGTTTTGGCGTGGACTTAGGAAGTTTGTACCAAGTTTGTTACTGTTTTGGCGTGGACTTAGGAAGTTTGTACCAAGTTTGTTTCTGTTTTGGCGTGGACTTAGGAAGTTTGTACCAAGTTTGTTACTGTTTTGGCGTGGACTTAGGAAGTTTGTACCAAGTTTGTTACTGTTTTGGCGTGGACTTAGGAAGTTTGTACCAAGTTTGGTGCTGTTTTGGCGTGGACTTAGGAAGTTTGTACCAAGTTTGTTTCTGTTTTGGCGCGGACTTACGAAGTTTGTACCAAGTTTGTTACTGTTTTGGCGTGGACTTAGGAAGTTTGTACCAAGTTTGGTGCTGTTTTGGCGTGGACTTAGGAAGTTTGTACCAAGTTTGGTGCTGTTTTGGCGTGGACTTAGGAAGTTTGTACCAAGTTTGTTTCTGTTTTGGCGTGGACTTAGGAAGTTTGTACCAAGTTTGTTACTGTTTTGGCGTGGACTTAGGAAGTTTGTACCAAGTTTGGTGCTGTTTTGGCGTGGACTTAGGAAGTTTGTACCAAGTTTGTTACTGTTTTGGCGTGGACTTAGGAAGTTTGTACCAAGTTTGTTACTGTTTTGGCGTGGACTTAGGAAGTTTGTACCAAGTTTGTTACTGTTTTGGCGTGGACTTAGGAAGTTTGTACCTAGTTTGTTACTGTTTTGGCGTGGACTTAGGAAGTTTGTACCAAGTTTGTAACTGATTTGGCGTTGACTTAGTAAGTTTGTATCAAGTTTGGTGCTGTTTTGGCGTGGACTTAGGAAGTTTGTACCTAGTTTGTTTCTGTTTTGGCGTGGACTTAGGAAGTTTGTACCAAGTTTGTTACTGTTTTGGCGTGGACTTAGGAAGTTTGTACCAAGTTTGGTGCTGTTTTGGCGTGGACTTAGGAAGTTTGTACCAAGTTTGTTACTGTTTTGGCGTGGACTTAGGAAGTTTGTACCAAGTTTGTTACTGTTTTGGCGTGGACTTAGGAAGTTTGTACCAAGTTTGTTACTGTTTTGGCGTGGACTTAGGAAGTTTGTACCAAGTTTGGTGCTGTTTTGGCGTGGACTTAGGAAGTTTGTACCAAGTTTGTTACTGTTTTGGCGTGGACTTAGGAAGTTTGTACCAAGTTTGTTACTGTTTTGGCGTGGACTTAGGAAGTTTGTACCAAGTTTGTTACTGTTTTGGCGTGGACTTAGGAAGTTTGTACCAAGTTTGTTACTGTTTTGGCGTGGACTTAGGAAGTTTGTACCAAGTTTGTTACTGTTTTGGCGTGGACTTAGGAAGTTTGTACCAAGTTTGGTGCTGTTTTGGCGTGGACTTAGGAAGTTTGTACCAAGTTTGTTACTGTTTTGGCGTGGACTTAGGAAGTTTGTACCAAGTTTGTTTCTGTTTTGGCGCGGACTTACGAAGTTTGTACCAAGTTTGTTACTGTTTTGGCGTGGACTTAGGAAGTTTGTACCAAGTTTGGTGCTGTTTTGGCGTGGACTTAGGAAGTTTGTACCAAGTTTGGTGCTGTTTTGGCGTGGACTTAGGAAGTTTGTACCAAGTTTGTTACTGTTTTGGCGTGGACTTAGGAAGTTTGTACCAAGTTTGTTACTGTTTTGGCGTGGACTTAGGAAGTTTGTACCAAGTTTGCTACTGTTTTGGCGTGGACTTAGAAAGTTTGTATCAAGTTTGGTGCTGTTTTGGCGTGGACTTAGGAAGTTTGTACCAAGTTTGGTGCTGTTTTGGCGTGGACTTAGGAAGTTTGTACCAAGTTTGTTACTGTTTTGGCGTGGACTTAGGAAGTTTGTTCCAAGTTTGGTGCTGTTTTGGCGTGGACTTAGGAAGTTTGTACCAAGTTTGGTGCTGTTTTGGCGTGGACTTAGGAAGTTTGTACCAAGTTTGTTACTGTTTTGGCGTGGACTTAGGAAGTTTGTACCAAGTTTGGTGCTGTTTTGGCGTGGACTTAGGAAGTTTGTACCAAGTTTGTTACTGTTTTGGCGTGGACTTAGGAAGTTTGTACCTAGTTTGTTTCTGTTTTGGCGTAGACTAAGGAAGTTTGTACCAAGTTTGGTGCTGTTTTGGCGTGGACTTAGGAAGTTTGTACCAAGTTTGGTGCTGTTTTGGCGTGGACTTAGGAAGTTTGTACCAAGTTTGGTGCTGTTTTGGCGTGGACTTAGGAAGTTTGTACCAAGTTTGTTACTGTTTTGGCGTGGACTTAGGAAGTTTGTTCCAAGTTTGGTGCTGTTTTGGCGTGGACTTAGGAAGTTTGTACCAAGTTTGTTACTGTTTTGGCGTGGACTTAGGAAGTTTGTACCAAGTTTGGTGCTGTTTTGGCGTGGACTTAGGAAGTTTGTACCAAGTTTGTTACTGTTTTGGCGTGGACTTAGGAAGTTTGTACCAAGTTTGTTACTGTTTTGGCGTGGACTTAGGAAGTTTGTACCAAGTTTGTTACTGTTTTGGCGTGGACTTAGGAAGTTTGTACCAAGTTTGTTACTGTTTTGGCGTGGACTTAGGAAGTTTGTACCAAGTTTGTTACTGTTTTGGCGTGGACTTAGGAAGTTTGTACCAAGTTTGGTGCTGTTTTGGCGTGGACTTAGGAAGTTTGTACCAAGTTTGTTACTGTTTTGGCGTGGACTTAGGAAGTTTGTACCAAGTTTGTTACTGTTTTGGCGTGGACTTAGGAAGTTTGTACCAAGTTTGTTACTGTTTTGGCGTGGACTTAGGAAGTTTGTACCAAGTTTGTTACTGTTTTGGCGTGGACTTAGGAAGTTTGTACCAAGTTTGGTGCTGTTTTGGCGTGGACTTAGGAAGTTTGTACCAAGTTTGTTACTGTTTTGGCGTGGACTTAGGAAGTTTGTACCAAGTTTGTTACTGTTTTGGCGTGGACTTAGGAAGTTTGTACCAAGTTTGTTACTGTTTTGGCGTGGACTTAGGAAGTTTGTACCAAGTTTGTTACTGTTTTGGCGTGGACTTAGGAAGTTTGTACCAAGTTTGTTACTGTTTTGGCGTGGACTTAGGAAGTTTGTACCAAGTTTGGTGCTGTTTTGGCGTGGACTTAGGAAGTTTGTACCAAGTTTGTTACTGTTTTGGCGTGGACTTAGGAAGTTTGTACCAAGTTTGTTACTGTTTTGGCGTGGACTTAGGAAGTTTGTACCAAGTTTGTTACTGTTTTGGCGTGGACTTAGGAAGTTTGTACCAAGTTTGTTACTGTTTTGGCGTGGACTTAGGAAGTTTGTACCAAGTTTGTTACTGTTTTGGCGTGGACTTAGGAAGTTTGTACCAAGTTTGGTGCTGTTTTGGCGTGGACTTAGGAAGTTTGTACCAAGTTTGTTACTGTTTTGGCGTGGACTTAGGAAGTTTGTACCAAGTTTGTTACTGTTTTGGCGTGGACTTAGGAAGTTTGTACCAAGTTTGTTACTGTTTTGGCGTGGACTTAGGAAGTTTGTACCAAGTTTGTTACTGTTTTGGCGTGGACTTAGGAAGTTTGTACCAAGTTTGGTGCTGTTTTGGCGTGGACTTAGGAAGTTTGTACCAAGTTTGTTACTGTTTTGGCGTGGACTTAGGAAGTTTGTACCAAGTTTGTTACTGTTTTGGCGTGGACTTAGGAAGTTTGTACCAAGTTTGTTACTGTTTTGGCGTGGACTTAGGAAGTTTGTACCAAGTTTGTTACTGTTTTGGCGTGGACTTAGGAAGTTTGTACCAAGTTTGTTACTGTTTTGGCGTGGACTTAGGAAGTTTGTACCAAGTTTGGTGCTGTTTTGGCGTGGACTTAGGAAGTTTGTACCAAGTTTGTTACTGTTTTGGCGTGGACTTAGGAAGTTTGTACCAAGTTTGGTGCTGTTTTGGCGTGGACTTAGGAAGTTTGTACCAAGTTTGTTACTGTTTTGGCGTGGACTTAGGAAGTTTGTACCAAGTTTGTTACTGTTTTGGCGTGGACTTAGGAAGTTTGTACCAAGTTTGGTGCTGTTTTGGCGTGGACTTAGGAAGTTTGTACCAAGTTTGGTGCTGTTTTGGCGTGGACTTAGGAAGTTTGTACCAAGTTTGTTACTGTTTTGGCGTGGACTTAGGAAGTTTGTACCAAGTTTGTTACTGTTTTGGCGTGGACTTAGGAAGTTTGTACCAAGTTTGTTACTGTTTTGGCGTGGACTTAGGAAGTTTGTACCAAGTTTGTTACTGTTTTGGCGTGGACTTAGGAAGTTTGTACCAAGTTTGTTACTGTTTTGGCGTGGACTTAGGAAGTTTGTACCAAGTTTGTTACTGTTTTGGCGTGGACTTAGGAAGTTTGTACCAAGTTTGTTACTGTTTTGGCGTGGACTTAGGAAGTTTGTACCAAGTTTGGTGCTGTTTTGGCGTGGACTTAGGAAGTTTGTACCAAGTTTGTTACTGTTTTGGCGTGGACTTAGGAAGTTTGTACCAAGTTTGGTGCTGTTTTGGCGTGGACTTAGGAAGTTTGTACCAAGTTTGTTACTGTTTTGGCGTGGACTTAGGAAGTTTGTACCAAGTTTGTTACTGTTTTGGCGTGGACTTAGGAAGTTTGTACCAAGTTTGTTACTGTTTTGGCGTGGACTTAGGAAGTTTGTACCAAGTTTGGTGCTGTTTTGGCGTGGACTTAGGAAGTTTGTACCAAGTTTGTTACTGTTTTGGCGTGGACTTAGGAAGTTTGTACCAAGTTTGTTACTGTTTTGGCGTGGACTTAGGAAGTTTGTACCAAGTTTGTTACTGTTTTGGCGTGGACTTAGGAAGTTTGTACCAAGTTTGTTACTGTTTTGGCGTGGACTTAGGAAGTTTGTACCAAGTTTGGTGCTGTTTTGGCGTGGACTTAGGAAGTTTGTACCAAGTTTGTTACTGTTTTGGCGTGGACTTAGGAAGTTTGTACCAAGTTTGGTGCTGTTTTGGCGTGGACTTAGGAAGTTTGTACCAAGTTTGGTGCTGTTTTGGCGTGGACTTAGGAAGTTTGTACCAAGTTTGTTACTGTTTTGGCGTGGACTTAGGAAGTTTGTACCAAGTTTGGTGCTGTTTTGGCGTGGACTTAGGAAGTTTGTACCAAGTTTGGTGCTGTTTTGGCGTGGACTTAGGAAGTTTGTACCAAGTTTGTTACTGTTTTGGCGTGGACTTAGGAAGTTTGTTCCAAGTTTGGTGCTGTTTTGGCGTGGACTTAGGAAGTTTGTACCAAGTTTGGTGCTGTTTTGGCGTGGACTTAGGAAGTTTGTACCAAGTTTGTTACTGTTTTGGCGTGGACTTAGGAAGTTTGTACCAAGTTTGGTGCTGTTTTGGCGTGGACTTAGGAAGTTTGTACCAAGTTTGGTGCTGTTTTGGCGTGGACTTAGGAAGTTTGTACCAAGTTTGTTACTGTTTTGGCGTGGACTTAGGAAGTTTGTACCAAGTTTGGTGCTGTTTTGGCGTGGACTTAGGAAGTTTGTACCAAGTTTGGTGCTGTTTTGGCGTGGACTTAGGAAGTTTGTACCAAGTTTGTTACTGTTTTGGCGTGGACTTAGGAAGTTTGTACCAAGTTTGTTACTGTTTTGGCGTGGACTTAGGAAGTTTGTACCAAGTTTGTTACTGTTTTGGCGTGGACTTAGGAAGTTTGTACCAAGTTTGGTGCTGTTTTGGCGTGGACTTAGGAAGTTTGTACCAAGTTTGTTACTGTTTTGGCGTGGACTTAGGAAGTTTGTACCAAGTTTGTTACTGTTTTGGCGTGGACTTAGGAAGTTTGTACCAAGTTTGTTACTGTTTTGGCGTGGACTTAGGAAGTTTGTACCAAGTTTGTTACTGTTTTGGCGTGGACTTAGGAAGTTTGTACCAAGTTTGGTGCTGTTTTGGCGTGGACTTAGGAAGTTTGTACCAAGTTTGTTACTGTTTTGGCGTGGACTTAGGAAGTTTGTACCAAGTTTGTTACTGTTTTGGCGTGGACTTAGGAAGTTTGTACCAAGTTTGTTACTGTTTTGGCGTGGACTTAGGAAGTTTGTACCAAGTTTGTTACTGTTTTGGCGTGGACTTAGGAAGTTTGTACCAAGTTTGTTACTGTTTTGTCGTGGACTTAGGAAGTTTGTACCAAGTTTGGTGCTGTTTTGGCGTGGACTTAGGAAGTTTGTACCAAGTTTGTTACTGTTTTGGCGTGGACTTAGGAAGTTTGTACCAAGTTTGGTGCTGTTTTGGCGTGGACTTAGGAAGTTTGTACCAAGTTTGTTACTGTTTTGGCGTGGACTTAGGAAGTTTGTACCAAGTTTGTTACTGTTTTGGCGTGGACTTAGGAAGTTTGTACCAAGTTTGGTGCTGTTTTGGCGTGGACTTAGGAAGTTTGTACCAAGTTTGGTGCTGTTTTGGCGTGGACTTAGGAAGTTTGTACCAAGTTTGTTACTGTTTTGGCGTGGACTTAGGAAGTTTGTACCAAGTTTGGTGCTGTTTTGGCGTGGACTTAGGAAGTTTGTACCAAGTTTGGTGCTGTTTTGGCGTGGACTTAGGAAGTTTGTACCAAGTTTGTTACTGTTTTGGCGTGGACTTAGGAAGTTTGTACCAAGTTTGTTACTGTTTTGGCGTGGACTTAGGAAGTTTGTACCAAGTTTGCTACTGTTTTGGCGTGGACTTAGAAAGTTTGTATCAAGTTTGGTGCTGTTTTGGCGTGGACTTAGGAAGTTTGTACCAAGTTTGTTACTGTTTTGGCGTGGACTTAGGAAGTTTGTACCAAGTTTGGTGCTGTTTTGGCGTGGACTTAGGAAGTTTGTACCAAGTTTGTTACTGTTTTGGCGTGGACTTAGGAAGTTTGTACCAAGTTTGTTACTGTTTTGGCGTGGACTTAGGAAGTTTGTACCAAGTTTGGTGCTGTTTTGGCGTGGACTTAGGAAGTTTGTACCAAGTTTGGTGCTGTTTTGGCGTGGACTTAGGAAGTTTGTACCAAGTTTGTTACTGTTTTGGCGTGGACTTAGGAAGTTTGTACCAAGTTTGGTGCTGTTTTGGCGTGGACTTAGGAAGTTTGTACCAAGTTTGGTGCTGTTTTGGCGTGGACTTAGGAAGTTTGTACCAAGTTTGTTACTGTTTTGGCGTGGACTTAGGAAGTTTGTACCAAGTTTGTTACTGTTTTGGCGTGGACTTAGGAAGTTTGTACCAAGTTTGCTACTGTTTTGGCGTGGACTTAGAAAGTTTGTATCAAGTTTGGTGCTGTTTTGGCGTGGACTTAGGAAGTTTGTACCAAGTTTGGTGCTGTTTTGGCGTGGACTTAGGAAGTTTGTACCAAGTTTGTTACTGTTTTGGCGTGGACTTAGGAAGTTTGTTCCAAGTTTGGTGCTGTTTTGGCGTGGACTTAGGAAGTTTGTACCAAGTTTGGTGCTGTTTTGGCGTGGACTTAGGAAGTTTGTACCAAGTTTGTTACTGTTTTGGCGTGGACTTAGGAAGTTTGTACCAAGTTTGGTGCTGTTTTGGCGTGGACTTAGGAAGTTTGTACCAAGTTTGTTACTGTTTTGGCGTGGACTTAGGAAGTTTGTACCTAGTTTGTTTCTGTTTTGGCGTAGACTAAGGAAGTTTGTACCAAGTTTGGTGCTGTTTTGGCGTGGACTTAGGAAGTTTGTACCAAGTTTGGTGCTGTTTTGGCGTGGACTTAGGAAGTTTGTACCAAGTTTGGTGCTGTTTTGGCGTGGACTTAGGAAGTTTGTACCAAGTTTGTTACTGTTTTGGCGTGGACTTAGGAAGTTTGTTCCAAGTTTGGTGCTGTTTTGGCGTGGACTTAGGAAGTTTGTACCAAGTTTGGTGCTGTTTTGGCGTGGACTTAGGAAGTTTGTACCAAGTTTGTTACTGTTTTGGCGTGGACTTAGGAAGTTTGTACCAAGTTTGGTGCTGTTTTGGCGTGGACTTAGGAAGTTTGTACCAAGTTTGTTACTGTTTTGGCGTGGACTTAGGAAGTTTGTACCAAGTTTGGTGCTGTTTTGGCGTGGACTTAGGAAGTTTGTACCAAGTTTGTTACTGTTTTGGCGTGGACTTAGGAAGTTTGTACCAAGTTTGTTACTGTTTTGGCGTGGACTTAGGAAGTTTGTACCAAGTTTGGTGCTGTTTTGGCGTGGACTTAGGAAGTTTGTACCAAGTTTGGTGCTGTTTTGGCGTGGACTTAGGAAGTTTGTACCAAGTTTGTTACTGTTTTGGCGTGGACTTAGGAAGTTTGTACCAAGTTTGGTGCTGTTTTGGCGTGGACTTAGGAAGTTTGTACCAAGTTTGGTGCTGTTTTGGCGTGGACTTAGGAAGTTTGTACCAAGTTTGTTACTGTTTTGGCGTGGACTTAGGAAGTTTGTACCAAGTTTGGTGCTGTTTTGGCGTGGACTTAGGAAGTTTGTACCAAGTTTGGTGCTGTTTTGGCGTGGACTTAGGAAGTTTGTACCAAGTTTGTTACTGTTTTGGCGTGGACTTAGGAAGTTTGTACCAAGTTTGTTACTGTTTTGGCGTGGACTTAGGAAGTTTGTACCAAGTTTGCTACTGTTTTGGCGTGGACTTAGGAAGTTTGTACCAAGTTTGTTACTGTTTTGGCGTGGACTTAGGAAGTTTGTACCAAGTTTGTTACTGTTTTGGCGTGGACCTAGGAAGTTTGTACCAAGTTTGGTGCTGTTTTAGCGTGGACTTAGGAAGTTTGTATCAAGTTTGGTGCTGTTTTGGCGTGGACTTAGGAAGTTTGTACCTAGTTTGTTTCTGTTTTGGCTTGGACTTAGGAAGTTTGCACCAAGTTTGTTACTGTTTTGGCGTGGACTTAGGAAGTTTGTATCAAGTTTGTTACTGTTTTGGCGTGGACTTAGGAAGTTTGTACCAAGTTTGGTGCTGTTTTGGTGTGGACTTAGGAAGTTTGTACCAAGTTTGTTACCGTTTTGGCGTGGACTTAGGAAGTTTGTACCAAGTTTGTTACTGTTTTGGCGTGGACTTAGGAAGTTTGTACCAAGTTTGGTGCTGTTTTGGCGTGGACTTAGGAAGTTTGTACCAAGTTTGTTACTGTTTTGGCGTGGACTTAGGAAGTTTGTACCAAGTTTGTTACTGTTTTGGCGTGGACTTAGGAAGTTTGTATCAAGTTTGGTGCTGTTTTGGCGTGGACTTAGAAAGTTTGTATCAAGTTTGGTGCTGTTTTGGCGTGGACTTAGGAAGTTTGTACCAAGTTTGTTACTGTTTTGGCGTGGACTTAGGAAGTTTGTACCAAGTTTGTTTCTGTTTTGGCGCGGACTTACGAAGTTTGTACCAAGTTTGGTGCTGTTTTGGCGTGGACTTAGGAAGTTTGTACCAAGTTTGGTGCTGTTTTGGCGTGGACTTAGGAAGTTTGTACCAAGTTTGTTACTGTTTTGGCGTGGACTTACGAAGTTTGTACCAAGTTTGGTGCTGTTTTGGCGTGGACTTAGGAAGTTTGTACCAAGTTTGTTACTGTTTTGGCGTGGACTTAGAAAGTTTGTATCAAGTTTGGTGCTGTTTTGGCGTGGAATTAGAAAGTTTGTATCAAGTTTGGTGCTGTTTTGGCGTGGACTTAGGAAGTTTGTACCAAGTTTGGTGCTGTTTTGGCGTGGACTTAGGAAGTTTGTACCAAGTTTGTTTCTGTTTTGGCGCGGACTTACGAAGTTTGTACCAAGTTTGGTGCTGTTTTGGCGTGGACTTAGGAAGTTTGTACCAAGTTTGGTGCTGTTTTGGTGTGGACTTAGGAAGTTTGTACCAAGTTTGTTACCGTTTTGGCGTGGACTTAGGAAGTTTGTACCAAGTTTGTTACTGTTTTGGCGTGAACTTAGGAAGTTTGTACCAAGTTTGGTGCTGTTTTGGCGTGGACTTAGGAAGTTTGTACCAAGTTTGTTACTGTTTTGGCGTGGACTTAGGAAGTTTGTACCAAGTTTGTTACTGTTTTGGCGTGGACTTAGGAAGTTTGTATCAAGTTTGGTGCTGTTTTGGCGTGGACTTAGAAAGTTTGTATCAAGTTTGGTGCTGTTTTGGCGTGGACTTAGGAAGTTTGTACCAAGTTTGTTACTGTTTTGGCGTGGACTTAGGAAGTTTGTACCAAGTTTGTTTCTGTTTTGGCGCGGACTTACGAAGTTTGTACCAAGTTTGGTGCTGTTTTGGCGTGGACTTAGGAAGTTTGTACCAAGGTTGTTACTGTTTTGGCGTGGACTTAGGAAGTTTGTATCAAGTTTGGTGCTGTTTTGGCGTGGACTTAGGAAGTTTGTACCAAGTTTGGTGCTGTTTTGGCGTGGACTTAGGAAGTTTGTACCAAGTTTGTTACTGTTTTGGCGTGGACTTAGGAAGTTTGTACCAAGTTTGTTTCTGTTTTGGCGCGGACTTACGAAGTTTGTACCAAGTTTGGTGCTGTTTTGGCGTGGACTTAGGAAGTTTGTACCAAGTTTGTTACTGTTTTGGCGTGGACTTAGAAAGTTTGTATCAAGTTTGGTGCTGTTTTGGCGTGGAATTAGAAAGTTTGTATCAAGTTTGGTGCTGTTTTGGCGTGGACTTAGGAAGTTTGTACCAAGTTTGGTGCTGTTTTGGCGTGGACTTAGGAAGTTTGTACCAAGTTTGGTGCTGTTTTGGCGTGGACTTAGGAAGTTTGTACCTAGTTTGTTACTGTTTTGGCGTGGACTTAGGAAGTTTGTACGAAGTTTGTTACTGTTTTGGCGCGGACTTAGGAAGTTTGTACCAAGTTTGGTGCTGTTTTGGCGTGGACTTAGGAAGTTTGTACCAAGTTTGTTACTGTTTTGGCGTGGACTTAGGAAGTTTGTACCAAGTTTGTTACTGTTTTGGCGTGGACTTAGGAAGTTTGTACCAAGTTTGTTTCTGTTTTGGCGCGGACTTACGAAGTTTGTACCAAGTTTGGTGCTGTTTTGGCGTGGACTTAGGAAGTTTGTACCAAGTTTGTTACTGTTTTGGCGTGGACTTAGAAAGTTTGTATCAAGTTTGGTGCTGTTTTGGCGTGGAATTAGAAAGTTTGTATCAAGTTTGGTGCTGTTTTGGCGTGGACTTAGGAAGTTTGTACCAAGTTTGGTGCTGTTTTGGCGTGGACTTAGGAAGTTTGTACCTAGTTTGTTACTGTTTTGGCGTGGACTTAGGAAGTTTGTACCAAGTTTGTTACTGTTTTGGCGTGGAATTAGGAAGTTTGTACCAAGTATGTTACTGTTTTGGCGTGGACTTAGGAAGTTTGTACCAAGTTTGTTACTGTTTTGGCGTGGACTTAGGAAGTTTGTACCAAGTTTGTTACTGTTTTGGCGTGGACTTAGGAAGTTTGTACCAAGTTTGGTGCTGTTTTGGCGTGGACTTAGGAAGTTTGTACCAAGTTTGTTACTGTTTTGGCGTGGACTTAGGAAGTTTGTACCAAGTTTGTTACTGTTTTGGCGTGGACTTAGGAAGTTTGTACCAAGTTTGGTGCTGTTTTGGCGTGGACTTAGGAAGTTTGTACCTAGTTTGTTTCTGTTTTAGCGTGGACTTAGGAAGTTTGTACCAAGTTTGTTACTGTTTTGGCGTGGACTTAGGAAGTTTGTACCAAGTTTGGTGCTGTTTTGGCGTGGACTTAGGAAGTTTGTACCAAGTTTGTTACTGTTTTGGCGTGGACTTAGGAAGTTTGTATCAAGTTTGGTGCTGTTTTGGCGTGGACTTAGGAAGTTTGTACCAAGTTTGGTGCTGTTTTGGCGTGGACTTAGGAAGTTTGTACCAAGTTTGTTACTGTTTTGTTGTGGACTTAGGAACTTTGCACCAAGTTTGTTACTGTTTTGGCGTGGACTTACGAAGTTTGTACCAAGTTTGGTGCTGTTTTGGCGTGGACTTAGGAAGTTTGTACCAAGTTTGTTACTGTTTTGGCGTGGACTTAGGAAGTTTGTACCAAGTTTGGTGCTGTTTTGGCGTGGACTTAGGAAGTTTGTACCAAGTTTGTTACTGTTTTGGCGTGGAGTTAGGAAGTTTGTACGAAGTTTGTTACTGTTTTGGCGCGGACTTAGGAAGTTTGTACCAAGTTTGGTGCTGTTTTGGCGTGGACTTAGGAAGTTTGTACCAAGTTTGTTACTGTTTTGGCGTGGACTTAGGAAGTTTGTACCAAGTTTGTTACTGTTTTGGCGTGGACTTAGGAAGTTTGTACCAAGTTTGTTACTGTTTTGGCGTGGACTTAGGAAGTTTGTACCAAGTTTGTTACTGTTTTGGCGTGGACTTAGGAAGTTTGTACCAAGTGTGGTGCTGTTTTGGCGCGGACTTACGAAGTTTGTACCAAGTTTGGTGATGTTTTGGCGTGGACTTAGGAAGTTTGTATCAAGTTTGGTGCTGTTTTGGCGTGGACTTAGGAAGTTTGTACCAAGTTTGTTACTGTTTTGGCGTGGACTTATGAAGTTTGTACCAAGTTGGGTGCTGTTTTGGCGTGGTCTTATGAAGTTTGTACCAAGTTTGTTACTGTTTTGGCGTGGACTTAGGAAGTTTGTACCAAGTTTGGTGCTGTTTTGGCGTGGACTTAGGAAGGTTGTACCAAGTTTGTTACTGTTTTGGCGTGGACTTAGGAAGTTTGTACCAAGTTTGTTACTGTTTTGGCGTGGACTTAGGAAGTTTGTATCAAGTTTGGTGCTGTTTTGGCGTGGACTTAAGAAGTTTGTACCAAGTTTGTTACTATTTTGGCGTGGACTTAGGAAGTTTGTACCAAGTTTGTTACTGTTTTGGCGTGGACTTAGGAAGTTTGTATCAAGTTTGGTGCTGTTTTGGCGTGGACTTAGGAAGTTTGTACCAAGTTTGGTGCTGTTTTGGCGTGGACTTAGGAAGTTTGTACCAAGTTTGTTACTGTTTTGGCGTGGACTTAGGAAGTTTGTATCAAGTTTGGTGCTGTTTTGGCGTGGACTTAGGAAGTTTGTACCTAGTTTGTTTCTGTTTTGGCGTGGACTTAGGAAGTTTGTACCAAGTTTGGTGCTGTTTTGGCGTGGACTTAGGAAGTTTGTACCAAGTTTGGTGCTGTTTTGGCGTGGACTTAGGAAGTTTGTACCAAGTTTGTTACTGTTTTGGCGTGGACTTAGGAACTTTGCATCAAGTTTGTTACTGTTTTGGCGTGGACTTAGGAAGTTTGTACCAAGTTTTTTACTGTTTTGGCGTGGACTTAGGAAGTTTGTACCAAGTTTGGTGCTGTTTTGGCGTGGACTTAGGAACTTTGCACCAAGTTTGTTACTGTTTTGGCGTGGACTTAGGAAGTTTGTACCAAGTTTGGTGCTGTTTTGGCGTGGACTTAGGAAGTTTGTACCAAGTTTGGTGCTGTTTTGGCGTGGACTTAGGAAGTTTGTACCAAGTTTGTTACTGTTTTGGCGTGGACTTAGGAAGTTTGTATCAAGTTTGTTACTGTTTTGGCGTGGACTTAGGAAGTTTGTACCAAGTTTGTTACTGTTTTGGCGTGGACTTAGGAAGTTTGTACCAAGTTTGTTACTGTTTTGGCGTGGACTTAGGAAGTTTGTACCAAGTTTTTTACTGTTTTGGCGTGGACTTAGGAAGTTTGTACCAAGTTTGTTACTGTTTTGGCGTGGACTTAGGAAGTTTGTACCAAGTTTGTTACTGTTTTGGCGTGGACTTAGGAAGTTTGTACCAAGTGTGGTGCTGTTTTGGCGTGGACTTAGGAAGTTTGTACCAAGTTTGTTTCTGTTTTGGCGCGGACTTAGGAAGTTTGTACCAAGTTTGGTGCTGTTTTGGCGTGGACTTAGGAAGTTTGTACCAAGTTTGTTACTGTTTTGGCGTGGACTTAGGAAGTTTGTACCAAGTTTGGTGCTGTTTTGGCGTGGACTTAGGAAGTTTGTACCAAGTTTGTTACTGTTTTGGCGTGGACTTAGGAAGTTTGTACCAAGTTTGTTACTGTTTTGGCGTGGACTTAGTAAGTTTGTACCAAGTTTGTTACTGTTTTGGCGTGGACTTAGAAAGTTTGTATCAAGTTTGGTGCTGTTTTGGCGTGGACTTAGGAAGTTTGTACCAAGTTTGTTACTGTTTTGGCGTGGACTTAGGAAGTTTGTACCAAGTTTGGTGCTGTTTTGGCGTGGAGTTAGGAAGTTTGTACCAAGTTTGTTACTGTTTTGGCGTGGACTTAGGAAGTTTGTACCAAGTTTGTTACTGTTTTGGCGTGGACTTAGGAAGTTTGTACCAAGTTTGTTTCTGTTTTGGCGCGGACTTACGAAGTTTGTACCAAGTTTGGTGCTGTTTTGGCGTGGACTTAGGAAGTTTGTACCAAGTTTGTTACTGTTTTGGCGTGGACTTAGAAAGTTTGTACCAAGTTTGTTACTGTTTTGGCGTGGACTTAGGAAGTTTGTACCAAGTTTGTTACTGTTTTGGCGTGGACTTAGGAAGTTTGTACCAAGTTTGGTGCTGTTTTGGCGTGGACTTAGGAAGTTTGTACCAAGTTTGTTACTGTTTTGGCGTGGACTTAGGAAGTTTGTACCAAGTTTGTTACTGTTTTGGCGTGGACTTAGAAAGTTTGTATCAAGTTTGGTGCTGTTTTGGCGTGGACTTAGGAAGTTTGTACCTAGTTTGGTGCTGTTTTGGCGTGGACTTAGGAAGTTTTTACCAAGTTTGTTACTGTTTTGGCGTGGACTTAGGAAGTTTGTACCAAGTTTGGTGCTGTTTTGGCGTGGACTTAGGAAGTTTGTACCAAGTTTGTTACTGTTTTGGCGTGGACTTAGAAAGTTTGTACCAAGTTTGTTACTGTTTTGGCGTGGACTTAGGAAGTTTGTACCAAGTTTGTTTCTGTTTTGGCGCGGACTTACGAAGTTTGTACCAAGTTTGGTGCTGTTTTGGCGTGGACTTAGGAAGTTTGTACCAAGTTTGTTACTGTTTTGGCGTGGACTTAGAAAGTTTGTACCAAGTTTGTTACTGTTTTGGCGTGGACTTAGGAAGTTTGTACCAAGTTTGGTGCTGTTTTGGCGTGGACTTAGGAAGTTTGTACCAAGTTTGTTACTGTTTTGGCGTGGACTAAGGAAGTTTGTACCAAGTTTGTTACTGTTTTGGCGTGGACTTAGAAAGTTTGTATCAAGTTTGGTGCTGTTTTGGCGTGGACTTAGGAAGTTTGTACCTAGTTTGGTGCTGTTTTGGCGTGGACTTAGGAAGTTTGTACCAAGTTTGTTACTGTTTTGGCGTGGACTTAGGAAGTTTGTACCAAGTTTGGTGCTGTTTTGGCGTGGACTTAGGAAGTTTGTACCAAGTTTGTTACTGTTTTGGCGTGGACTTAGGAAGTTTGTACCAAGTTTGTTACTGTTTTGGCGTGGACTTAGGAAGTTTGTACCAAGTTTGTTACTGTTTTGGCGTGGACTTAGAAAGTTTGTTTCAAGTTTGGTGCTGTTTTGGCGTGGACTTAGGAAGTTTGTACCTAGTTTGGTGCTGTTTTGGCGTGGACTTAGGAAGTTTGTACCTAGTTTGTTTCTGTTTTGGCGTGGACTTAGGAAGTTTGTACCAAGTTTGGTGCTGTTTTGGCGTGGACTTAGGAAGTTTGTACCAAGTTTGGTGCTGTTTTGGCGTGGACTTAGGAAGTTTGTACCAAGTTTGTTACTGTTTTGGCGTGGACTTAGGAACTTTGCATCAAGTTTGTTACTGTTTTGGCGTGGACTTAGGAAGTTTGTACCAAGTTTGGTGCTGTTTTGGCGTGGACTTAGGAAGTTTGTACCAAGTTTGGTGCTGTTTTGGCGTGGACTTAGGAAGTTTGTACCAAGTTTGTTACTGTTTTGGCGTGGACTTAGGAAGTTTGTACCAAGTTTGTTACTGTTTTGGCGTGGACTTAGGAAGTTTGTACCAAGTTTGTTACTGTTTTGGCGTGGACTTAGGAAGTTTGTATCAAGTTTGTTACTGTTTTGGCGTGGACTTAGGAACTTTGCACCAAGTTTGTTACTGTTTTGGCGTGGACTTAGAAAGTTTGTATCAAGTTTGGTGCTGTTTTGGCGTGGACTTAGGAAGTTTGTACCAAGTTTGTTACTGTTTTGGCGTGGACTTAGGAAGTTTGTACCAAGTTTTTTACTGTTTTGGCGTGGACTTAGGAAGTTTGTACCAAGTTTGGTGCTGTTTTGGCGCGGACTTACGAAGTTTGTACCAAGTTTGGTGCTGGTTTGGCGTGGACTTAGGAAGTTTGTACCAAGTTTGTTACTGTTTTGGCGTGGACTTAGGAAGTTTGTATCAAGTTTGTTACTGTTTTGGCGTGGACTTAGGAAGTTTGTACCAAGTTTGTTACTGTTTTGGCGTGGACTTAGGAAGTTTGTACCAAGTTTGTTACTGTTTTGGCGTGGACTTAGGAAGTTTGTACCAAGTTTTTTACTGTTTTGGCGTGGACTTAGGAAGTTTGTACCAAGTTTGGTGCTGTTTTGGCGTGGACTTAGGAACTTTGCACCAAGTTTGTTACTGTTTTGGCGTGGACTTAGGAAGTTTGTACCAAGTTTGGTGCTGTTTTGGCGTGGACTTAGGAAGTTTGTACCAAGTTTGGTGCTGTTTTGGCGTGGACTTAGGAAGTTTGTATCAAGTTTGTTACTGTTTTGGCGTGGACTTAGGAACTTTGCACCAAGTTTGTTACTGTTTTGGCGTGGACTTAGAAAGTTTGTATCAAGTTTGGTGCTGTTTTGGCGTGGACTTAGGAAGTTTGTACCAAGTTTGTTACTGTTTTGGCGTGGACTTAGGAAGTTTGTACCAAGTTTGTTACTGTTTTGGCGTGGACTTAGGAAGTTTGTACCAAGTTTGGTGCTGTTTTGGCGCGGACTTACGAAGTTTGTACCAAGTTTGGTGCTGTTTTGGCGTGGACTTAGGAAGTTTGTACCAAGTTTGTTACTGTTTTGGCGTGGACTTAGGAAGTTTGTATCAAGTTTGGTGCTGTTTTGGCGTGGACTTAGAAAGTTTGTATCAAGTTTGGTGCTGTTTTGGCGTGGACTTAGGAAGTTTGTATAAAGTTTGTTACTGTTTTGGCGTGGACTTAGGAAGTTTGTACCAAGTTTGGTGCTGTTTTGGCGTGGACTTAGGAAGTTTGTACCAAGTTTGGTGCTGTTTTGGCGTGGACTTAGGAACTTTGCACCAAGTTTGTTACTGTTTTGGCGTGGACTTAGGAAGTTTGTACCAAGTTTGGTGCTGTTTTAGCGTGGACTTAGGAAGTTTGTACCAAGTTTGTTACTGTTTTGGCGTGGACTTAGGAAGTTTGTACCAAGTTTGTTACTGTTTTGGCGTGGACTTAGGAAGTTTGTACCAAGTTTGGTGCTGTTTTGGCGTGGACTTAGGAAGTTTGTACCAAGTTTGTTACTGTTTTGGCGTTGACTTAGGAAGTTTGTACCAAGTTTGTTACTGTTTTGGCGTGGACTTAGGAAGTTTGTTCCAAGTTTGTTACTGTTTTGGCGTGGACTTAGGAAGTTTGTACCAAGTTTGTTACTGTTTTGGCGTGGACTTAGGAAGTTTGTACCAAGTTTGTTACTGTTTTGGCGTGGACTTAGGAAGTTTGTACCAAGTTTGTTTCTGTTTTGGCGCGGACTTAGGAAGTTTGTACCAAGTTTGGTGCTGTTTTGGCGTGGACTTAGGAAGTTTGTACCAAGTTTGTTACTGTTTTGGCGTGGACTTAGGAAGTTTGTACCAAGTTTGGTGCTGTTTTGGCGTGGACTTAGGAAGTTTGTACCAAGTTTGTTACTGTTTTGGCGTGGACTTAGGAAGTTTGTACCAAGTTTGTTACTGTTTTGGCGTGGACTTAGGAAGTTTGTACCAAGTTTGTTACTGTTTTGGCGTGGACTTAGAAAGTTTGTATCAAGTTTGGTGCTGTTTTGGCGTGGACTTAGGAAGTTTGTACCAAGTTTGTTACTGTTTTGGCGTGGACTTAGGAAGTTTGTACCAAGTTTGGTGCTGTTTTGGCGTGGAGTTAGGAAGTTTGTACCAAGTTTGTTACTGTTTTGGCGTGGACTTAGGAAGTTTGTACCAAGTTTGTTACTGTTTTGGCGTGGACTTAGGAAGTTTGTACCAAGTTTGTTTCTGTTTTGGCGCGGACTTACGAAGTTTGTACCAAGTTTGGTGCTGTTTTGGCGTGGACTTAGGAAGTTTGTACCAAGTTTGTTACTGTTTTGGCGTGGACTTAGAAAGTTTGTACCAAGTTTGTTACTGTTTTGGCGTGGACTTAGGAAGTTTGTACCAAGTTTGTTACTGTTTTGGCGTGGACTTAGGAAGTTTGTACCAAGTTTGGTGCTGTTTTGGCGTGGACTTAGGAAGTTTGTACCAAGTTTGTTACTGTTTTGGCGTGGACTTAGGAAGTTTGTACCAAGTTTGTTACTGTTTTGGCGTGGACTTAGAAAGTTTGTATCAAGTTTGGTGCTGTTTTGGCGTGGACTTAGGAAGTTTGTACCTAGTTTGGTGCTGTTTTGGCGTGGACTTAGGAAGTTTTTACCAAGTTTGTTACTGTTTTGGCGTGGACTTAGGAAGTTTGTACCAAGTTTGGTGCTGTTTTGGCGTGGACTTAGGAAGTTTGTACCAAGTTTGTTACTGTTTTGGCGTGGACTTAGAAAGTTTGTACCAAGTTTGTTACTGTTTTGGCGTGGACTTAGGAAGTTTGTACCAAGTTTGTTTCTGTTTTGGCGCGGACTTACGAAGTTTGTACCAAGTTTGGTGCTGTTTTGGCGTGGACTTAGGAAGTTTGTACCAAGTTTGTTACTGTTTTGGCGTGGACTTAGAAAGTTTGTACCAAGTTTGTTACTGTTTTGGCGTGGACTTAGGAAGTTTGTACCAAGTTTGTTACTGTTTTGACGTGGACTTAGGAAGTTTGTACCAAGTTTGTTACTGTTTTGGCGTGGACTTAGGAAGTTTGTACCAAGTTTGGTGCTGTTTTGGCGTGGACTTAGGAAGTTTGTACCAAGTTTGGTGCTGTTTTGGCGTGGACTTAGGAAGTTTGTACCAAGTTTGTTACTGTTTTGGCGTGGACTTAGAAAGTTTGTATCAAGTTTGTTCCTGTTTTGGCGTGGACTTAGAAAGTTTGTACCAAGTTTGTTACTGTTTTGGCGTAGACTTAGAAAGTTTGTACCAAGTTTGTTACTGTTTTGGCGTGGACTTAGGAAGTTTGTACCAAGTTTGTTACTGTTTTGGCGTGGACTTAGGAAGTTTGTACCAAGTTTGGTGCTGTTTTGGCGTGGACTTAGGAAGTTTGTACCAAGTTTGTTACTGTTTTGGCGTGGACTTAGGAAGTTTGTACCAAGTTTGTTACTGTTTTGGCGTGGACTTAGAAAGTTTGTACCAAGTTTGTTACTGTTTTGGCGTGGACTTAGGAAGTTTGTACCAAGTTTGTTACTGTTTTGACGTGGACTTAGGAAGTTTGTACCAAGTTTGTTACTGTTTTGGCGTGGACTTAGAAAGTTTGTATCAAGTTTGGTGCTGTTTTGGCGTGGACTTAGGAAGTTTGTACCTAGTTTGGTGCTGTTTTGGCGTGGACTTAGGAAGTTTGTACCAAGTTTGTTACTGTTTTGGCGTGGACTTAGGAAGTTTGTACCAAGTTTGGTGCTGTTTTGGCGTGGACTTAGGAAGTTTGTACCAAGTTTGTTACTGTTTTGGCGTGGACTTAGGAAGTTTGTACCAAGTTTGTTACTGTTTTGGCGTGGACTTAGGAAGTTTGTACCAAGTTTGTTACTGTTTTGGCGTGGACTTAGAAAGTTTGTTTCAAGTTTGGTGCTGTTTTGGCGTGGACTTAGGAAGTTTGTACCTAGTTTGGTGCTGTTTTGGCGTGGACTTAGGAAGTTTGTACCAAGTTTGGTGCTGTTTTGGCGTGGACTTAGGAAGTTTGTACCAAGTTTGGTGCTGTTTTGGCGTGGACTTAGGAAGTTTGTACCAAGTTTGTTACTGTTTTGGCGTGGACTTAGGAAGTTTGTATCAAGTTTGGTGCTGTTTTGGCGTGGACTTAGGAAGTTTGTACCTAGTTTGTTACTGTTTTGGCGTGGACTTAGGAAGTTTGTACCAAGTTTTTTACTGTTTTGGCGTGGACTTAGGAGGTTTGTACCAAGTTTGGTGCTGTTTTGGCGTGGACTTAGGAAGTTTGTATCAAGTTTGGTGCTGTTTTGGCGTGGACTTAGGAAGTTTGTACCTAGTTTGTTTCTGTTTTGGCGTGGACTAAGGAACTTTGCACCAAGTTTGTTACTGTTTTGGCGTGGACTTAGGAAGTTTGTACCAAGTTTGGTGCTGTTTTGGCGTGGACTTAGGAAGTTTGTACCAAGTTTGGTGATGTTTTGGCGTGGACTTAGGAAGTTTGTATCAAGTTTGTTACTGTTTTGGCGTGGACTTAGGAAGTTTGTACCAAGTTTGTTACTGTTTTGGCGTGGACTTAGGAAGTTTGTACCAAGTTTGTTTCTGTTTTGGCGCGGACTTACGAAGTTTGTACCAAGTTTGGTGCTGTTTTGGCGTGGACTTAGGAAGTTTGTACCAAGTTTGTTACTGTTTTGGCGTGGACTTAGGAAGTTTGTATCAAGTTTGGTGCTGTTTTGGCGTGGACTTAGGAAGTTTGTACCTAGTTTGTTTCTGTTTTGGCGTGGACTTAGGAAGTTTGTACCAAGTTTTTTACTGTTTTGGCGTGGACTTAGGAAGTTTGTACCAAGTTTGGTGCTGTTTTGGCGTGGACTTAGGAAGTTTGTACCAAGTTTGGTGCTGTTTTGGCGTGGACTTAGGAAGTTTGTACCAAGTTTGTTACTGTTTTGGCGTGGACTTAGGAGGTTTGTACCAAGTTTGGTGCTGTTTTGGCGTGGACTTAGGAAGTTTGTATCAAGTTTGGTGCTGTTTTGGCGTGGACTTAGGAAGTTTGTACCTAGTTTGTTTCTGTTTTGGCGTGGACTTAGGAACTTTGCACCAAGTTTGTTACTGTTTTGGCGTGGACTTAGGAAGTTTGTACCAAGTTTGGTGCTGTTTTGGCGTGGACTTAGGAAGTTTGTACCAAGTTTGGTGCTGTTTTGGCGTGGACTTAGGAAGTTTGTACCAAGTTTGTTACTGTTTTGGCGTGGACTTAGGAAGTTTGTACCAAGTTTGGTGCTGTTTTGGCGTGGACTTAGGAAGTTTGTACCAAGTTTGTTACTGTTTTGGCGTGGACTTAGGAAGTTTGTACCAAGTTTGGTGCTGTTTTGGCGTGGACTTAGGAAGTTTGTACCAAGTTTGTTACTGTTTTGGCGTGGACTTAGGAAGTTTGTACCAAGTTTGGTGCTGTTTTGGCGTGGACTAAGGAAGTTTGTACCAAGTTTGTTACTGTTTTGGCGTGGACTTAGGAAGTTTGTACCAAGTTTGTTACTGTTTTGGCGTGGACTTAGGAAGTTTGTACCAAGTTTGGTGCTGTTTTGGCGTGGACTTAGGAAGTTTGTACCAAGTTTGGTGATGTTTTGGCGTGGACTTAGGAAGTTTGTATCAAGTTTGTTACTGTTTTGGCGTGGACTTAGGAAGTTTGTACCAAGTTTGTTACTGTTTTGGCGTGGACTTAGGAAGTTTGTACCAAGTTTGGTGCTGTTTTGGCGTGGACTTAGGAAGTTTGTACCAAGTTTGTTATTGTTTTGGCGTGGACTTAGGAAGTTTGTACCAAGTTTGTTACTGTTTTGGCGTGGACTTAGGAAGTTTGTACCAAGTTTGTTACTGTTTTGGCGTGGACTTAGGAAGTTTGTACCAAGTTTGGTGCTGTTGTGGCGTGGACTTAGGAAGTTTGTACCAAGTTTGTTACTGTTTTGGCGTGGACTTAGGAAGTTTGTACCAAGTTTGGTGCTGTTTTGGCGTGGACTTAGGAAGTTTGTACCAAGTTTGTTACTGTTTTGGCGTGGACTTAGGAAGTTTGTACCAAGTTTGGTGCTGTTTTGGCGTGGACTAAGGAAGTTTGTACCAAGTTTGTTACTGTTTTGGCGTGGACTTAGGAAGTTTGTACCAAGTTTGTTACTGTTTTGGCGTGGACTTAGGAAGTTTGTACCAAGTTTGTTACTGTTTTGGCGTGGACTTACGAAGTTTGTACCAAGTTTGGTGCTGTTTTGGCGTGGACTTAGGAAGTTTGTATCAAGTTTGGTGCTGTTTTGGCGTGGACTTAGGAAGTTTGTACCTAGTTTGTTTCTGTTTTGGCGTGGACTTAGGAAGTTTGTACCAAGTTTGGTGCTGTTGTGGCGTGGACTTAGGAAGTTTGTACCAAGTTTGGTGATGTTTTGGCGTGGACTTAGGAAGTTTGTATCAAGTTTGTTACTGTTTTGGCGTGGACTTAGGAAGTTTGTACCAAGTTTGTTACTGTTTTGGCGTGGACTTAGGAAGTTTGTACCAAGTTTGGTGCTGTTTTGGCGTGGACTTAGGAAGTTTGTACCAAGTTTGTTATTGTTTTGGCGTGGACTTAGGAAGTTTGTACCAAGTTTGTTACTGTTTTGGCGTGGACTTAGGAAGTTTGTACCAAGTTTGTTACTGTTTTGGCGTGGACTTAGGAAGTTTGTACCAAGTTTGGTGCTGTTGTGGCGTGGACTTAGGAAGTTTGTACCAAGTTTGTTACTGTTTTGGCGTGGACTTAGGAAGTTTGTACCAAGTTTGGTGCTGTTTTGGCGTGGACTTAGGAAGTTTGTACCAAGTTTGTTACTGTTTTGGCGTGGACTTAGGAAGTTTGTACCAAGTTTGGTGCTGTTTTGGCGTGGACTTAGGAAGTTTGTACCAAGTTTGTTACTGTTTTGGCGTGGACTTAGGAAGTTTGTACCAAGTTTGGTGCTGTTTTGGCGTGGACTAAGGAAGTTTGTACCAAGTTTGTTACTGTTTTGGCGTGGACTTAGGAAGTTTGTACCAAGTTTGTTACTGTTTTGGCGTGGACTTAGGAAGTTTGTACCAAGTTTGTTACTGTTTTGGCGTGGACTTACGAAGTTTGTACCAAGTTTGGTGCTGTTTTGGCGTGGACTTAGGAAGTTTGTACCAAGTTTGTTACTGTTTTGGCGTGGACTTAGGAAGTTTGTACCAAGATTGTTACTGTTTTGGCGTGGACTTAGGAAGTTTGTACCAAGTTTGGTGCTGTTTTGGCGCGGACTTACGAAGTTTGTACCAAGTTTGTTACTGTTTTGGCGTGGACTTAGGAAGTTTGTACCAAGTTTGGTGCTGTTTTGGCGCGGACTTACGAAGTTTGTACCAAGTTTGGTGATGTTTTGGCGTGGACTTAGGAAGTTTGTATCAAGTTTGGTGCTGTTTTGGCGTGGACTTAGGAAGTTTGTACCAAGTTTGTTACTGTTTTGGCGTGGACTTAGGAAGTTTGTACCAAGTTTGGTGCTGTTTTGGCGTGGACTTAGGAAGTTTGTACCAAGTTTGTTACTGTTTTGGCGTGGACTTAGGAAGTTTGTACCAAGTTTGTTACTGTTTTGGCGTGGACTTAGGAAGTTTGTACCAAGTTTGTTACTGTTTTGGCGTGGACTTACGAAGTTTGTACCAAGTTTGGTGCTGTTTTGGCGTGGACTTAGGAAGTTTGTACCAAGTTTGTTACTGTTTTGGCGTGGACTTAGGAAGTTTGTACCAAGTTTGTTACTGTTTTGGCGTGGACTTAGGAAGTTTGTACCAAGTTTGGTGCTGTTTTGGCGTGGACTTAGGAAGTTTGTATCAAGTTTGGTGCTGTTTTGGCGTGGACTTAGGAAGTTTGTACCAAGTTTGGTGCTGTTTTGGCGTGGACTTAGGAAGTTTGTACCAAGTTTGTTACTGTTTTGGCGTGGACTTACGAAGTTTGTACCAAGTTTGGTGATGTTTTGGCGTGGACTTAGGAAGTTTGTATCAAGTTTGGTGCTGTTTTGGCGTGGACTTAGGAAGTTTGTACCAAGTTTGTTACTGTTTTGGCGTGGACTTAGGAAGTTTGTACCAAGTTTGGTGCTGTTTTGGCGCGGACTTACGAAGTTTGTACCAAGTTTGGTGATGTTTTGGCGTGGACTTAGGAAGTTTGTATCAAGTTTGGTGCTGTTTTTGCGTGGACTTAGGAAGTTTGTACGAAGTTTGTTACTGTTTTGGCGTGGACTTAGGAAGTTTGTACCAAGTTTGGTGCTGTTTTGGCGCGGACTTACGAAGTTTGTACCAAGTTTGGTGATGTTTTGGCGTGGACTTAGGAAGTTTGTATCAAGTTTGGTGCTGTTTTGGCGTGGAGTAAGGAAGTTTGTACCAAGTTTGTTACTGTTTTGGCGTGGACTTAGGAAGTTTGTACCAAGTTTGTTACTGTTTTGGCGTGGACTTAGGAAGTTTGTACCAAGTTTGTTACTGTTTTGGCGTGGACTTAGGTAGTTTGTACCAAGTTTGTTACTGTTTTGGCGTGGACTTACGAAGTTTGTACCAAGTTTGGTGCTGTTTTGGCGTGGACTTAGGAAGTTTGTACCAAGTTTGTTACTGTTTTGGCGTGGACTTAGGAAGTTTGTACCAAGTTTGTTACTGTTTTGGCGTGGACTTAGGAAGTTTGTACCAAGTTTGTTACTGTTTTGGCGTGGACTTAGGAAGTTTGTACCAAGTTTGTTACTGTTTTGGCGTGGACTTAGGAAGTTTGTACCAAGTTTGGTGCTGTTTTGGCGCGGACTTACGAAGTTTGTACCAAGTTTGTTACTGTTTTGGCGTGGACTTACGAAGTTTGTACCAAGTTTGTTACTGTTTTGGCGTGGACTTAGGAAGTTTGTACCAAGTTTGTTACTGTTTTGGCGTGGACTTAGGAAGTTTGTACCAAGTTTGTTACTGTTTTGGCGTGGACTTAGGAAGTTTGTACCAAGTTTGGTGCTGTTTTGGCGCGGACTTACGAAGTTTGTACCAAGTTTGTTACTGTTTTGGCGTGGACTTACGAAGTTTGTACCAAGTTTGTTACTGTTTTGGCGTGGACTTAGGAAGTTTGTACCAAGTTTGTTACTGTTTTGGCGTGGACTTAGGAAGTTTGTACCAAGTTTGTAACTGTTTTGGCGTGGACTTAGGAAGTTTGTACCAAGTTTGGTGCTGTTTTGGCGCGGACTTACGAAGTTTGTACCAAGTTTGGTGATGTTTTGGCGTGGACTTAGGAAATTTGTATCAAGTTTGGTGCTGTTTTGGCGTGGACTTAGGAAGTTTGTACCAAGTTTGTTACTGTTTTGGCGTGGACTTAGGAAGTTTGTACCAAGTTTGTTACTGTTTTGGCGTGGACTTAGGAAGTTTGTACCAAGTTTGTTACTGTTTTGGCGTGGACTTACGAAGTTTGTACCAAGTTTGGTGCTGTTTTGGCGTGGACTTAGGAAGTTTGTACCAAGTTTGTTACTGTTTTGGCGTGGACTTAGGAAGTTTGTACCAAGTTTGTTACTGTTTTGGCGTGGACTTAGGAAGTTTGTACCAAGTTTGTTACTGTTTTGGCGTGGACTTAGGAAGTTTATACCAAGTTTGGTGCTGTTTTGGCGTGGACTTAGGAAGTTTGTACCAAGTTTGTTACTGTTTTGGCGTGGACTTAGGAAGTTTGTACCAAGTTTGTTACTGTTTTGGCGTGGACTTAGGAAGTTTGTACCAAGTTTGTTACTGTTTTGGCGTGGACTTACGAAGTTTGTACCAAGTTTGTTACTGTTTTGGCATGGACTTAGGAAGTTTGTACCAAGTTTGTTACTGTTTTGGCGTGGACTTACGAAGTTTGTACCAAGTTTGGTGCTGTTTTGGCGTGGACTTAGGAAGTTTGTACCAAGTTTGTTACTGTTTTGGCGTGGACTTAGGAAGTTTGTACCAAGTTTGTTACTGTTTTGGCGTGGACTTAGGAAGTTTGTACCAAGTTTGGTGCTGTTTTGGCGCGGACTTACGAAGTTTGTTCCAAGTTTGGTGATGTTTTGGCGTGGACTTAGGAAGTTTGTATCAAGTTTGGTGCTGTTTTGGCGTGGACTTAGGAAGTTTGTACCAAGTTTGTTACTGTTTTGGCGTGGACTTAGGAAGTTTGTACCAAGTTTGGTGCTGTTTTGGCGCGGACTTACGAAGTTTGTACCAAGTTTGGTGATGTTTTGGCGTGGACTTAGGAAATTTGTATCAAGTTTGGTGCTGTTTTGGCGTGGACTTAGGAAGTTTGTATCAAGTTTGGTGCTGTTTTGGCGTGGACTTACGAAGTTTGTACCAAGTTTGGTGCTGTTTTGGCGTGGACTTAGGAAGTTTGTACCAAGTTTGTTACTGTTTTGGCGTGGACTTAGGAAGTTTGTACCAAGTTTGTTACTGTTTTGGCGTGGACTTAGGAAGTTTGTAACAAGTTTGGTGCTGTTTTGGCGCGGACTTACGAAGTTTGTACCAAGTTTGGTGATGTTTTGGCGTGGACTTAGGAAGTTTGTACCAAGTTTGTTACTGTTTTGGCGTGGACTTAGGAAGTTTGTACCAAGTTTGTTACTGTTTTGGCGTGGACTTAGGAAGTTTGTACCAAGTTTGGTGCTGTTTTGGCGTGGACTTAGGAAGTTTGTACCAAGTTTGTTACTGTTTTGGCGTGGACTTAGGAAGTTTGTACCAAGTTTGTTACTGTTTTGGCGTGGACTTACGAAGTTTGTACCAAGTTTGGTGCTGTTTTGGCGTGGACTTAAGAAGTTTGTACCAAGTTTGTTACTGTTTTGGCGTGGACTTAGGAAGTTTGTACCAAGTTTGTTACTGTTTTGGCGTGGACTTAGGAAGTTTGTACCAAGTTTGGTGCTGTTTTGGCGTGGACTTAGGAAGTTTGTACCAAGTTTGTTACTGTTTTGGCGTGGACTTAGGAAGTTTGTACCAAGTTTGTTACTGTTTTGGCGTGGACTTACGAAGTTTGTACCAAGTTTGGTGCTGTTTTGGCGTGGACTTAGGAAGTTTGTACCAAGTTTGTTACTGTTTTGGCGTGGACTTAGGAAGTTTGTATCAAGTTTGGTGCCGTTTTGGCGTGGACTTAGGAAGTTTGTACCTAGTTTGTTTCTGTTTTCGCGCGGACTTACGAAGTTTGTACCAAGTTTGGTGATGTTTTGGCATGGACTTAGGAAGTTTGTATCAAGTTTGGTGCTGTTTTGGCGTGGACTTAGGAAGTTTGTACCAAGTTTGTTACTGTTTTGGCGTGGACTTAGGGAGTTTGTACCAAGTTTGGTGCTGTTTTGGCGCGGACTTACGAAGTTTGTACCAAGTTTGGTGATGTTTTGGCGTGGACTTAGGAAGTTTGTATCAAGTTTGGTGCTGTTTTGGCGTGGACTTAGGAAGTTTGTACGAAGTTTGTTACTGTTTTGGCGTGGACTTAGGAAGTTTGTACCAAGTTTGGTGCTGTTTTGGCGCGGACTTACGAAGTTTGTACCAAGTTTGGTGATGTTTTGGCGTGGACTTAGGAAGTTTGTATCAAGTTTGGTGCTGTTTTGGCGTGGACTTAGGAAGTTTGTACCAAGTTTGTTACTGTTTTGGCGTGGACTTAGGAAGTTTGTACCAAGTTTGTTACTGTTTTGGCGTGGACTTAGGAAGTTTGTACCAAGTTTGTTACTGTTTTGGCGTGGACTTAGGTAGTTTGTACCAAGTTTGTTACTGTTTTGGCGTGGACTTACGAAGTTTGTACCAAGTTTGGTGCTGTTTTGGCGTGGACTTAGGAAGTTTGTACCAAGTTTGTTACTGTTTTGGCGTGGACTTAGGAAGTTTGTACCAAGTTTGTTACTGTTTTGGCGTGGACTTAGGAAGTTTGTACCAAGTTTGTTACTGTTTTGGCGTGGACTTAGGAAGTTTGTACCAAGTTTGTTACTGTTTTGGCGTGGACTTAGGAAGTTTGTACCAAGTTTGGTGCTGTTTTGGCGCGGACTTACGAAGTTTGTACCAAGTTTGTTACTGTTTTGGCGTGGACTTACGAAGTTTGTACCAAGTTTGTTACTGTTTTGGCGTGGACTTAGGAAGTTTGTACCAAGTTTGTTACTGTTTTGGCGTGGACTTAGGAAGTTTGTACCAAGTTTGTTACTGTTTTGGCGTGGACTTAGGAAGTTTGTACCAAGTTTGTAACTGTTTTGGCGTGGACTTAGGAAGTTTGTACCAAGTTTGGTGCTGTTTTGGCGCGGACTTACGAAGTTTGTACCAAGTTTGGTGATGTTTTGGCGTGGACTTAGGAAATTTGTATCAAGTTTGGTGCTGTTTTGGCGTGGACTTAGGAAGTTTGTACCAAGTTTGTTACTGTTTTGGCGTGGACTTAGGAAGTTTGTACCAAGTTTGTTACTGTTTTGGCGTGGACTTAGGAAGTTTGTACCAAGTTTGTTACTGTTTTGGCGTGCAGTAAGGAAGTTTGTACCAAGTTTGGTGCTGTTTTGGTGTGGTCTTAGGAAGTTTGTACCAAGTTTGTTACTGTTTTGGCGTGGACTTACGAAGTTTGTACCAAGTTTGGTGCTGTTTTGGCGTGGACTTAGGAAGTTTGTACCAAGTTTGTTACTGTTTTGGCGTGGACTTAGGAAGTTTGTACCAAGTTTGTTACTGTTTTGGCGTGGACTTAGGAAGTTTGTACCAAGTTTGGTGCTGTTTTGGCGCGGACTTACGAAGTTTGTACCAAGTTTGGTGATGTTTTGGCGTGGACTTAGGAAGTTTGTATCAAGTTTGGTGCTGTTTTGGCGTGGACTTAGGAAGTTTGTACCAAGTTTGTTACTGTTTTGGCGTGGACTTAGGAAGTTTGTACCAAGTTTGGTGCTGTTTTGGCGCGGACTTACGAAGTTTGTACCAAGTTTGGTGCTGTTTTGGCGTGGACTTAGGAAGTTTGTACCAAGTTTGTTACTGTTTTGGCGTGGACTTACGAAGTTTGTACCAAGTTTGGTGCTGTTTTGGCGTGGACTTAGGAAGTTTGTACCAAGTTTGTTACTGTTTTGGCGTGGACTTAGGAAGTTTGTACCAAGTTTGGTGCTGTTTTTGCGTGGACTTAGGAAGTTTGTACCAAGTTTGTTACTATTTTGGCATGGACTTAGGAAGTTTGTACCAAGTTTGTTACTGTTTTGGCGTGGACTTAGGAAGTTTGTACCAAGTTTGTTACTGTTTTGGCGTGGACTTAGGAAGTTTGTACCAAGTTTGTTACTGTTTTGGCGTGGACTTAGGAAGTTTGTACCAAGTTTGGTGCTGTTTTGGCATGGACTTAGGAAGTTTGTACCAAGTTTGTTACTGTTTTGGCGTGGACTTAGGAAGTTTGTACCAAGTTTGTTACTGTTTTGGCGTGGACTTAGGAAGTTTGTACCAAGTTTGTTACTGTTTTGGCGTGGACTTACGAAGTTTGTACCAAGTTTGTTACTGTTTTGGCATGGACTTAGGAAGTTTGTACCAAGTTTGTTACTGTTTTGGCGTGGACTTAGGAAGTTTGTACCAAGTTTGTTACTGTTTTGGCGTGGACTTACGAAGTTTGTACCAAGTTTGTTACTGTTTTGGCATGGACTTAGGAAGTTTGTACCAAGTTTGTCACTGTTTTGGCGTGGACTTACGAAGTTTGTACCAAGTTTGGTGCTGTTTTGGCGTGGACTTAGGAAGTTTGTACCAAGTTTGTTACTGTTTTGGCGTGGACTTAGGAAGTTTGTACCAAGTTTGTTACTGTTTTGGCGTGGACTTAGGAAGTTTGTACCAAGTTTGGTGCTGTTTTGGCGCGGACTTACGAAGTTTGTACCAAGTTTGGTGATGTTTTGGCGTGGACTTAGGAAGTTTGTACCAAGTTTGTTACTGTTTTGGCGTGGACTTAGGAAGTTTTTACCAAGTTTGTTACTGTTTTGGCGTGGACTTAGGAAGTTTGTACCAAGTTTGTTACTGTTTTGGCGTGGACTTAGGAAGTTTGTACCAAGTTTGGTGCTGTTTTGGCGCGGACTTACGAAGTTTGTACCAAGTTTGTTACTGTTTTGGCGTGGACTTACGAAGTTTGTACCAAGTTTGTTACTGTTTTGGCGTGGACTTAGGAAGTTTGTACCAAGTTTGTTACTGTTTTGGCGTGGACTTAGGAAGTTTGTACCAAGTTTGTTACTGTTTTGGCGTGGACTTAGGAAGTTTGTACCAAGTTTGTAACTGTTTTGGCGTGGACTTAGGAAGTTTGTACCAAGTTTGGTGCTGTTTTGGCGCGGACTTACGAAGTTTGTACCAAGTTTGGTGATGTTTTGGCGTGGACTTAGGAAATTTGTATCAAGTTTGGTGCTGTTTTGGCGTGGACTTAGGAAGTTTGTACCAAGTTTGTTACTGTTTTGGCGTGGACTTAGGAAGTTTGTACCAAGTTTGTTACTGTTTTGGCGTGGACTTAGGAAGTTTGTACCAAGTTTGTTACTGTTTTGGCGTGCAGTAAGGAAGTTTGTACCAAGTTTGGTGCTGTTTTGGCGCGGACTTACGAAGTTTGTACCAAGTTTGGTGATGTTTTGGCGTGGACTTAGGAAATTTGTATCAAGTTTGGTGCTGTTTTGGCGTGGACTTAGGAAGTTTGTACCAAGTTTGTTACTGTTTTGGCGTGGACTTAGGAAGTTTGTACCAAGTTTGTTACTGTTTTGGCGTGGTCTTAGGAAGTTTGTACCAAGTTTGTTACTGTTTTGGCGTGGACTTACGAAGTTTGTACCAAGTTTGGTGCTGTTTTGGCGTGGACTTAGGAAGTTTGTACCAAGTTTGTTACTGTTTTGGCGTGGACTTAGGAAGTTTGTACCAAGTTTGTTACTGTTTTGGCGTGGACTTAGGAAGTTTGTTCCAAGTTTGGTGCTGTTTTGGCGCGGACTTACGAAGTTTGTACCAAGTTTGGTGATGTTTTGGCGTGGACTTAGGAAGTTTGTATCAAGTTTGGTGCTGTTTTGGCGTGGACTTAGGAAGTTTGTACCAAGTTTGTTACTGTTTTGGCGTGGACTTAGGAAGTTTGTACCAAGTTTGGTGCTGTTTTGGCGCGGACTTACGAAGTTTGTACCAAGTTTGGTGCTGTTTTGGCGTGGACTTAGGAAGTTTGTACCAAGTTTGTTACTGTTTTGGCGTGGACTTACGAAGTTTGTACCAAGTTTGGTGCTGTTTTGGCGTGGACTTAGGAAGTTTGTACCAAGTTTGTTACTGTTTTGGCGTAGACTTAGGAAGTTTGTACCAAGTTTGGTGCTGTTTTGGCGTGGACTTAGGAAGTTTGTACCAAGTTTGTTACTGTTTTGGCGTGGACTTAGGAAGTTTGTACGAAGTTTGTTACTGTTTTGGCGTGGACTTAGGAAGTTTGTACCAAGTTTGGTGCTGTTTTGGCATGGACTTAGGAAGTTTGTACCAAGTTTGTTACTGTTTTGGCGTGGACTTAGGAAGTTTGTACCAAGTTTGTTACTGTTTTGGCGTGGACTTAGGAAGTTTGTACCAAGTTTGTTACTGTTTTGGCGTGGACTTAGGAAGTTTGTACCAAGTTTGGTGCTGTTTTGGCATGGACTTAGGAAGTTTGTACCAAGTTTGTTACTGTTTTGGCGTGGACTTAGGAAGTTTGTACCAAGTTTGTTACTGTTTTGGCGTGGACTTACGAAGTTTGTACCAAGTTTGTTACTGTTTTGGCATGGACTTAGGAAGTTTGTACCAAGTTTGTCACTGTTTTGGCGTGGACTTACGAAGTTTGTACCAAGTTTGGTGCTGTTTTGGCGTGGACTTAGGAAGTTTGTACCAAGTTTGTTACTGTTTTGGCGTGGACTTAGGAAGTTTGTACCAAGTTTGTTACTGTTTTGGCGTGGACTTAGGAAGTTTGTACCAAGTTTGGTGCTGTTTTGGCGCGGACTTACGAAGTTTGTACCAAGTTTGGTGATGTTTTGGCGTGGACTTAGGAAGTTTGTACCAAGTTTGTTACTGTTTTGGCGTGGACTTAGGAAGTTTTTACCAAGTTTGTTACTGTTTTGGCGTGGACTTAGGAAGTTTGTACCAAGTTTGGTGCTGTTTTGGCGTGGACTTAGGAAGTTTGTACCAAGTTTGTTACTGTTTTGGCGTGGACTTAGGAAGTTTGTACCAAGTTTGTTACTGTTTTGGCGTGGACTTAGGAAGTTTGTACCAAGTTTGTTACTGTTTTGGCGTGGACTTACGAAGTTTGTACCAAGTTTGTTACTGTTTTGGCATGGACTTAGGAAGTTTGTACCAAGTTTGTTACTGTTTTGGCATGGACTTAGGAAGTTTGTACCAAGTTTGTCACTGTTTTGGCGTGGACTTAGGAAGTTTGTACCAAGTTTGTTACTGTTTTGGCGTGGACTTACGAAGTTTGTACCAAGTTTGGTGCTGTTTTGGCGTGGACTTAGGAAGTTTGTACCAAGTTTGTTACTGTTTTGGCGTGGACTTAGGAAGTTTGTACCAAGTTTGTTACTGTTTTGGCGTGGACTTAGGAAGTTTGTACCAAGTTTGTTACTGTTTTGGCGTGGACTTAGGAAGTTTGTACCAAGTTTGGTGCTGTTTTGGCGTGGACTTAGGAAGTTTGTACCAAGTTTGTTACTGTTTTGGCGTGGACTTAGGAAGTTTGTACCAAGTTTGTTACTGTTTTGGCGTGGACTTAGGAAGTTTGTACCAAGTTTGTTACTGTTTTGGCGTGGACTTACGAAGTTTGTACCAAGTTTGTTACTGTTTTGGCATGGACTTAGGAAGTTTGTACCAAGTTTGTCACTGTTTTGGCGTGGACTTACGAAGTTTGTACCAAGTTTGGTGCTGTTTTGGCGTGGACTTAGGAAGTTTGTACCAAGTTTGTTACTGTTTTGGCGTGGACTTAGGAAGTTTGTACCAAGTTTGTTACTGTTTTGGCGTGGACTTAGGAAGTTTGTACCAAGTTTGGTGCTGTTTTGGCGCGGACTTACGAAGTTTGTACCAAGTTTGGTGATGTTTTGGCGTGGACTTAGGAAGTTTGTATCAAGTTTGGTGCTGTTTTGGCGTGGACTTAGGAAGTTTGTACCAAGTTTGTTACTGTTTTGGCGTGGACTTAGGAAGTTTGTACCAAGTTTGGTGCTGTTTTGGCGCGGACTTACGAAGTTTGTACCAAGTTTGGTGATGTTTTGGCGTGGACTTAGGAAATTTGTATCAAGTTTGGTGCTGTTTTGGCGTGGACTTACGAAGTTTGTACCAAGTTTGGTGCTGTTTTGGCGTGGACTTAGGAAGTTTGTACCAAGTTTGTTACTGTTTTGGCGTGGACTTACGAAGTTTGTACCAAGTTTGTTACTGTTTTGGCGTGGACTTAGGAAGTTTGTATCAAGTTTGGTGCTGTTTTGGCGTGGACTTACGAAGTTTGTACCAAGTTTGGTGCTGTTTTGGCGTGGACTTAGGAAGTTTGTACCAAGTTTGTTACTGTTTTGGCGTGGACTTAGGAAGTTTGTACCAAGTTTGGTGCTGTTTTGGCGTGGACTTAGGAAGTTTGTACCAAGTTTGTTACTGTTTTGGCGTGGACTTAGGAAGTTTGTACCAAGTTTGTTACTGTTTTGGCGTGGACTTACGAAGTTTGTACCAAGTTTGGTGCTGTTTTGGCGTGGACTTAGGAAGTTTGTACCAAGTTTGTTACTGTTTTGGCGTGGACTTACGAAGTTTGTACCAAGTTTGTTACTGTTTTGGCGTGGACTTACGAATTTTGTACCAAGTTTGGTGCTGTTTTGGCGCGGACTTACGAAGTTTGTACCAAGTTTGGTGCTGTTTTGGCGTGGACTTAGGAAGTTTGTACCAAGTTTGTTACTGTTTTGGCGTGGACTTAGGAAGTTTGTACCAAGTTTGTTACTGTTTTGGCGTGGACTTAGGAAGTTTGTACCAAGTTTGGTGCTGTTTTGGCGTGGACTTAGGAAGTTTGTACCAAGTTTGTTACTGTTTTGGCGTGGACTTAGGAAGTTTGTACCAAGTTTGTTACTGTTTTGGCGTGGACTTACGAAGTTTGTACCAAGTTTGTTACTGTTTTGGCGTGGACTTAGGAAGTTTGTACCAAGTTTGTTACTGTTTTGGCGTGGACTTAGGAAGTTTGTACCAAGTTTGTTACTGTTTTGGCGTGGACTTAGGAAGTTTGTACCAAGTTTGTTACTGTTTTGGCGTGGACTTAGGAAGTTTGTACCAAGTTTGTTACTGTTTTGGCGTGGACTTAGGAAGTTTGTACCAAGTTTGGTGCTGTTTTGGCGTGGACTTAGGAAGTTTGTACCTAGTTTGTTTCTGTTTTGGCGTGGACTTAGGAAGTTTGTACCAAGTTTGTTACTGTTTTGGCGTGGACTTAGGAAGTTTGCTCCAAGTTTGTTACTGTTTTGGCGTGGACTTAGGAAGTTTGTACCAAGTTTGTTACTGTTTTGGCGTGGACTTAGGAAGTTTGTACCAAGTTTGGTGCTGTTTTTGCGTGGACTTAGGAAGTTTGTACCAAGTTTGTTACTGTTTTGGCATGGACTTAGGAAGTTTGTACCAAGTTTGTTACTGTTTTGGCGTGGACTTAGGAAGTTTGTATCAAGTTTGGTGCTGTTTTGGCGTGGACTTAGGAAGTTTGTACCTAGTTTGTTTCTGTTTTGGCGTGGACTTAGGAAGTTTGTACCAAGTTTGTTTCTGTTTTGGCGCGGACTTACGAAGTTTGTACCAAGTTTGGTGCTGTTTTGGCGTGGACTTAGGAAGTTTGTATCAAGTTTGGTGCTGTTTTGGCGTGGACTTAGGAAGTTTGTACCTAGTTTGTTTCTGTTTTGACGTGGACTTAGGAAGTTTGTACCAAGTTTGTTACTGTTTTGGCGTGGACTTAGGAAGTTTGTACCAAGTTTGGTGCTGTTTTGGCGTGGACTTAGGAAGTTTGTACCAAGTTTGTTACTGTTTTGGCGTGGACTTAGGAAGTTTGTACCAAGTTTGGTGCTGTTTTGGCGTGGACTTAGGAAGTTTGTACCAAGTTTGGTGCTGTTTTTGCGTGGACTTAGGAAGTTTGTACCAAGTTTGTTACTGTTTTGGCATGGACTTAGGAAGTTTGTACCAAGTTTGTTTCTGTTTTGGCGTGGACTTAGGAAGTTTGTACCAAGTTTGTTACTGTTTTGGCGTGGACTTAGGAAGTTTGTACCAAGTTTGTAACTGTTTTGGCGTGGACTTAGGAAGTTTGTACCAAGTTTGGTGCTGTTTTGGCGTGGACTTAGGAAGTTTGTACCAAGTTTGTTACTGTTTTGGCGTGGACTTAGGAAGTTTGTACCAAGTTTGTTACTGTTTTGGCGTGGACTTAGGAAGTTTGTACCAAGTTTGTTACTGTTTTGGCGTGGACTTAGGAAGTTTGTACCAAGTTTGGTGCTGTTTTGGCGTGGACTTAGGAAGTTTGTACCAAGTTTGTTACTGTTTTGGCGTGGACTTAGGAAGTTTGTACCAAGTTTGTTACTGTTTTGGCGTGGACTTAGGAAGTTTGTACCAAGTTTGGTGCTGTTTTGGCGTGGACTTAGGAAGTTTGTACCAAGTTTGTTACTGTTTTGGCGTGGACTTAGGAAGTTTGTACCAAGTTTGTTACTGTTTTGGCGTGGACTTAGGAAGTTTGTACCAAGTTTGTTACTGTTTTGGCGTGGACTTAGGAAGTTTGTACCAAGTTTGGTGCTGTTTTGGCGTGGACTTAGGAAGTTTGTACCAAGTTTGTTACTGTTTTGGCGTGGACTTAGGAAGTTTGTACCAAGTTTGTTACTGTTTTGGCGTGGACTTAGGAAGTTTGTACCAAGTTTGTTACTGTTTTGGCGTGGACTTAGGAAGTTTGTACCAAGTTTGTTACTGTTTTGGCGTGGACTTAGGAAGTTTGTACCAAGTTTGTTACTGTTTTGGCGTGGACTTAGGAAGTTTGTACCAAGTTTGTTACTGTTTTGGCGTGGACTTAGGAAGTTTGTACCAAGTTTGTTACTGTTTTGGCGTGGACTAAGGAAGTTTGTACCAAGTTTGGTGCTGTTTTGGCGTGGACTTAGAAAGTTTGTATCAAGTTTGGTGCTGTTTTGGCGTGGACTTAGGAAGTTTGTACCAAGTTTGTTACTGTTTTGGCGTGGACTTAGGAAGTTTGTACCAAGTTTGTTTCTGTTTTGGCGCGGACTTACGAAGTTTGTACCAAGTTTGGTGCTGTTTTGGCGTGGACTTAGGAAGTTTGTACCAAGTTTGTTACTGTTTTGGCGTGGACTTAGGAAGTTTGTACCAAGTTTGTTACTGTTTTGGCGTGGACTTAGGAAGTTTGTACCAAGTTTGGTGCTGTTTTGGCGTGGACTTAGGAAGTTTGTACCAAGTTTGTTACTGTTTTGGCGTGGACTTAGGAAGTTTGTACCAAGTTTGTTTCTGTTTTGGCGTGGACTTAGGAAGTTTGTACCAAGTTTGGTGCTGTTTTGGCGTGGACTTACGAAGTTTGTACCAAGTTTGGTGCTGTTTTGGCGTGGACTTAGAAAGTTTGTATCAAGTTTGGTGCTGTTTTGGCGTGGACTTAGGAAGTTTGTACCAAGTTTGTTTCTGTTTTGGCGTGGACTTAGGAAGTTTGTACCAAGTTTGGTGCTGTTTTGGCGCGGACTTACGAAGTTTGTACCAAGTTTGGTGCTGTTTTGGCGTGGACTTAGGAAGTTTGTACCAAGTTTGATGCTGTTTTGGCGTGGACTTAGGAAGTTTGTACCAAGTTTGTTACTGTTTTGGCGTGGACTCAGGAAGTTTGTACCAAGTTTGTTACTGTTTTGGCGTGGACTTAGGAAGTTTGTACCAAGTTTGGTGCTGTTTTGGCGTGGACTTACGAAGTTTGTACCAAGTTTGTTTCTGTTTTGGCGTGGACTTAGGAAGTTTGTACCAAGTTTGTTTCTGTTTTGGCGTGGACTTAGGAAGTTTGTACCTAGTTTGTTACTGTTTTGGCGTGGACTTAGGAAGTTTGTACCAAGTTTGGTGCTGTTTTGGCGTGGACTTAGGAAGTTTGTACCAAGTTTGTTACTGTTTTGGCGTGGACTCAGGAAGTTTGTACCAAGTTTGTTACTGTTTTGGCGTGGACTTAGGAAGTTTGTACCAAGTTTGTTACTGTTTTGGCGTGGACTCAGGAAGTTTGTACCAAGTTTGTTACTGTTTTGGCGTGGACTTAGGAAGTTTGTACCAAGTTTGTTACTGTTTTGGCGTGGACTTAGGAAGTTTGTACCAAGTTTGTTACTGTTTTAGCGTGGACTTAGGAAGTTTGTACCAAGTTTGTTACTGTTTTGGCGTGGACTTAGGAAGTTTGTACCAAGTTTGGTGCTGTTTTGGCGTGGACTTAGGAAGTTTGTACCAAGTTTGTTACTGTTTTGGCGTGGACTTAGGAAGTTTGTACCAAGTTTGTTACTGTTTTGGCGTGGACTTAGGAAGTTTGTATCAAGTTTGGTGTTGTTTTGGCGTGGACTTAGGAAGTTTGTACCAAGTTTGGTGCTGTTTTGGCGTGGACTTACGAAGTTTGTACCAAGTTTGGTGCTGTTTTGGCGTGGACTTAGAAAGTTTGTATCAAGTTTGGTGCTGTTTTGGCGTGGACTTAGGAAGTTTGTACCAAGTTTGTTTCTGTTTTGGCGTGGACTTAGGAAGTTTGTACCAAGTTTGGTGCTGTTTTGGCGCGGACTTACGAAGTTTGTACCAAGTTTGTTACTGTTTTGGCGTGGACTCAGGAAGTTTGTACCAAGTTTGTTACTGTTTTGGCGTGGACTTAGGAAGTTTGTACCAAGTTTGTTACTGTTTTGGCGTGGACTTAGGAAGTTTGTACCAAGTTTGTTACTGTTTTAGCGTGGACTTAGGAAGTTTGTACCAAGTTTGTTACTGTTTTGGCGTGGACTTAGGAAGTTTGTACCAAGTTTGGTGCTGTTTTGGCGTGTACTTAGGAAGTTTGTACCAAGTTTGTTACTGTTTTGGCGTGGACTCAGGAAGTTTGTACCAAGTTTGTTACTGTTTTGGCGTGGACTTAGGAAGTTTGTACCAAGTTTGGTGCTGTTTTGGCGTGGACTTACGAAGTTTGTACCAAGTTTGGTGATGTTTTGGCGTGGACTTAGGAAGTTTGTACCTAGTTTGTTACTGTTTTGGCGTGGACTTAGGAAGTTTGTACCAAGTTTGTTACTGTTTTGGCGTGGACTTAGGAAGTTTGTACCAAGTTTGGTGCTGTTTTGGCGCGGACTTACGAAGTTTGTACCAAGTTTGGTGATGTTTTGGCGTGGACTTAGGAAGTTTGTACCAAGTTTGTTACTGTTTTGGCGTGGACTTAGGAAGTTTGTACCAAGTTTGGTGCTGTTTTGGCGTGGACTTAGGAAGTTTGTACCAAGTTTGTTACTGTTTTGGCGTGGACTTAGGAAGTTTGTACCAAGTTTGTTACTGTTTTGGCGTGGACTTAGGAAGTTTGTACCAAGTTTGGTGCTGTTTTGGCGTGGACTTAGGAAGTTTGTACCAAGTTTGGTGCTGTTTTGGCGTGGACTTATGAAGTTTGTACCAAGTTTGGTGTTGTTTTGGCGTGGACTTAGGAAGTTTGTACCAAGTTTGTTACTGTTTTGGCGTGGACTTAGGAACTTTGCACCAAGTTTGTTACTGTTTTGGCGTGGACTTAGGAAGTTTGTACCAAGTTTGGTGCTGTTTTGGCGTGGTCTTAGGAAGTTTGTACCAAGTTTGTTACTGTTTTGGCGTGGACTTAGGAAGTTTGTACCAAGTTTGTTACTGTTTTGGCGCGGACTTACGAAGTTTGTACCAAGTTTGGTGATGTTTTGGCGTGGACTTAGGAAGTTTGTACCAAGTTTGGTGCTGTTTTGGCGTGGACTCAGGAAGTTTGTACCAAGTTTGATGCTGTTTTGGCGTGGACTTAGGAAGTTTGTACCAAGTTTGTTTCTGTTTTGGCGTGGACTTAGGAAGTTTGTACCAAGTTTGGTGCTGTTTTGGCGCGGACTTACGAAGTTTGTACCAAGTTTGGTGCTGTTTTGGCGTGGACTTAGGAAGTTTGTACCAAGTTTGATGCTGTTTTGGCGTGGACTTAGGAAGTTTGTACCAAGTTTGTTACTGTTTTGGCGTGGACTCAGGAAGTTTGTACCAAGTTTGTTACTGTTTTGGCGTGGACTTAGGAAGTTTGTACCAAGTTTGGTGCTGTTTTGGCGTGGACTTACGAAGTTTGTACCAAGTTTGTTTCTGTTTTGGCGTGGACTTAGGAAGTTTGTACCAAGTTTGTTTCTGTTTTGGCGTGGACTTAGGAAGTTTGTACCTAGTTTGTTACTGTTTTGGCGTGGACTTAGGAAGTTTGTACCAAGTTTGGTGCTGTTTTGGCGTGGACTTAGGAAGTTTGTACCAAGTTTGTTACTGTTTTGGCGTGGACTCAGGAAGTTTGTACCAAGTTTGTTACTGTTTTGGCGTGGACTTAGGAAGTTTGTACCAAGTTTGTTACTGTTTTGGCGTGGACTTAGGAAGTTTGTACCAAGTTTGTTTCTGTTTTGGCGTGGACTTAGGAAGTTTGTACCAAGTTTGTTTCTGTTTTGGCGTGGACTTAGGAAGTTTGTACCTAGTTTGTTACTGTTTTGGCGTGGACTTAGGAAGTTTGTACCAAGTTTGTTACTGTTTTGGCGTGGACTTAGGAAGTTTGTACCAAGTTTGGTGCTGTTTTGGCGCGGACTTAGGAAGTTTGTACCAAGTTTGGTGCTGTTTTGGCGCGGACTTACGAAGTTTGTACCAAGTTTGGTGCTGTTTTGGCGTGGACTTAGGAAGTTTGTACCAAGTTTGATGCTGTTTTGGCGTGGACTTAGGAAGTTTGTACCAAGTTTGTTACTGTTTTGGCGTGGACTCAGGAAGTTTGTACCAAGTTTGTTACTGTTTTGGCGTGGACTTAGGAAGTTTGTACCAAGTTTGGTGCTGTTTTGGCGTGGACTTACGAAGTTTGTACCAAGTTTGTTTCTGTTTTGGCGTGGACTTAGGAAGTTTGTACCAAGTTTGTTTCTGTTTTGGCGTGGACTTAGGAAGTTTGTACCTAGTTTGTTACTGTTTTGGCGTGGACTTAGGAAGTTTGTACCAAGTTTGGTGCTGTTTTGGCGTGGACTTAGGAAGTTTGTACCAAGTTTGTTACTGTTTTGGCGTGGACTCAGGAAGTTTGTACCAAGTTTGTTACTGTTTTGGCGTGGACTTAGGAAGTTTGTACCAAGTTTGTTACTGTTTTGGCGTGGACTTAGGAAGTTTGTACCAAGTTTGTTACTGTTTTAGCGTGGACTTAGGAAGTTTGTACCAAGTTTGTTACTGTTTTGGCGTGGACTTAGGAAGTTTGTACCAAGTTTGGTGCTGTTTTGGCGTGGACTTAGGAAGTTTGTACCAAGTTTGTTACTGTTTTGGCGTGGACTTAGGAAGTTTGTACCAAGTTTGTTACTGTTTTGGCGTGGACTTAGGAAGTTTGTATCAAGTTTGGTGTTGTTTTGGCGTGGACTTAGGAAGTTTGTACCAAGTTTGGTGCTGTTTTGGCGTGGACTTACGAAGTTTGTACCAAGTTTGGTGCTGTTTTGGCGTGGACTTAGAAAGTTTGTATCAAGTTTGGTGCTGTTTTGGCGTGGACTTAGGAAGTTTGTACCAAGTTTGTTTCTGTTTTGGCGTGGACTTAGGAAGTTTGTACCAAGTTTGGTGCTGTTTTGGCGCGGACTTACGAAGTTTGTACCAAGTTTGGTGCTGTTTTGGCGTGGACTTAGGAAGTTTGTACCAAGTTTGATGCTGTTTTGGCGTGGACTTAGGAAGTTTGTACCTAGTTTGTTACTGTTTTGGCGTGGACTTAGGAAGTTTGTACCAAGTTTGGTGCTGTTTTGGCGTGTACTTAGGAAGTTTGTACCAAGTTTGTTACTGTTTTGGCGTGGACTCAGGAAGTTTGTACCAAGTTTGTTACTGTTTTGGCGTGGACTTAGGAAGTTTGTACCAAGTTTGGTGCTGTTTTGGCGTGGACTTACGAAGTTTGTACCAAGTTTGGTGATGTTTTGGCGTGGACTTAGGAAGTTTGTACCTAGTTTGTTACTGTTTTGGCGTGGACTTAGGAAGTTTGTACCAAGTTTGTTACTGTTTTGGCGTGGACTTAGGAAGTTTGTACCAAGTTTGGTGCTGTTTTGGCGCGGACTTACGAAGTTTGTACCAAGTTTGGTGATGTTTTGGCGTGGACTTAGGAAGTTTGTACCAAGTTTGTTACTGTTTTGGCGTGGACTTAGGAAGTTTGTACCAAGTTTGGTGCTGTTTTGGCGTGGACTTAGGAAGTTTGTACCAAGTTTGTTACTGTTTTGGCGTGGACTTAGGAAGTTTGTACCAAGTTTGTTACTGTTTTGGCGTGGACTTAGGAAGTTTGTACCAAGTTTGGTGCTGTTTTGGCGTGGACTTAGGAAGTTTGTACCAAGTTTGGTGCTGTTTTGGCGTGGACTTATGAAGTTTGTACCAAGTTTGGTGTTGTTTTGGCGTGGACTTAGGAAGTTTGTACCAAGTTTGTTACTGTTTTGGCGTGGACTTAGGAACTTTGCACCAAGTTTGTTACTGTTTTGGCGTGGACTTAGGAAGTTTGTACCAAGTTTGGTGCTGTTTTGGCGTGGTCTTAGGAAGTTTGTACCAAGTTTGTTACTGTTTTGGCGTGGACTTAGGAAGTTTGTACCAAGTTTGTTACTGTTTTGGCGCGGACTTACGAAGTTTGTACCAAGTTTGGTGATGTTTTGGCGTGGACTTAGGAAGTTTGTACCAAGTTTGGTGCTGTTTTGGCGTGGTCTTAGGAAGTTTGTACCAAGTTTGTTACTGTTTTGGCGTGGACTTAGGAAGTTTGTACCAAGTTTGGTGCTGTTTTGGCGTGGACTTAGGAAGTTTGTACCAAGTTTGTTACTGTTTTGGCGTGGACTTAGGAACTTTGCACCAAGTTTGTTACTGTTTTGGCGTGGACTTAGGAAGTTTGTACCAAGTTTGGTGCTGTTTTGGCGTGGACTTAGGAAGTTTGTACCAAGTTTGGTGCTGTTTTGGCGTGGACTTAGGAAGTTTGTATCAAGTTTGGTGCTGTTTTGGCGTGGACTTAGGAAGTTTGTATCAAGTTTGGTGCTGTTTTGGCGTGGACTTAGAAAGTTTGTATCAAGTTTGGTGCTGTTTTGGCGTGGACTTAGAAAGTTTGTATCAAGTTTGTTACTGTTTTGGCGTGGCCTTAGGAAGTTTGTACCAAGTTTGTTACTGTTTTGGCGTGGACTTAGGAACTTTGCACCAAGTTTGTTACTGTTTTGGCGTGGACTTACGAAGTTTGTACCAAGTTTGGTGCTGTTTTGGCGTGGACTTAGGAAGTTTGTACCAAGTTTGTTACTGTTTTGGCGTGGACTTAGGAAGTTTGTACCAAGTTTGGTGCTGTTTTGGCGTGGACTTAGGAAGTTTGTATCAAGTTTGGTGCTGTTTTGGCGTGGACTTAGGAAGTTTGTACCAAGTTTGTTACTGTTTTGGCGTGGACTTAGGAACTTTGCACCAAGTTTGTTACTGTTTTGGCGTGGACTTAGGAAGTTTGTATCAAGTTTGGTGCTGTTTTGGCGTGGACTTAGGAAGTTTGTACCTAGTTTGTTTCTGTTTTGGCGTGGACTTAGGAAGTTTGTACCAAGTTTGTTTCTGTTTTGGCGCGGACTTACGAAGTTTGTACCAAGTTTGGTGCTGTTTTGGCGTGGACTTAGGAAGTTTGTATCAAGTTTGGTGCTGTTTTGGCGTGGACTTAGGAAGTTTGTACCTAGTTTGTTTCTGTTTTGGCGTGGACTTAGGAAGTTTGTACCAAGTTTGTTACTGTTTTGGCGCGGACTTACGAAGTTTGTACCAAGTTTGGTGCTGTTTTGGCGTGGACTTAGGAAGTTTGTACCAAGTTTGTTACTGTTTTGGCGTGGACTTAGGAACTTTGCACCAAGTTTGTTACTGTTTTGGCGTGGACTTAGGAAGTTTGTACCAAGTTTGTTACTGTTTTGGCGTGGACTTAGGAAGTTTGTTCCAAGTTTGTTACTGTTTTGGCGCGGAATTACGAAGTTTGTACCAAGTTTGGTGCTGTTTTGGCGTGGACTTAGGAAGTTTGTACCAAGTTTAATACTGTTTTGGCGTGGACTTACGAAGTTTGTACCAAGTTTGGTGCTGTTTTGGCGTGGACTTAGGAGGTTTGTACCAAGTTTGTTACTGTTTTGGCGTGGATTTAGGAACTTTGCACCAAGTTTTTTACTGTTTTGGCGTGGACTTAGGAAGTTTGTACCAAGTTTGGTGATGTGTTGGCGTGGACTTAGGAAGCTTGTACCAAGTTTGTTACTGTTTTGGCGTGGACTTAGGAAGTTTGTACCAAGTTTGGTGCTGTTTTGGCGTGGACTTAGGAAGTTTGCACCAAGTTTGTTACTGTTTTGGCGTGGACTTAGGAAGTTTGTACCAAGTTTGGTGCTGTTTTGGCGCGGACTTACGAAGTTTGTACCAAGTTTGGTGATGTTTTGGCGTGGACTTAGGAAGTTTGTACCAAGTTTGTTACTGTTTTGGCGTGGACTTACAAAGTTTGTACCAAGTTTGGTGCTGTTTTGGCGTGGACTTAGGAAGTTTGTACCAAGTTTGTTACTGTTTTGGCGTGGACTTAGGAAGTTTGTACCAAGTTTGTTACTGTTTTGGCGTACACTTAGGAAGTTTGTACCAAGTTTGGTGCTGTTTTGGCGTGGACTTAGGAAGTTTGTACCAAGTTTGTTACTGTTTTCGCGTGGCCTTAGGAAGTTTGTTCCAAGTTTGTTACTGTTTTGGCATGGACTTAGGAAGTTTGTCCCAAGTTTGTTACTGTTTTGGCGTGGACTTAGGAAGTTTGTACCAAGTTTGGTGCTGTTTTTGCGTGGACTTAGGAAGCTTGTACCAAGTTTGTTACTGTTTTGGCGTGGACTTAGGAACTTTGCACCAAGTTTGTTACTGTTTTGCCGTGGACTTAGGAAGTTTGTATCAAGTTTGGTGCTGTTTTGGCGTGGACTTAGGAAGTTTGTACCAAGTTTGTTACTGTTTTGGCGTGGACTTAGGAACTTTGCACCAAGTTTGTTACTGTTTTGGCGTGGACTTAGGAAGTTTGTATCAAGTTTGGTGCTGTTTTGGCGTGGACTTAGGAAGTTTGTACCAAGTTTGTTACTGTTTTGGCGTGGACTTAGGAAGTTTGTACCAAGTTTGTTACTGTTTTGGCGTGGACTTAGGAAGTTTGTACCAAGTTTGTTACTGTTTTGGCGTGGACTTAGGAAGTTTGTACCAAGTTTGGTGCTGTTTTGGCGCGGACTTACGAAGTTTGTACCAAGTTTGGTGATGTTTTGGCGTGGACTTAGGAAGTTTGTATCAAGTTTGGTGCTGTTTTGGCGTGGACTTAGGAAGTTTGTACGAAGTTTGTTACTGTTTTGGCGTGGACTTAGGAAGTTTGTACCAAGTTTGGTGCTGTTTTGGCGCGGACTTACGAAGTTTGTACCAAGTTTGGTGATGTTTTGGCGTGGACTTAGGAAGTTTGTATCAAGTTTGGTGCTGTTTTGGCGTGGACTTAGGAAGTTTGTACCAAGTTTGTTACTGTTTTGGCGTGGACTTAGGAAGTTTGTACCAAGTTTGTTACTGTTTTGGCGTGGACTTAGGAAGTTTGTACCAAGTTTGTTACTGTTTTGGCGTGGACTTAGGTAGTTTGTACCAAGTTTGTTACTGTTTTGGCGTGGACTTACGAAGTTTGTACCAAGTTTGGTGCTGTTTTGGCGTGGACTTAGGAAGTTTGTACCAAGTTTGTTACTGTTTTGGCGTGGACTTAGGAAGTTTGTACCAAGTTTGTTACTGTTTTGGCGTGGACTTAGGAAGTTTGTACCAAGTTTGTTACTGTTTTGGCGTGGACTTAGGAAGTTTGTACCAACTTTGTTACTGTTTTGGCGTGGACTTAGGAAGTTTGTACCAAGTTTGGTGCTGTTTTGGCGCGGACTTACGAAGTTTGTACCAAGTTTGTTACTGTTTTGGCGTGGACTTACGAAGTTTGTACCAAGTTTGTTACTGTTTTGGCGTGGACTTAGGAAGTTTGTACCAAGTTTGTTACTGTTTTGGCGTGGACTTAGGAAGTTTGTACCAAGTTTGTTACTGTTTTGGCGTGGACTTAGGAAGTTTGTACCAAGTTTGTAACTGTTTTGGCGTGGACTTAGGAAGTTTGTACCAAGTTTGGTGCTGTTTTGGCGCGGACTTACGAAGTTTGTACCAAGTTTGGTGATGTTTTGGCGTGGACTTAGGAAATTTGTATCAAGTTTGGTGCTGTTTTGGCGTGGACTTAGGAAGTTTGTACCAAGTTTGTTACTGTTTTGGCGTGGACTTAGGAAGTTTGTACCAAGTTTGTTACTGTTTTGGCGTGGACTTAGGAAGTTTGTACCAAGTTTGTTACTGTTTTGGCGTGGACTTACGAAGTTTGTACCAAGTTTGGTGCTGTTTTGGCGTGGACTTAGGAAGTTTGTACTAAGTTTGTTACTGTTTTGGCGTGGACTTAGGAAGTTTGTACCAAGTTTGTTACTGTTTTGGCGTGGACTTAGGAAGTTTGTACCAAGTTTGTTACTGTTTTGGCGTGGACTTAGGAAGTTTGTACCAAGTTTGGTGCTGTTTTGGCGTGGACTTAGGAAGTTTGTACCAAGTTTGTTACTGTTTTGGCGTGGACTTAGGAAGTTTGTACCAAGTTTGTTACTGTTTTGGCGTGGACTTAGGAAGTTTGTACCAAGTTTGTTACTGTTTTGGCGTGGACTTACGAAGTTTGTACCAAGTTTGTTACTGTTTTGGCATGGACTTAGGAAGTTTGTACCAAGTTTGTCACTGTTTTGGCGTGGACTTACGAAGTTTGTACCAAGTTTGGTGCTGTTTTGGCGTGGACTTAGGAAGTTTGTACCAAGTTTGTTACTGTTTTGGCGTGGACTTAGGAAGTTTGTACCAAGTTTGTTACTGTTTTGGCGTGGACTTAGGAAGTTTGTACCAAGTTTGGTGCTGTTTTGGCGCGGACTTACGAAGTTTGTACCAAGTTTGGTGATGTTTTGGCGTGGACTTAGGAAGTTTGTATCAAGTTTGGTGCTGTTTTGGCGTGGACTTAGGAAGTTTGTACCAAGTTTGTTACTGTTTTGGCGTGGACTTAGGAAGTTTGTACCAAGTTTGGTGCTGTTTTGGCGCGGACTTACGAAGTTTGTACCAAGTTTGGTGATGTTTTGGCGTGGACTTAGGAAATTTGTATCAAGTTTGGTGCTGTTTTGGCGTGGACTTACGAAGTTTGTACCAAGTTTGGTGCTGTTTTGGCGTGGACTTAGGAAGTTTGTACCAAGTTTGTTACTGTTTTGGCGTGGACTTACGAAGTTTGTACCAAGTTTGTTACTGTTTTGGCGTGGACTTAGGAAGTTTGTATCAAGTTTGGTGCTGTTTTGGCGTGGACTTACGAAGTTTGTACCAAGTTTGGTGCTGTTTTGGCGTGGACTTAGGAAGTTTGTACCAAGTTTGTTACTGTTTTGGCGTGGACTTAGGAAGTTTGTACCAAGTTTGTTACTGTTTTGGCGTGGACTTAGGAAGTTGGTAACAAGTTTGGTGCTGTTTTGGCGCGGACTTACGAAGTTTGTACCAAGTTTGGTGATGTTTTGGCGTGGACTTAGGAAGTTTGTACCAAGTTTGTTACTGTTTTGGCGTGGACTTAGGAAGTTTGTACCAAGTTTGTTACTGTTTTGGCGTGGACTTAGGAAGTTTGTACCAAGTTTGGTGCTGTTTTGGCGTGGACTTAGGAAGTTTGTACCAAGTTTGTTACTGTTTTGGCGTGGACTTAGGAAGTTTGTACCAAGTTTGTTACTGTTTTGGCGTGGACTTACGAAGTTTGTACCAAGTTTGGTGCTGTTTTGGCGTGGACTTAGGAAGTTTGTACCAAGTTTGTTACTGTTTTGGCGTGGACTTACGAAGTTTGTACCAAGTTTGTTACTGTTTTGGCGTGGACTTACGAATTTTGTACCAAGTTTGGTGCTGTTTTGGCGTGGACTTAGGAAGTTTGTACCAAGTTTGGTGCTGTTTTGGCGCGGACTTACGAAGTTTGTACCAAGTTTGGTGCTGTTTTGGCGTGGACTTAGGAAGTTTGTACCAAGTTTGTTACTGTTTTGGCGTGGACTTAGGAAGTTTGTACCAAGTTTGTTACTGTTTTGGCGTGGACTTAGGAAGTTTGTACCAAGTTTGGTGCTGTTTTGGCGTGGACTTAGGAAGTTTGTACCAAGTTTGTTACTGTTTTGGCGTGGACTTAGGAAGTTTGTACCAAGTTTGTTACTGTTTTGGCGTGGACTTACGAAGTTTGTACCAAGTTTGGTGCTGTTTTGGCGTGGACTTAGGAAGTTTGTACTAAGTTTGTTACTGTTTTGGCGTGGACTTAGGAAGTTTGTATCAAGTTTGGTGCTGTTTTGGCGTGGACTTAGGAAGTTTGTACCTAGTTTGTTTCTGTTTTGGCGTGGACTTAGGAAGTTTGTACCAAGTTTGTTACTGTTTTGGCGTGGACTTAGGAAGTTTGTACCAAGTTTGTTACTGTTTTGGCGTGGACTTAGGAAGTTTGTACCAAGTTTGTTACTGTTTTGGCGTGGACTTAGGAAGTTTGTACCAAGTTTGTTACTGTTTTGGCGTGGACTTAGGAAGTTTGTATCAAGTTTGGTGCTGTTTTGGCTTGGACTTAGGAAGTTTGTACCTAGTTTGTTTCTGTTTTGGCGTGGACTTAGGAAGTTTGTACCAAGTTTGTTTCTGTTTTGGCGCGGACTTACGAAGTTTGTACCAAGTTTGGTGCTGTTTTGGCGTGGACTTAGGAAGTTTGTATCAAGTTTGGTGCTGTTTTGGCGTGGACTTAGGAAGTTTGTACCTAGTTTGTTTCTGTTTTGGCGTGGACTTAGGAAGTTTGTACCAAGTTTGTTACTGTTTTGGCGTGGACTTAGGAAGTTTGTACCAAGTTTGGTGCTGTTTTGGCGTGGACTTAGGAAGTTTGTACCAAGTTTGTTACTGTTTTGGCGTGGACTTAGGAAGTTTGTACCAAGTTTGGTGCTGTTTTGGCGTGGACTTAGGAAGTTTGTACCAAGTTTGGTGCTGTTTTTGCGTGGACTTAGGAAGTTTGTACCAAGTTTGTTACTGTTTTGGCATGGACTTAGGAAGTTTGTACCAAGTTTGTTTCTGTTTTGGCGTGGACTTAGGAAGTTTGTACCAAGTTTGTTACTGTTTTGGCGTGGACTTAGGAAGTTTGTACCAAGTTTGTAACTGTTTTGGCGTGGACTTAGGAAGTTTGTACCAAGTTTGGTGCTGTTTTGGCGTGGACTTAGGAAGTTTGTACCAAGTTTGTTACTGTTTTGGCGTGGACTTAGGAAGTTTGTACCAAGTTTGTTACTGTTTTGGCGTGGACTTAGGAAGTTTGTACCAAGTTTGGTGCTGTTTTGGCGTGGACTTAGGAAGTTTGTACCAAGTTTGGTGCTGTTTTGGCGTGGACTTAGGAAGTTTGTACCAAGTTTGTTACTGTTTTGGCGTGGACTTAGGAAGTTTGTACCAAGTTTGTTACTGTTTTGGCGTGGACTTAGGAAGTTTGTACCAAGTTTGTTACTGTTTTGGCGTGGACTTAGGAAGTTTGTACCAAGTTTGTTACTGTTTTGGCGTGGACTTAGGAAGTTTGTACCAAGTTTGTTACTGTTTTGGCGTGGACTTAGGAAGTTTGTACCAAGTTTGTTACTGTTTTGGCGTGGACTTAGGAAGTTTGTACCAAGTTTGTTACTGTTTTGGCGTGGACTAAGGAAGTTTGTACCAAGTTTGGTGCTGTTTTGGCGTGGACTTAGAAAGTTTGTATCAAGTTTGGTGCTGTTTTGGCGTGGACTTAGGAAGTTTGTACCAAGTTTGTTACTGTTTTGGCGTGGACTTAGGAAGTTTGTACCAAGTTTGTTTCTGTTTTGGCGCGGACTTACGAAGTTTGTACCAAGTTGGGTGCTGTTTTGGCGTGGACTTAGGAAGTTTGTACCAAGTTTGTTACTGTTTTGGCGTGGACTTAGGAAGTTTGTACCAAGTTTGTTACTGTTTTGGCGTGGACTTAGGAAGTTTGTACCAAGTTTGGTGCTGTTTTGGCGTGGACTTAGGAAGTTTGTACCAAGTTTGTTACTGTTTTGGCGTGGACTTAGGAAGTTTGTACCAAGTTTGTTTCTGTTTTGGCGTGGACTTAGGAAGTTTGTACCAAGTTTGGTGCTGTTTTGGCGTGGACTTACGAAGTTTGTACCAAGTTTGGTGCTGTTTTGGCGTGGACTTAGAAAGTTTGTATCAAGTTTGGTGCTGTTTTGGCGTGGACTTAGGAAGTTTGTACCAAGTTTGTTTCTGTTTTGGCGTGGACTTAGGAAGTTTGTACCAAGTTTGGTGCTGTTTAGGCGCGGACTTACGAAGTTTGTACCAAGTTTGGTGCTGTTTTGGCGTGGACTTAGGAAGTTTGTATCAAGTTTGGTGCTGTTTTGGCGTGGACTTAGGAAGTTTGTACCTAGTTTGTTTCTGTTTTGGCGTGGACTTAGGAAGTTTGTACCAAGTTTGTTTCTGTTTTGGCGCGGACTTACGAAGTTTGTACCAAGTTTGGTGCTGTTTTGGCGTGGACTTAGGAAGTTTGTATCAAGTTTGGTGCTGTTTTGGCGTGGACTTAGGAAGTTTGTACCTAGTTTGTTTCTGTTTTGGCGTGGACTTAGGAAGTTTGTACCAAGTTTGTTACTGTTTTGGCGCGGACTTACGAAGTTTGTACCAAGTTTGGTGCTGTTTTGGCGTGGACTTAGGAAGTTTGTACCAAGTTTGTTACTGTTTTGGCGTGGACTTAGGAACTTTGCACCAAGTTTGTTACTGTTTTGGCGTGGACTTAGGAAGTTTGTACCAAGTTTGTTACTGTTTTGGCGTGGACTTAGGAAGTTTGTTCCAAGTTTGTTACTGTTTTGGCGCGGACTTACGAAGTTTGTACCAAGTTTGGTGCTGTTTTGGCGTGGACTTAGGAAGTTTGTACCAAGTTTAATACTGTTTTGGCGTGGACTTACGAAGTTTGTACCAAGTTTGGTGCTGTTTTGGCGTGGACTTAGGAAGTTTGTACCAAGTTTGTTACTGTTTTGGCGTGGATTTAGGAACTTTGCACCAAGTTTTTTACTGTTTTGGCGTGGACTTAGGAAGTTTGTACCAAGTTTGGTGATGTTTTGGCGTGGACTTAGGAAGCTTGTACCAAGTTTGTTACTGTTTTGGCGTGGACTTAGGAAGTTTGTACCAAGTTTGGTGCTGTTTTGGCGTGGACTTAGGAAGTTTGCACCAAGTTTGTTACTGTTTTGGCGTGGACTTACAAAGTTTGTACCAAGTTTGGTGCTGTTTTGGCGTGGACTTAGGAAGTTTGTACCAAGTTTGTTACTGTTTTGGCGTGGACTTAGGAAGTTTGTACCAAGTTTGTTACTGTTTTGGCGTACACTTAGGAAGTTTGTACCAAGTTTGGTGCTGTTTTGGCGTGGACTTAGGAAGTTTGTACCAAGTTTGTTACTGTTTTCGCGTGGCCTTAGGAAGTTTGTTCCAAGTTTGTTACTGTTTTGGCATGGACTTAGGAAGCTTGTACCAAGTTTGTTACTGTTTTGGCGTGGTCTTAGGAAGTTTGTCCCAAGTTTGTTACTGTTTTGGCGTGGACTTAGGAAGTTTGTACCAAGTTTGGTGCTGTTTTGGCGTGGACTTAGGAAGCTTGTACCAAGTTTGTTACTGTTTTGGCGTGGACTTAGGAACTTTGCACCAAGTTTGTTACTGTTTTGGCGTGGACTTAGGAAGTTTGTACCAAGTTTGGTGCTGTTTTGGCGCGGACTTACGAAGTTTGTACCAAGTTTGGTGCTGTTTTGGCGTGGACTTAGGAAGTTTGCACCAAGTTTGTTACTGTTTTGGCGTGGACTTAGGAAGTTTGTACCAAGTTTGGTGCTGTTTTGGCGCGGACTTACGAAGTTTGTACCAAGTTTGGTGATGTTTTGGCGTGGACTTAGGAAGTTTGTACCAAGTTTGTTACTGTTTTGGCGTGGACTTACAAAGTTTGTACCAAGTTTGGTGCTGTTTTGGCGTGGACTTAGGAAGTTTGTACCAAGTTTGTTACTGTTTTGGCGTGGACTTAGGAAGTTTGTACCAAGTTTGTTACTGTTTTGGCGTACACTTAGGAAGTTTGTACCAAGTTTGGTGCTGTTTTGGCGTGGACTTAGGAAGTTTGTACCAAGTTTGTTACTGTTTTCGCGTGGCCTTAGGAAGTTTGTTCCAAGTTTGTTACTGTTTTGGCATGGACTTAGGAAGCTTGTACCAAGTTTGTTACTGTTTTGGCGTGGACTTAGGAAGTTTGTACCAAGTTTGTTACTGTTTTGGCGTGGACTTAGGAACTTTGCACCAAGTTTGTTACTGTTTTGGCGTGGACTTAGGAAGTTTGTATCAAGTTTGGTGCTGTTTTGGCGTGGACTTAGGAAGTTTGTACCAAGTTTGTTACTGTTTTGGCGTGGACTTAGGAAGTTTGTACCAAGTTTGTTACTGTTTTGGCGTGGACTTAGGAAGTTTGTACCAAGTTTGTTACTGTTTTGGCGTGGACTTAGGAAGTTTGTACCAAGTTTGGTGCTGTTTTGGCGCGGACTTACGAAGTTTGTACCAAGTTTGGTGATGTTTTGGCGTGGACTTAGGAAGTTTGTATCAAGTATGGTGCTGTTTTGGCGTGGACTTAGGAAGTTTGTACGAAGTTTGTTACTGTTTTGGCGTGGACTTAGGAAGTTTGTACCAAGTTTGGTGCTGTTTTGGCGCGGACTTACGAAGTTTGTACCAAGTTTGGTGATGTTTTGGCGTGGACTTAGGAAGTTTGTATCAAGTTTGGTGCTGTTTTGGCGTGGACTTAGGAAGTTTGTACCAAGTTTGTTACTGTTTTGGCGTGGACTTAGGAAGTTTGTACCAAGTTTGTTACTGTTTTGGCGTGGACTTAGGAAGTTTGTACCAAGTTTGTTACTGTTTTGGCGTGGACATAGGTAGTTTGTACCAAGTTTGTTACTGTTTTGGCGTGGACTTACGAAGTTTGTACCAAGTTTGTTACTGTTTTGGCGTGGACTTAGGAAGTTTGTACCAAGTTTGTTACTGTTTTGGCGTGGACTTAGGAAGTTTGTACCAAGTTTGTTACTGTTTTGGCGTGGACTTAGGAAGTTTGTACCAACTTTGTTACTGTTTTGGCGTGGACTTAGGAAGTTTGTACCAAGTTTGGTGCTGTTTTGGCGCGGACTTACGAAGTTTGTACCAAGTTTGTTACTGTTTTGGCGTGGACTTACGAAGTTTGTACCAAGTTTGTTACTGTTTTGGCGTGGACTTAGGAAGTTTGTACCAAGTTTGTTACTGTTTTGGCGTGGACTTAGGAAGTTTGTACCAAGTTTGTTACTGTTTTGGCGTGGACTTAGGAAGTTTGTACCAAGTTTGTAACTGTTTTGGCGTGGACTTAGGAAGTTTGTACCAAGTTTGGTGCTGTTTTGGCGCGGACTTACGAAGTTTGTACCAAGTTTGGTGATGTTTTGGCGTGGACTTAGGAAATTTGTATCAAGTTTGGTGCTGTTTTGGCGTGGACTTAGGAAGTTTGTACCAAGTTTGTTACTGTTTTGGCGTGGACTTAGGAAGTTTGTACCAAGTTTGTTACTGTTTTGGCGTGGACTTAGGAAGTTTGTACCAAGTTTGTTACTGTTTTGGCGTGGACTTACGAAGTTTGTACCAAGTTTGGTGCTGTTTTGGCGTGGACTTAGGAAGTTTGTACCAAGTTTGTTACTGTTTTGGCGTGGACTTAGGAAGTTTGTACCAAGTTTGTTACTGTTTTGGCGTGGACTTAGGAAGTTTGTACCAAGTTTGTTACTGTTTTGGCGTGGACTTAGGAAGTTTGTACCAAGTTTGGTGCTGTTTTGGCGTGGACTTAGGAAGTTTGTACCAAGTTTGTTACTGTTTTGGCGTGGACTTAGGAAGTTTGTACCAAGTTTGTTACTGTTTTGGCGTGGACTTAGGAAGTTTGTACCAAAATTGTTACTGTTTTGGCGTGGACTTACGAAGTTTGTACCAAGTTTGTTACTGTTTTGGCATGGACTTAGGAAGTTTGTACCAAGTTTGTCACTGTTTTGGCGTGGACTTACGAAGTTTGTACCAAGTTTGGTGCTGTTTTGGCGTGGACTTAGGAAGTTTGTACCAAGTTTGTTACTGTTTTGGCGTGGACTTAGGAAGTTTGTACCAAGTTTGTTACTGTTTTGGCGTGGACTTAGGAAGTTTGTACCAAGTTTGGTGCTGTTTTGGCGCGGACTTACGAAGTTTGTACCAAGTTTGGTGATGTTTTGGCGTGGACTTAGGAAGTTTGTATCAAGTTTGGTGCTGTTTTGGCGTGGACTTAGGAAGTTTGTACCAAGTTTGTTACTGTTTTGGCGTGGACTTAGGAAGTTTGTACCAAGTTTGGTGCTGTTTTGGCGCGGACTTACGAAGTTTGTACCAAGTTTGGTGATGTTTTGGCGTGGACTTAGGAAATTTGTATCAAGTTTGGTGCTGTTTTGGCGTGGACTTACGAAGTTTGTACCAAGTTTGGTGCTGTTTTGGCGTGGACTAAGGAAGTTTGTACCAAGTTTGTTACTGTTTTGGCGTGGACTTAGGAAGTTTGTACCAAGTTTGTTACTGTTTTGGCGTGGACTTAGGAAGTTTGTACCAAGTTTGGTGCTGTTTTGGCGTGGACTTAGGAAGTTTGTACCAAGTTTGTTACTGTTTTGGCGTGGACTTACGAAGTTTGTACCAAGTTTGTTACTGTTTTGGCGTGGACTTAGGAAGTTTGTATCAAGTTTGGTGCTGTTTTGGCGTGGACTTACGAAGTTTGTACCAAGTTTGGTGCTGTTTTGGCGTGGACTTAGGAAGTTTGTACCAAGTTTGTTACTGTTTTGGCGTGGACTTAGGAAGTTTGTACCAAGTTTGTTACTGTTTTGGCGTGGACTTAGGAAGTTGGTAACAAGTTTGGTGCTGTTTTGGCGCGGACTTACGAAGTTTGTACCAAGTTTGGTGATGTTTTGGCGTGGACTTAGGAAGTTTGTACCAAGTTTGTTACTGTTTTGGCGTGGACTTAGGAAGTTTGTACCAAGTTTGTTACTGTTTTGGCGTGGACTTAGGAAGTTTGTACCAAGTTTGGTGCTGTTTTGGCGTGGACTTAGGAAGTTTGTACCAAGTTTGTTACTGTTTTGGCGTGGACTTAGGAAGTTTGTACCAAGTTTGTTACTGTTTTGGCGTGGACTTACGAAGTTTGTACCAAGTTTGGTGCTGTTTTGGCGTGGACTTAGGAAGTTTGTACCAAGTTTGTTACTGTTTTGGCGTGGACTTACGAAGTTTGTACCAAGTTTGTTACTGTTTTGGCGTGGACTTACGAATTTTGTACCAAGTTTGGTGCTGTTTTGGCGTGGACTTAGGAAGTTTGTACCAAGTTTGGTGCTGTTTTGGCGCGGACTTACGAAGTTTGTACCAAGTTTGGTGCTGTTTTGGCGTGGACTTAGGAAGTTTGTACCAAGTTTGTTACTGTTTTGGCGTGGACTTAGGAAGTTTGTACCAAGTTTATTACTGTTTTGGCGTGGACTTAGGAAGTTTGTACCAAGTTTGGTGCTGTTTTGGCGTGGACTTAGGAAGTTTGTACCAAGTTTGTTACTGTTTTGGCGTGGACTTAGGAAGTTTGTACCAAGTTTGTTACTGTTTTGGCGTGGACTTACGAAGTTTGTACCAAGTTTGGTGCTGTTTTGGCGTGGACTTAGGAAGTTTGTACTAAGTTTGTTACTGTTTTGGCGTGGACTTAGGAAGTTTGTATCGAGTTTGGTGCTGTTTTGGCGTGGACTTAGGAAGTTTGTACCTAGTTTGTTTCTGTTTTGGCGTGGACTTAGGAAGTTTGTACCAAGTTTGTTACTGTTTTGGCGTGGACTTAGGAAGTTTGTACCAAGTTTGTTACTGTTTTGGCGTGGACTTAGGAAGTTTGTACCAAGTTTGTTACTGTTTTGGCGTGGACTTAGGAAGTTTGTACCAAGTTTGGTGCTGTTTTTGCGTGGACTTAGGAAGTTTGTACCAAGTTTGTTACTGTTTTGGCATGGACTTAGGAAGTTTGTACCAAGTTTGTTACTGTTTTGGCGTGGACTTAGGAAGTTTGTATCAAGTTTGGTGCTGTTTTGGCGTGGACTTAGGAAGTTTGTACCTAGTTTGTTTCTGTTTTGGCGTGGACTTAGGAAGTTTGTACCAAGTTTGTTTCTGTTTTGGCGCGGACTTACGAAGTTTGTACCAAGTTTGGTGCTGTTTTGGCGTGGACTTAGGAAGTTTGTATCAAGTTTGGTGCTGTTTTGGCGTGGACTTAGGAAGTTTGTACCTAGTTTGTTTCTGTTTTGGCGTGGACTTAGGAAGTTTGTACCAAGTTTGTTACTGTTTTGGCGTGGACTTAGGAAGTTTGTACCAAGTTTGTTACTGTTTTGGCGTGGACTTAGGAAGTTTGTACCAAGTTTGTTACTGTTTTGGCGTGGACTTAGGAAGTTTGTACCAAGTTTGGTGCTGTTTTGGCGCGGACTTACGAAGTTTGTACCAAGTTTGGTGATGTTTTGGCGTGGACTTAGGAAGTTTGTATCAAGTTTGGTGCTGTTTTGGCGTGGACTTAGGAAGTTTGTACGAAGTTTGTTACTGTTTTGGCGTGGACTTAGGAAGTTTGTACCAAGTTTGGTGCTGTTTTGGCGCGGACTTACGAAGTTTGTACCAAGTTTGGTGATGTTTTGGCGTGGACTTAGGAAGTTTGTATCAAGTTTGGTGCTGTTTTGGCGTGGACTTAGGAAGTTTGTACCAAGTTTGTTACTGTTTTGGCGTGGACTTAGGAAGTTTGTACCAAGTTTGTTACTGTTTTGGCGTGGACTTAGGAAGTTTGTACCAAGTTTGTTACTGTTTTGGCGTGGACTTAGGTAGTTTGTACCAAGTTTGTTACTATTTGGCGTGGACTTACGAAGTTTGTACCAAGTTTGGTGCTGTTTTGGCGTGGACTTAGGAAGTTTGTACCAAGTTTGTTACTGTTTTGGCGTGGACTTAGGAAGTTTGTACCAAGTTTGTTACTGTTTTGGCGTGGACTTAGGAAGTTTGTACCAAGTTTGTTACTGTTTTGGCGTGGACTTAGGAAGTTTGTACCAAGTTTGTTACTGTTTTGGCGTGGACTTAGGAAGTTTGTATCAAGTTTGGTGCTGTTTTGGCGTGGACTTAGGAAGTTTGTACCAAGTTTGTTACTGTTTTGGCGTGGACTTAGGAAGTTTGTACCAAGTTTGGTGCTGTTTTGGCGTGGACTTAGGAAGTTTGTACCAAGTTTGGTGCTGTTTTCGCGTGGACTTGAGAAGTTTGTATCAAGTTTGTTACTGTTTTGGCGTGGAATTAGGAAGTTTGTACCAAGTTTGTTACTGTTTTGGCGTGGACTTAGGAAGTTTGTACCAAGTTTGTTACTGTTTTGGCGTGGACTTAGGAAGTTTGTACCAAGTTTGTTACTGTTTTGGCGTGGACTTAGGAAGTTTGTACCAAGTTTGTTACTGTTTTTGCGTGGACTTAGAAAGTTTGTACCAAGTTTGGTGCTGTTTTGGCGTGGACTTAGGAAGTTTGTACCAAGTTTGTTACTGTTTTGGCGTGGACTTAGGAAGTTTGTACCAAGTTTGTTACTGTTTTGGCGTGGACTTAGGAAGTTTGTACCAAGTTTGTTACTGTTTTGGCGCGGACTTACGAAGTTTGTACCAAGTTTGATGCTGTTTTGGCGTGGACTTAGGAAGTTTGTACCAAGTTTGTTACTGTTTTGGCGTGGACTTAGGAAGTTTGTATCAAGTTTGGTGCTGTTTTGGCGTGGACTTAGGAAGTTTGTACCAAGTTTGTTACTGTTTTGGCGTGGACTTAGGAAGTTTGTACCAAGTTTGGTGCAGTTTTGGCGTGGACTTAGGAAGTTTGTACCAAGTTTGGTGCTGTTTTGGCGTGGACTTAGAAAGTTTGTATCAAGTTTGTTACTGTTTTTGCGTGGACTTAGGAAGTTTGTACCAAGTTTGTTACTGTTTTTGCGTGGACTTAGGAAGTTTGTACCAAGTTTGTTACTGTTTTGGCGTGGACTTAGGAAGTTTGTACCAAGTTTAATACTGTTTTTGCGTGGACTTAGGAAGTTTGTACCAAGTTTGTTACTGTTTTGGCGTGGACTTAGGAACTTTGCACCAAGTTTGTTACTGTTTTGGCGTGGACTTAGGAAGTTTGTATCAAGTTTGGTGCTGTTTTGGCGTGGACTTAGAAAGTTTGTATCAAGTTTGGTGCTGTTTTGGCGTGGACTTAGGAAGTTTGTACCAAGTTTGGTGCTGTTTTGGCGTGGACTTAGGAAGTTTGTACCAAGTTTGTTACTGTTTTGGCGTGGACTTAGGAAGTTTGTACCAAGTTTGGTGCTGTTTTGGCGTGGACTTAGGAAGTTTGTACCAAGTTTGGTGCTGTTTTGGCGTGGACTTAGGAAGTTTGTACCAAGTTTGGTGCTGTTTTGGCGTGGACTTAGGAAGTTTGTACCAAGTTTGTTACTGTTTTGGCGTGGACTTAGAAAGTTTGTACCAAGTTTAAAACTGTTTTTGCGTGGACTTAGGAAGTTTGTACCAAGTTTGTTACTGTTTTGGCGTGGACTTAGGAAGTTTGTACCAAGTTTGGTGCTGTTTTGGCGTGGACTTAGGAAGTTTGTACCAAGTTTGGTGCTGTTTTGGCGTGGACTTAGGAAGTTTGTACCAAGTTTGTTACTGTTTTGGCGTGGACTTAGGAAGTTTGTACCAAGTTTGGTGCTGTTTTGGCGTGGACTTAGGAAGTTTGTACCAAGTTTGGTGCTGTTTTGGCGTGGACTTAGGAAGTTTGTACCAAGTTTGTTACTGTTTTGGCGTGGACTTAGAAAGTTTGTACCAAGTTTAATACTGTTTTTGCGTGGACTTAGGAAATTGTACCAAGTTTGTTACTGTTTTGGCGTGGACTTAGAAAGTTTGTATCAAGTTTGGTGCTGTTTTGGCGTGGACTTAGGAAGTTTGTACCAAGTTTGGTGCTGTTTTGGCGTGGACTTAGGAAGTTTGTACCAAGTTTGGTGCTGTTTTGGCGTGGACTTAGGAAGTTTGTACCAAGTTTGTTACTGTTTTGGCGTGGACTTAGAAAGTTTGTACCAAGTTTAATACTGTTTTTGCGTGGACTTAGGAAGTTTGTACCAAGTTTGTTACTGTTTTGGCGTGGACTTAGGAAGTTTGTACCAAGTTTGGTGCTGTTTTGGCGTGGACTTAGGAAGTTTGTACCAAGTTTGGTGCTGTTTTGGCGTGGACTTAGGAAGTTTGTATCAAGTTTGGTGCTGTTTTGGCGTGGACTTAGGAAGTTTGTACCAAGTTTAATACTGTTTTGGCGTGGACTTAGAAAGTTTGTACCAAGTTTGTTACTGTTTTGGCGTGGACTTAGGAAGTTTGTACCAAGTTTGTTACTGTTTTGGCGTGGACTTAGGAAGTTTGTACCAAGTTTGTTACTGTTTTGGCGTGGACTTAGGAAGTTTGTACCAAGTTTGTTACTGTTTTGGCGTGGACTTAGGAAGTTTGTACCAAGTTTGGTGCTGTTTTGGCGTGGACTTGAGAAGTTTGTATCAAGTTTGTTACTGTTTTGGCGTGGACTTAGAAAGTTTGTACCAAGTTTAATACTGTTTTTGCGTGGACTTAGGAAGTTTGTACCAAGTTTGTTACTGTTTTGGCGTGGACTTAGGAAGTTTGTACCAAGTTTGGTGCTGTTTTGGCGTGGACTTAGGAAGTTTGTACCAAGTTTGGTGCTGTTTTGGCGTGGACTTAGGAAGTTTGTACCAAGTTTGTTACTGTTTTGGCGTGGACTTAGAAAGTTTGTACCAAGTTTAATACTGTTTTTGCGTGGACTTAGGAAATTGTACCAAGTTTGTTACTGTTTTGGCGTGGACTTAGAAAGTTTGTATCAAGTTTGGTGCTGTTTTGGCGTGGACTTAGGAAGTTTGTACCAAGTTTGGTGCTGTTTTGGCGTGGACTTAGGAAGTTTGTACCAAGTTTGGTGCTGTTTTGGCGTGGACTTAGGAAGTTTGTACCAAGTTTGTTACTGTTTTGGCGTGGACTTAGAAAGTTTGTACCAAGTTTAATACTGTTTTTGCGTGGACTTAGGAAGTTTGTACCAAGTTTGTTACTGTTTTGGCGTGGACTTAGGAAGTTTGTACCAAGTTTGGTGCTGTTTTGGCGTGGACTTAGGAAGTTTGTACCAAGTTTGGTGCTGTTTTGGCGTGGACTTAGGAAGTTTGTACCAAGTTTGTTACTGTTTTGGCGTGGACTTAGGAAGTTTGTACCAAGTTTGTTACTGTTTTGGCGTGGACTTAGGAAGTTTGTACCAAGTTTGGTGCTGTTTTGGCGTGGACTTAGAAAGTTTGTATCAAGTTTGTTACTGTTTTGGCGTGGACTTAGGAAGTTTGTACCAAGTTTAATACTGTTTTGGCGTGGACTTAGAAAGTTTGTACCAAGTTTGGTGCTGTTTTGGCGTGGACTTAGGAAGTTTGTACCAAGTTTGGTGCTGTTTTGGCGTGGACTTAGGAAGTTTGTACCAAGTTTAATACTGTTTTTGCGTGGACTTAGGAAGTTTGTACCAAGTTTGGTGCTGTTTTGGCGTGGACTTAGGAAGTTTGTACCAAGTTTGTTACTGTTTTGGCGTGGACTTAGGAAGTTTGTACCAAGTTTGTTACTGTTTTGGCGTGGACTTAGGAAGTTTGTACCAAGTTTGGTGCTGTTTTGGCGTGGACTTAGAAAGTTTGTATCAAGTTTGTTACTGTTTTGGCGTGGACTTAGGAAGTTTGTACCAAGTTTAATACTGTTTTGGCGTGGACTTAGAAAGTTTGTACCAAGTTTGGTGCTGTTTTGGCGTGGACTTAGGAAGTTTGTACCAAGTTTGGTGCTGTTTTGGCGTGGACTTAGGAAGTTTGTACCAAGTTTAATACTGTTTTGGCGTGGACTTAGAAAGTTTGTACCAAGTTTGGTACTGTTTTGGCGTGGACTTAGGAAGTTTGTACCAAGTTTGTTACTGTTTTGGCGTGGACTTAGGAAGTTTGTACCAAGTTTGTTACTGTTTTGGCGTGGACTTAGGAAGTTTGTACCTAGTTTGTAACTGTTTTGGCGTGGACTTAGGAAGTTTGTACCAAGTTTGTTACTGTTTTGGCGTGGACTTAGGAAGTTTGTACCAAGTTTGTTACTGTTTTGGCGTGGACTTAGGAAGTTTGAACCAAGTTTGGTGCTGTTTTGGCGTGGACTTAGGAAGTTTGTACCAAGTTTGTTACTGTTTTGGCGTGGACTTAGGAAGTTTGTACCAAGTTTGGTGCTGTTTTGGCGTGGACTTACGAAGTTTGTACCAAGTTTGTTACTGTTTTGGCGTGGACTTAGGAAGTTTGTATCAAGTTTGGTGCTGTTTTGGCGTGGACTTAGGAAGTTTGTATCAAGTTTGGTGCTGTTTTGGCGTGGACTTAGGAAGTTTGTATCAAGTTTGGTGCTGTTTTGGCGTGGACTTAGGAACTTTGCACCATGTTTGTTACTGTTTTGGCGTGGACTTAGGAAGTTTGTACCTAGTTTGTTACTGTTTTGGCGTGGACTTAGGAAGTTTGTACCAAGTTTGTTACTGTTTTGGCGTGGACTTAGGAAGTTTGTACCAAGTTTGGTGCTGTTTTGGCGTGGACTTAGAAAGTTTGTATCAAGTTTGGTGCTGTTTTGGCGTGGACTTAGGAAGTTTGTACCAAGTTTGTTACTGTCTTGGCGTGGACTTACGAAGTTTGTACCAAGTTTGTTACTGTTTTGGCGTGGACTTAGGAAGTTTGTATCAAGTTTGGTGCTGTTTTGGCGTGGACTTAGGAAGTTTGTATCAAGTTTGGTGCTGTTTTGGCGTGGACTTAGGAAGTTTGTATCAAGTTTGGTGCTGTTTTGGCGTGGACTTAGGAACTTTGCACCATGTTTGTTACTGTTTTGGCGTGGACTTAGGAAGTTTGTACCAAGTTTGTTACTGTTTTGGCGTGGACTTAGGAAGTTTGTTCCAAGTTTGTTACTGTTTTGGCGTGGACTTAGGAAGTTTGTACCAAGTTTGGTGCTGTTTTGGCGCGGACTTACGAAGTTTGTACCAAGTTTGTTACTGTTTTGGCGCGGACTTACGAAGTTTGTACCAAGTTTGGTGCTGTTTTGGCGTGGACTTAGGAAGTTTGTACCAAGTTTGTTACTGTTTTGGCGTGGACTTAGGAAGTTTGTAGCAAGTTTGGTGCTGTTTTGGCGTGGACTTAGGAAGTTTGTACCTAGTTTGTTACTGTTTTGGCGTGTACTTAGGAAGTTTGTAGCAAGTTTGTAACTGTTTTGGCGTGGACTTAGGAAGTTTGTACCAAGTTTGGTGCTGTTTTGGCGTGGACTTAGGAAGTTTGTACCAAGTTTGTTACTGTTTTGGCGTGGACTTAGGAAGTTTGTAGCAAGTTTGTAACTGTTTTGGCGTGGACTTAGGAAGTTTGTAGCAAGTTTGTAACTGTTTTGGCGTGGACTTAGGAAGTTTGTACCAAGTTTGGTGCTGTTTTGGCGTGGACTTAGGAAGTTTGTACCAAGTTTGTTACTGTTTTGGCGTGGACTTAGGAAGTTTGTACCAAGTTTGTTACTGTTTTGGCGTGGACTTAGGAAGTTTGTTCCAAGTTTGGTGCTGTTTTGGCGTGGACTTAGGAAGTTTGTACCTAGTTTGGTGCTGTTTTGGCGTGGACTTAGAAAGTTTGTATCAAGTTTGGTGCTGTTTTGGCGTGGACTTAGGAAGTTTGTACCTAGTTTGGTGCTGTTTTGGCGTGGACTTAGGAAGTTTGTACCAAGTTTGTTACTGTTTTGGCGTGGACTTAGGAAGTTTGTACCAAGTTTGGTGCTGTTTTGGCGCGGACTTACGAAGTTTGTACCAAGTTTGGTGCTGTTTTGGCGTGGACTTAGGAAGTTTGTACCAAGTTTGTTACTGTTTTGGCGTGGACTTAGGAAGTTTGTACCAAGTTTGGTGCTGTTTTGGCGTGGACTTAGGAACTTTGCTCCAAGTTTGTTACTGTTTTGGCGTGGACTTACGAAGTTTGTACCAAGTTTGGTGCTGTTTTGGCGTGGACTTAGGAAGTTTGTACCAAGTTTGTTACTGTTTTGGCGTGGACTTAGGAAGTTTGTACCAAGTTTGTTACTGTTTTGGCGTGGACTTAGGAAGTTTGTAGCAAGTTTGTAACTGTTTTGGCGTGGACTTAGGAAGTTTGTACCAAGTTTGGTGCTGTTTTGGCGTGGACTTAGGAAGTTTGTACCAAGTTTGGTGCTGTTTTGGCGTGGACTTAGGAAGTTTGTACCAAGTTTGGTGCTGTTTTGGCGTGGACTTAGGAACTTTGCACCAAGTTTGTTACTGTTTTGGCGTGGACTTACGAAGTTTGTACCAAGTTTGGTGCTGTTTTGGCGTGGACTTAGGAAGTTTGTACCAAGTTTGGTGCTGTTTTGGCGCGGACTTACGAAGTTTGTACCAAGTTTGGTGCTGTTTTGGCGTGGACTTAGGAAGTTTGTACCAAGTTTGGTGCTGTTTTGGCGTGGACTTACGAAGTTTGTACCAAGTTTGTTACTGTTTTGGCGTGGACTTAGGAAGTTTGTATCAAGTTTGGTGCTGTTTTGGCGTGGACTTAGGAAGTTTGTATCAAGTTTGGTGCTGTTTTGGCGTGGACTTAGGAAGTTTGTATCAAGTTTGGTGCTGTTTTGGCGTGGACTTAGGAAGTTTGTATCAAGTTTGGTGCTGTTTTGGCGTGGACTTAGGAAGTTTGTACCAAGTTTGTTACTGTTTTGGCGTGGACTTAGGAAGTTTGTACCAAGTTTGTTACTGTTTTGGCGTGGACTTAGGAAGTTTGTACCAAGTTTGGTGCTGTTTTGGCGTGGACTTACGAAGTTTGTACCAAGTTTGTTACTGTTTTGGCGTGGACTTAGGAAGTTTGTATCAAGTTTGGTGCTGTTTTGGCGTGGACTTAGGAAGTTTGTAGCAAGTTTGGTGCTGTTTTGGCGTGGACTTAGGAAGTTTGTATCAAGTTTGTTACTGTTTTGGCGTGGACTTAGGAAGTTTGTATCAAGTTTGGTGCTGTTTTGGCGTGGACTTAGGAAGTTTGTACCAAGTTTGTTACTGTTTTGGCGTGGACTTAGGAAGTTTGTACCAAGTTTGTTACTGTTTTGGCGTGGACTTAGGAAGTTTGTACCAAGTTTGGTGCTGTTTTGGCGTGGACTTAGGAAGTTTGTAGCAAGTTTGTAACTGTTTTGGCGTGGACTTAGGAAGTTTGTACCAAGTTTGGTGCTGTTTTGGCGCGGACTTACGAAGTTTGTACCAAGTTTGTTACTGTTTTGGCGTGGACTTAGGAAGTTTGTATCAAGTTTGGTGCTGTTTTGGCGTGGACTTAGGAAGTTTGTACCAAGTTTGGTGCTGTTTTGGCGTGGACTTAGGAAGTTTGTACCAAGTTTGTTACTGTTTTGGCGTGGACTTAGGAAGTTTGTACCAAGTTTGGTGCTGTTTTGGCGCGGACTTACGAAGTTTGTACCAAGTTTGTTACTGTTTTGGCGTGGACTTAGGAAGTTTGTACCAAGTTTGGTGCTGTTTTGGCGTGGACTAAGGAAGTTTGTACCAAGTTTGTTTCTGTTTTGGCGCGGACTTACGAAGTTTGTACCAAGTTTGTTACTGTTTTGGCGTGGACTTAGGAAGTTTGTATCAAGTTTGGTGCTGTTTTGGCGTGGACTTAGGAAGTTTGTACCAAGTTTGTAACTGTTTTGGCGTGGACTTAGGAAGTTTCTACCAAGTTTGGTGCTGTTTTGGCGTGGACTTAGAAAGTTTGTATCAAGTTTGGTGC